>JAOWAV010000202.1:0-12231 GCA_028571045.1 Scolopax bukidnonensis | reverse complement strand
AATAGAATAGAATAGAATAGAATAGAATAGAATAGAATAGAATAGTTTAGTTCCAGTTGGAAGGGACTTACAACAATCATCTAGTCCAACTGCCTGACCACTTCAGGGATGACCAAAACTTAAAGCATCTTATTAAGGGCATTGTCCAAATGCCTCTTAAACAGTGACAGGCATGGGGCATCATCCTCCTCTCTAAGAAGCCTGTTCCAGTGTTTGACCACCCTCTCAGTAAAGAAATGCTTCCTAATATCAAGTCTGAACCTTGGCTCTGTAACCTTCCTGCAAAGCCTGACCTCACTTCCAGAGATCATACAATTTCTTTTTCCGCCTGAGTTCCAAGCGGAGTTCCCTATTCAGCCAAGTTGGTCTTCTGCCTTGCTTGCTTGATTTTTAACACCATGCGATGGCCCGGTACTGTGCTTTTAAAAGGTGGTTCTTAAAGAATGACCAGCACTTGTAGATTCTTAAGCCCTCAAAAGCAGATTCCCAGGGTACACTGCTAAGTAGCTCCCCGAATAGCTTAAAGTTTGCTCTCTTGAAATCTGAGGTAGCAACTCTGCTGTCCTTTTTTTCTCATTACACTGAAAATTTTAAACACAACCATTTTGTGATCACTTGTGGCCAAGACAGCCACCTACCATCACATCTCCCACGAGTCCATCTCTAGTCACAAAAATGCAAGTCTAGGAGGGCATCTTTCCTAGTTGGTTCACTGAGTACTCGTGGCAAGAAATTTTCTTCCACAAACCAGTAATTTCACAGGTTTGCTTGTCACAGCAGGATGGTATTCCCAGTTGATTTCTGGGAAGTTGAAATTTCTCACAAGGACAAGGTCTACCAATCTAGAGATTTCTCCTAATTGTCTATAGAATAACTTGTCAGTGCTCTCAACCTGGTTGGGCAAATGATAGAGGCCCTACCTCGTGTACCGTGTCCAGTTTTGGGCCCCTTACCACAAAAAAGACATTGAGGTGCTGGAGCGAGTCCAGAGAAGGGAAACGAAGCTGGTGAGGAGTCCAGAGAACAAGTTTTATGAGGAAAGGCTGAGGGAACTGGGATTGTTTATCCTAGAGAAAAGCAGGCTAAGGGGAGACCTTCTCGCTCTCTACAACTCCCTGAAAGAAGGCTGTAGAGAAGCAGGGTTTGGTCTCTTCTCCCAAGTCACAGGCGATAGGACAAGAGGAAATGGCTTCAAGTTGTGTCAGGGGAGGTTCAGGTTGGATATTAGGAAAACTTTTTACACTGAAAGGGTTATCAGGCATTGGAATGGGCTGCCAGGGAAGCGGTTGAGGCACCATCCCTGGAGGTATTTAAAAGGTGGGTTGACATAGTGCTTAGAAACATAGTTTAGTTATGTGGGGTTGGTTTTTTTGTATGGTTTTCTTTTGTGTGTTTTTTTTATGAGAGTTAGGTTGATGGTTGAACTAGATGATCTTAAGGTCCCTTCCAACCTAGACGATTCTATGATTCTATGATTCTAAACAACTAATATCCCTCAACAAAATGAGTATCGTGATTTAATAAGCACAGCCTATGATGCACTTATTCCATTTGGATCTAAGCATCTTTGTGAATTTTCTTTTTCCATATATATATATTTATATATATAATATTCCATATAATAACTTTTAGTGAGAGCAAAAATTTTTATTATATTATTAGTAAATAAAATTTTAAAATTATTTTTAAATACTTATATCATCTTTATCTCTTCTCTTTTTTGTATTTTAAAAAAATATAGAATATATTAGCACAGTAGTATATGCATATCATTTATAAATAAATAAACACATGTATTGGGAGTTTGTGCTCAAAATTTTTTGTAGTGATGGGGGACACATCAGAAAAGTTTGGAGATCACATATCTTTTACATCTAGCACTGCCATCCATGGGTGTGTGGCTGCTTGAAAAGTAGCTGTTAAGGTTGCAATGTTTGGTACAGTGGCTGTTAACGGGTCTCTATTAGCATTTAGGCAGTGATAACCAACTGTTACATGCCACCTCCCATCTGGTTTCCAAATGGGCCAGACAGGCGAGTTATATGGGGAGTGGGTTCTGGAGATAATTTGTCATTTCTCCAAATCAGCTATGACAGCAGAAATTCCATTTCGTGTTGCAGCAGAAATCGGGTATTGTGGTACATTAGTAATCTCTGAACTGGGGAGTGCAGGGGCTGCGTGGGGAGCACCCACACTGTGGCCTACTGGTGTCTGCCTGGGTTGGTGTTTGAGCTAAAGGACCACACACTGCTGTCCAGCAGGTACCAGGTTTGGCCATTTTAAACATCAAAACCTAAAATATTTTCATTATGATCTTTAATTGCAAAGCGAGTAGACGTCATGTGCTTCTCTCCAGGGAGCCATAAATTGACCTTGACAGTCGCCCCATTCACACCAGTCATTTTAACTTTTTGCCGTCCGGACCACACACCCAGCTTCTCGGCATCTTTTTGTGTTAGTAGTGAAATTTGTGCTCCCATATCTATTAAAAAATTCACCAGTTGCCTTTGAGGGCCAACTGGAAGTAAGATGTTTGGGCCATCATCACTTATCCACTGATAAGCCTCCACTGTCTGGACAGGCAGACCCAACTTCATGTCCTGCAATTCCTCCCTAGGTGGAAGAAAGGGATTATCTTCCTTTGTAGAAGCTGAAATACACTCCTTGCTTTCACAGTTATCTGGAATGTTTCTGGAATGCGTTGATCAGACGCAAGATTGTGTCAGCAGGCTGACCTTGAATCCCTGCTCTGGGAATGCCTAGGGCTAATGCATTCCTCCACAATCCATTCCTCCCTTGGACACTCTGATCTCCCAACTGTAAGGGATGTACAATCAAACCCTTACATACAATGCAACTCCTCCACCTCCCCTGCCCTCCCTATCCCTCCTGAACAGCATGTAGTCACTCCATCCCAGCACTCCAGTCGTGGAACTCATTCCACCAAGTCTCACTAATACTAATGATACCATGGCTCTGGGAATGGATCAACACTTCCAGTTCATCCTGTTTGTTTCTCATACCACGTGCATTGGGTGTACAGGCATTTCAGATGTGCTCCTAAACCCCCCATGCTCCCAGGAGGACAGTAAATGGTCCCACAAGCATTGCATGCCATGCCAGCCCTTAGCTTGCTTTCAGCTCTCCTGATGGTATCCCCTTCCCCCATTGATTCTAGTTTAAAGCCCTCTCAATCAGTCCTGCCAGCTTACGAGCAAACATGCATTTGAGCAAAGATGCATTTCCCTATCAAGTCAGGTGGATCAGGGCCCAGCATACCTTGTGCTTCAAAGACTCTTCCATGGTTATAAAAACAAAGTTCTGGCAGAGGCACCAGTCCTGGAGCCATATATTGATGTCTTGAACATATTTGTTTCTTCCAATGTCTCTTTTATATCTGTCCTTCACTTAAACTGTCTTTATGTTAACCCACGTTAAATTTTCACCCTTTTGGCCTTCTGATTCTCTTCCCCATTCTGCTAAGGGGCTAGGAAGCAAGTGCCTGTGTGGGTGCTGATAAGATAGGGATAAGAATGTCTTCACAAACATGTGATAAAATACGGATAAGAGTGTCTCCACAAACAGGAGAGTTAATTGAAGCTACAGGAATGAGATAACCAAAAAATAGGGTAATTAACTGAAAATGCAAGTTAGACAATTATCAAACCACAAAAATTAAACTTTTATGTAATAGGCAGATCGAGAAGTCTGTACCTTCCAAGTACCTCAGCCAATAGGGAAAGGAAGAGGGTAACAGGCAGCTGGGGAATTAGGATAAAATGGAGGCTGCATCCTCTGGAAAATTGAGAGACCCCACAGGGGAATGCCCCAGTGGACTCTTCCTTTATTCAAATAAAGTCTTTTCAGGACTCCTCTGTCTCCTTTGTGAACATTGACCTCTGGCTACGGGATTTTCTGCACAATGCTTATCTGCTGGCCGGGGTCAACCCACCACAATGTGGGGCATCAAAAAGCACTGTGGTAGGATGGCCTCAGGCAACGGACAAGCACCCACACAGCCACTCGCTCACTCCCCTCTCCTGTAAGATGGGGAGAGAATAGAAGGAAAGTGAGAAGAATGGTTGACTGAAATAAAGACAGTTTAATAGGTGACGCAATATCTGTGTGTGCAAGTAAAGCAGAAGGAATTTATTTACTATTTCCTTTTGGCACACAGATGTTCAGCCCCTTCCTGGAAAGCAGGACCTCAGCACGCACAACAGTTGCTTGGGAAGACAAATGCCATGACCACAAACGTCCCTGCTTCCTCCTCCTTTTATTGCTGAGCACGACATCATATGGTATAGAATATCCCTTTGGTCAGTCTGAGTCAGCTGTCCTGGCTGTGTCCCCTCCCAGCTTCTTGCCCACTCCCAGTCTACTCCTTGGTGGGGCAGAGTAGGAAAAATCAAAAGTCTTGTGGCTATGCAAGCACTTTTTGGCAACAGCCAATACACTGGTGCATACATTATCAACACTGGTTTGGTCGCAAATCCGAGATACAGTACCATATGGGCTGCTACGAAGAAAATTAACTCCATCCCAGTCAGACCCAGTATAGACTCTAGTCCAAGTAGAAGAACAGAGGCAACAATATAGCTGGATATATATAATAAAATCTAGCTATAGAACTGTGTATCTAAAGCAAATCACTGTTCCTGAGAATCTTAAATGATTTAGTAATCTTAGAAATTATTTCATCTGCCTCATGAGCTTTTAACTTTGAATTTAGAGCCATTTATTAGTGCCTTAAGATTGAAGGATGAACAGTTATACCAACGAAACAGAAAATGCAGACTGTAAGACACTAACTTTGAGGATTCCCTGACACTTAGAAAAAAAATATATGCAGACACTTTACCGATTTACAACAAACCACTACTTGATTGTAGCTGTTTGCCTTACCAATTCTTCTCAAAGCAGCATTTTATTATATACTTCAATTTCACTGTCAATCTTCCCGAATTAAAACACAAAGCCTAAAAAAGCACAAAAATTATTTCCATATTGCACGAAGATAGATAAATAAAAATAACCTGATGAGGATTCCAATCACTGTCAAAGATTATAACAGTGTCAGCAGCCTGAAGGTTCAAGCCCAGCCCTCCTGCCCTTGTACTCAGCAAGAAGATGAAGTACTGTGAGCCAGGTTCATTAAACGTCTTCAGCAGGGCAGCTCGATCCTCTGATTTTGTTGTACCTGAGAAGAAATAAAAAAGAAATAAAAAGAAACCCTATGACAAAGATCTTCTAACAAAATAATTTAAAAGCAATCTTAGTTGTTTAAGATATATGTGGAAGGGAATTTTTAGCTCACTTGTTCTTTGCCATCTCAGCTATATTTTCTATAATATGGATGCAAACACTAAACAACTGTCTATAGCACTTGGGAGGAAGGTTCCCAAACTTTTATTTTTAGGTAGGCTTGACATTTCAAAAGGAGACTTTGAAAAGATGCAACTATCTATTTGACAACATTTTATGACTGACAAGTTTCAATAGATGATATACACAGGCAAAATGTAGCTTCAGTTTTGATTAAGGCCTTATGAGCACTCACAGAAACTAAATATTTTAAAAACAATATGTATACACAAACATAGATTTATTAACATTTCATTATTGGCCTTAAAAATCAAGGTTAACATCAAGGGAACAAAAATTCTTAAAAGATCACATTCAAAACACAATGGTGTCAATAGGGGGGGAGAGAAAGCAGAGAATTCAACCACAGTAAAAAGTTTACATAAAGCTCTAAGTTACAACTAAGCACTGTACACGTTGGCAACAAGGTGAATTTCCTGTACTTTGACAATCAGTTTTTACTGATCAGTTTGGTCTGACCCTCTGCTTGTTTTATCTTTTTACATCTCTACCTGTAGCTGAAGACAGAAGTTTGATATTTTTTTTCAGATGTCCATCTGTACAGAGGAGGAAGTTTTTATACTATGTAGTCAAATTGCTGAACTAGAAAAACACTCCCAAATTTATTTTCATTCAGCTTACCATCAAGACGTAAGTAAAGGAAATTTCGAAATGTAAAATAGTCCTCCATAATGGTCATGAGTGATGTCATTTGACAGAAAAGAAGCACACGATGATTAGTGGCTCGCAACTTAGGTAAAATACGATCAAGTAGTTCAAATTTTCCTGAGGCCCGATAAAGCTCAGCTCTGTTTAAGAGGAGAAAACACAATAAATGCCATGACAAGTCTTCTTTTAGAAGAGTTTTTAATAATGCATTCTAATTACAATTGTGTCATATCACGATAATAGATAGACTTCTTTACTCAAAGGAAAACAAAACTGATAGAACTTTTCTCTCTTTAAAACTGTTTATGATGTTGATTAAAATAAGAAAAGAAACCACATGACTTGCATCTATGTATTTGTTTGTTTGGAAAGGGTTCTTACACCAAAATATAAGAATTCTGTGGACTCTCAAGCACATCAAATATCTTCATTTATGAGCCCAGTATTTTTTTCATTATTTCTCAAAACAAGCATTATTTCTGAAGTATATTTTATTGGTTTAGATGCTCTACCACAGGATCTGCTTTCAATCAGCATCTACTGGAGCCACAAATTCATCAAGTGTATGTTAGAATTAATTACTTTTCCACTCACTACCGTGCATGTGAAAGCTAAGGAGTCCAGACCAGACTAGTTTATATACAGAAAGAATGGGAAAAGTTTGATAGTGGACATATTCTTCTATTGTATACACCTATAACTGTCTTGAACTATCATTATTTGCTCTGATTACTAATCTTCTGTCTTCTGTGCTATCAAGATGAGTTGCAAAATGGACTGAGCACTAGGTTTGTACACAAAGATGTTTAAGCCAAAAATCTGAAAAAGAATAACAAATGTGGCTAAATGAATAGGACAACCATATAGTTTAGAAAATCAAATTATGCATAACTGTCCCCTATCTCTAAATCTGTAGCCTTAAAATATCATTAGGAACTGTATACTCAGTCCACAAGATACAAGGCCTTCTGAGATGTATACATATATAATTGCTATGCTAAAGCCCAAACTATTTGAGAAACAGATGGTCTGGTATACTAATAAAGAAAAAAAGAGATTGCTGACACAAACAGGAAGGGAGCCATGTGGAGGATACACACAGCCTCCTCTATCCCTGGCTCAGAGTAAGATGGAAATAATTTCTAGCCAGTTGCACAGAAGTGTTGAGAACAAATTTAAATCTATTTAATTTTTTTATCTTAGCAATGGAAAAAGTGTTAACATAACCTTAATTTGGAATAAATTAAAAAGGAAGAGTAGAAGAGGGAGAGAGTGAGAGAAATTAAACCTACTGAAATACCTAAAGAGCCTCCACAATAAATTTCAGATAGTGTCTTTGTTGTTTAAAAAAAGAAGGGAGGGATTAAGGCAGGGAGGCAGGCAGGAGGGAAGGCAGGCAGGCATTGATTTGTCTGCATGAAGACAGGATTTATTATTCAGTATATTGACATGCAGTATGATGATAATCTTTCCCTGTTTTCCCAAGACAGACAGAGGAGCAGAAAAGCTTCACATAACACTTTTAATACCATAATCTTTTGGTTCAGCTATGGATCCTGTGCCTCTCTGTCCTCCTATAAAAGGGCATAGAGGAAAAAGGAATTGGGATTCTCCTTCAGGTCCCTCCCAAACTGAAGTCCATACTAATGAAAACTGATGAGAAGATGAGATACATCACAGGGCTGCTGTGGTTGCCTGCTGGGATTTGCCCCTGGTCAGCAAATCATCAGGACATGAATAGTCTTCCATGCTCTTAAAAATCTATCCATTATATCATGTCACTCTGAGAACATTTTGATAGTGAGGAAAGTCCCTGGGTAGAGCATTCTGATAACACCTAGGTTTTATTGAGAATCTTACATATCTTCTTCGATGAGGGGAGACTCCTAATATGAAAGTAGTGATAAGATACAGATAATAGTGTCTCCACAAACAGGGAAGTTAAATGAAATTACCAGAGGGTTAATCGAATTGTTAATTTACCAGAGAGTTAATTGAAGCTACAGGAATGAGATAAATGCAAAAGTTAGACAATTATAAAACCACAAAAATTAAACTTTTATGTCTATACCTTCCAAGTACCTCAGCCAATAGGGAAAGGAAGAGGGTAACAGGCAGCTGGGGAACTAGGATAAAATGGAGGCTGCGTCCTCCAGAAAATTGAGAGACACCACAGGGGAATGCCCCAGTGGACTCTCCCTTTATTCAAATAAAGTCTTTTCAGGACTCCTCTGTCTCCTTTGTGAACATTGATCTCTGTCTACAGGGCTTTCTGCACAGTATGAATCCAACAGATGGAAATCTGTAATTAATTAGTCTTGAGCTTGGAGACATGGAATAATGGAGTCAAGTGTTATAAATAATTTAGGGTGATATATGCACTTGGATTTTAGGATAGGAAAAACACACTTCCTTCTTGTACAGAATGAGAAAAAAATATCAAAATGTCCTGTTAACCCTGAAATATTTTCTGTAACTTCTAAATACGATCATTGCCATGTGCAGACTCTAATGATTGATCTTTGAAATGGACATAGTAGATGTCCTTCCACCGGGTGTCACTAAGAACAGTCTGGCTCCATCTTCTTTACTCCTCCTAATGAGGTATTTTGATATGATCCCCCTCATAGCCATCTCTTCTCCAAGCTAAACAGCCCCAGCTCTAAGCCTTTCCTCATATGACAGATGCTCTTGTGGACGCAAAATAGTTAATGCCTCATGGGCCTTTTCAGGCCTCACTAGTTAAGAAACATTTGCAGCTAATGGTCTCATCACTCAGCAAGATTTCATTAACAAAAGGGTGAATTATTTGTAGAAGGATATACTGTCTAGAGCCTCCTTATTTGAAGAATTCCAATGGCTGTTGATATTTACCATATCCTGCTTATCTGACACGGTTTTGATGAGGAACCTGCTTGTATAACCTAAAAAGTATATAAACTCTGTAACTGCCCCATTTGTATCAGCAGAGTCTCTCACTGCTGCTCTGTGTTGTCTCCTATAGGTACAGTAATAAACTGCTTCTGTTCTGACCTGATCTAAATAGTAATTCTGGTTATTCCACAACACTCCAAATCCTTAGTTATCTTTGTGGCCCTTTGCTGGACTCACTCCAGTATCCATGTGTCTGTCTTGTACTGGGGAGCCCAGATCTGGATACAGTACTTGAGATGCAGCCCCTGGCAGTATCATTGATGCACACGTGGAAGAGCAGCAGAGAGTAATACTCTGAGGGCCAGACAAGCATCAACAGTCTCTGAGTTCTAGATCCGAGCACCTGGCAAGCAGCAAACCTCCTAAGAGAGTAGATGGGAGCTTCTGTCCCCCCCAGGAATGAGTCATCTACTGCTACCAGTTGCTGCTTCCGCCTGATGCTGCTGCATGGTTCAGTCTCAGCTGGCTCCGATGTTTCCTCAGACAGAGTTTCTAGTCCCTTATCTGCTACCAGGGCACTGCACCTATTCTGCAGGCGGAGCAGGAGCCTTCCTCCTGTTGCCAGAAGTAACAAGCTTCTAGCCTTTGCCATCATGGGAGTCTCCATTTGCCACCCCAATGAGTACAGATTCTGGTTGGTCTTTCTGTTCTTGCTTCTGTAGGGTGTTGGAGAAGATCCTTTCCATCTCTTTTTTCATCATCATTGCTGCACATTGACAATGACATACTGAAGCAAGTCCAGAGGTGGGCTACCAAGTTGCTTAGGGGACTGGAGCACATGACATAGAAGAAAAGGTTGAGAGTGCTGTATTTGTTCAGTCTAGATAAGAGAAAGCTCAGAGAAACCTTATTTCTTGTCTACAACTGCCTAATGGGAGGATACATTGAAGACTCTTCTCAGAGCTGCACAGTAATGGATACAAGGCAATGGATACAAGCTGGAACGTGGGAAATTCTGATAAGATATTAGGAAAAATATTTTTTACCATGAGGGTGGTCAAATACTAGAACTGGTTGCCCAGTGAGGCTGTATAATCTACATCCTTGGAGGTGTTCAAGACTTGACTGGACAAGTCCTTGAGCAACTGGACCTGCTTTGTGTGGAGGCTAGATCGGGTGACCTCTGGAGTTCTCTTCCAACCTAAATTATTCTATGATGCTAACCTTTTTTAACATGGTCTTTATCAAAAATGTACATGTCAAGAGAACCCGTAAGCAAATGAGACAGAAATTGCTGCCAAGAGATCTTTCAAGTCTAATAGTTTTTCATAGAAATTACTGGCATAGCCTTTGAACAATTAAGAACTGGGTACAAGTATCACTGAAGTATCAGTTCAAGCATTTTATGTAAATGTGTTGCTGGATTATAAGAATTTTGTTAAAGGTTTCACAGAAAGTTTTTGAAAAGCAAAATATTAGTAGTTTAGTAGTAACCTTAAAATTTTGTTATGACAAAGTTCATTTAAATTGCTGACAAAAAAAATTGAGTGGACAGATGCCAATAATCTAATTGCAAGTGTAATAAGAAAACATACCCTCCATAAAATCAGAGGTAGATTAAGGTTTACTGGAAAGCATTCCCAGCCTAATATTTGAATGAGCCATCATAACAGAGGAATTTAAATGCTTTACCTTAGAGGAATTTTGCTCATATTTCCCTTATTTGAAAGGAAATAAAAAGGTGATAAAATTGAGAAATGGTACTGTAACAAATAACAATAAAACACAGACATGAAAACATCAACATCAGTGACCTCTGTAAGGAAGTTTTCATAATCATAGAATCATAGAACAGCCCAGGTTGGAAGGGATCTTGAAAGATCATCTGGTCCAACCTTTCATGGGAAAGGGAGCCTAAATGAGATTATCCAGTGCCCTGTCCAATCGCATCTTGAAAACCTCCAGTGATGAGGACTCTACCACATCCCTGGAGAGGTTGTTCCAGTGAATGATTGTTTTTACTACGAAAAATTTCTTTCTTATGTTGAGATGAAACCTCTCACGGTGCAACTTGTACCCACTGCCCCTTGTCTTCTCCATGTGACATAATGTCTCATGCCATTGCAGTTGGCCAAAGGTGTCAATCTTGTTCCTAATTTAGCAAGGACTAGTGTACAGTTATCAATAAATAAATAAGAATCCTGCATGTGAACACCATCATCCTTCCTTATGTGATGGGAAAGAAAAAAGACTTGTTGCAACAGGAATAAGGGCTTTCTGAAGAAACAGCAATCATTTCTACCATGTTTAGTTATTGTACAAGGACTGGAAGTTTTGTGAAAGAAAATATCCTATATCTTGGTATGATGTTAATGAAAATAATGGAAATCCATCTTCAAAATTCTCCTAACCAGTCTTTGCTTTAGCCGAATGCTTCTCTTCAAAGCACAAGACACTTTAAATCAGATAAAAATTTTCTTGCTTTGACATTAGTCACTCAGCAGGGCTTCACCATCAGTCAAGGACAAGACTGAAGTCCAGAAGATTCTAATTACCATCCAGCTATAAAAGCAACTTTAAACTGCCATTTTGGAGAGGAAACACCCCTTGAAGTAAGAAGCATTCCCGTAGGCTGGGGGACTATGGGAAGAGTTTTAAGCTGGTTAGGTTCCTTCTAAAGCATGTTATTTCTATAGCTAATTAGACTTAGAAACTGCTTAGTTTTTGAAAACATATAGCTTTTGGAAACAAGCTATGATACAATAGTTTCATTGCAGCATATATGAATGAGATAAAGATTTACCCATTGATGACACCATTTGTGTAGCCTAAATGTTCAGCAAAGGATTCCTGCAGAATTATAAGCAATAAACAGAATATTAGATACAGTCTATACAGTAGCCAAAATTATGCATCCCTATATCAAGAAATTATATGACTGGGTTTTGAGTCCCATTACTCATACCCTTATAATTTGCCTTGTGGTACAAGTACTCTAATGTTTTTCTGCTACTGCTTTACTTAAAATGCATGGCTTATAGGAATAATTTTCCTCTGTATGCTTTTTACCAGATTATGAATACAGTAGAACCCAATTCATTTGCACTGATTACTGGGAGAACCATTTGCAAAATACTGAATTTCATCAGCGAGGAAGTGAGCAAACAATAAAAACCACAATATACCACAGGAGATACTTGTTGATTTCTTCGTATATTGTAGCTACATTTTAGTTAGCTTTAGCTCAGTAGTGAGAAATGCTACATAAATCTTTGCTGAAAAAAAGGAGGGGTATGGAGTGGGGCAATTTTTGATAGATATTCT
>JAOWAV010000201.1:0-12289 GCA_028571045.1 Scolopax bukidnonensis | reverse complement strand
CGATCTACTTAGCCATTTACACATAGGCCCACTCTGAAAAGCAGACATGCCAGGTTACATAGCTCACTGCTGCCCAACAGCACAGACTCTGTACTTATAAAGCAGGCTGTTACAGATACCTGCAGGTATAACTTTATGACGCCAAGTGAACAGCTATCAAATTTTTGGTCCAAAAATGTTTTGCATAACAGCATTTCACTTGTTTTGGCCCAAAGGAAGGTAAAAGAAGAAAGAGAAGGATATAAAGGCTTATTAATACTTCATGTCAGCGTGCAAAGTTTAGATATGTTAGAGAAAGGTCTAGGAAAGTGAAAAAAAAACCTGTGTCGGTTAATAGCCTGCTCAGTATAGAACATAAACAGTATAGAATATTCTCCATACAGTAAATGTGCCTGTGCCTTTTGCCGCTCACAAGAAGACCTCAACCAGTGGTATGGAGAAGGAATTTAAGAGTTCAAGAAAAACAGACCAAAATCCGCTTTATGTGAGGGATATCCCCCAGCTTCTGTATGTTTTTAACTATAGATTTCTGTCTGCTAGTAACTGAAGAGACCAACCAACTAATTAACCAAAAGATCATATCGCCAACCATGAAAATAGCATCTTTTCTGAGCAGAGGAGTGAGAGGAATATAGTTATATATCTGTGCTAAAGTTTTAGAGCCAAAAAGTATCTTGAATCCTCATTACAATAAAGTTCTTTAAATTAGAAACACCATCATATTTGCTATGAAATAAAATTTTAATGTTATTTACACTAGCACAACTTTTATTTACAGTATTTATGGCATTTTATGTTCAAAATTTTCTAGAGAACTATTAATATCTTCTCCTTAGAGCTTTTCATAAATAAGTTGGTATAGTACTTTCTTTAAAATTCTGAAATGAGATCTTAACTTAGTGTTTCAATGACTAAGTAAACTGAGATAAAGACTGGACAGAAGTAAAAACATTATACATAATATTAGTTCTTTGTATGTAATATACTCAGTATAAATCGGTCGGTCAATTCAGATGACTCACCCAAGAGCAATGTACCGTTACTCTTCCATGTCTCTAATTTTGGACACTCTTTCTTTTTAAACTACTACATGCAGTACCAATCTGAGAGATGTTCTCAGATCTTCAGGACAGAAGCTCTCCCAACATTCTTAACTGGCCGGGCATGGGGAGACAGGTGAGAATATATTGTTGGAAATAAAGCAGGGATGCAAAGGAGCACTCAGCAATTCAGCTAATACAGTATTTTGATGGATGATATTATTTCATTATTAATCTTATTATTGAAATTTTTTTGCTTGTTTAATGCTACCTGCTATAATTAGTAGTATATAGTAAAGATTGGTTACAACCTATCTACAGTTATTGCTAATTTTTTACTATTATAAAACTTTTAAACTTAGTTCAACTAGAAAAAAAAATGCATATGGTTGTAAATACATACAGAAGTGTTATATTTTACAAATGCATACCCAAATATATACAGAGAGCATGTAAGAGTTTGTACCATGTAGATGTTTGCAAACATAGTAGGAATTTTAATTGCTCTCTTTATTTTTTTATTTATATATATTGTATATAATATATATAATATATATATTATATTATTATATTTATTATATTATTTTATTATGTATATTATAATATATAAAATTTTTAAAAAATAATTTCATCAAGAGCACCCATTGCTTAAAAATTGACTACAGGGACAAATGTTAAAATAAGCTCGAGTTTTTCTGTTAGTTTTTCTTATGTAAAAATTCACATTCAGAAAGGTGTTCTCTCTTTTCAGCTTTTTTATTTTCCTACACAAATGTTGCCACAGAAAAAAGAACAAGCCTTTATTTACTTATAAACTCAGTTGCTCTTATGCTTATACATATTTTTTACTTCTAAACTCAGTGTGCTCTTGCACTCTGATAAACTCCACTGCTCCTATGCTGTGGCAATAAACAGGTAAATCACAGTAGTCTTGAGTAAAAAAAATACCACTGATTTGGGATAACACTTTGCTTGATATTTTCAGAGCAATATTTTTTTAATTTGTCATATGAGTTCATGGGTTGCATGCATTGTTCCACCGATGTGTTATAATGTGTTTTATAGGAAAAGTAACAGTAAAAGGAACAGTAACACAATGGAAAACCTTTTCTAGTTACTATCTCCCTTCATTACAAACAGGACATTGAGGAACATTCTTGTGGTTCAAATGCTTTTTAGATATGTTTTAAAAAATAATAAAATGAGTCACCTTTGATAACGAAAGTAAATATTATTCTTTTTTCTTTTACATGTTTCTAATGTCTAAAAGTTATTTTTAAAGTTCCTTATATTTCATGCCAATGTCACCAAGCAGCAGACGATTTTTCAGGTTTTACAGTATAGATTGCTACATTTAAAAGAGAAATTCAGACCACCCTCAACTCCTGGTGAGAAATCATTGCTACTACATATAGCGAATACTTTGGCATTTATTGCCTCCAAGACGCTGCAGAATGCTTGATTGTAGCTCCGAGTGTTTCTCTGAAAAATATGTAGTTTTCAAGCCTGACCAAGCTGTCAACCATAAACAGACAAATGTTCCTCCTTTTTTCCCCTTTTTTCTTGTTCTGTTTTGGTTTTTTTTTCTGTTTTCAAAGAAAATTTCTCTTTGAATTTCTCCTTTGTGAAAAATAAAAAAGAAACAGTTTTATCCCATATTAATTGTCTCACAGAAATCATATGTTTTGGCCAGATCTTCTATCAGAATGACCGGGGAAAAGCCTAGAGAAACATTCCATTATAAGCTGCAATGATAAAAGTGATTGAACTAAAGATTTCTGATGGTTCTGTGCTCTTGAATTGTGTTAGTTTCTGCTACATTTTCATGACTCCATTTACAATATCAGCTGTAGCACCAGTGGGCTGCCAATAAATTTGCAAAAGGCTGCCTTCCAGTGATCATAGAATCATAGAATGGTTTGGGTTGGAAGGGACCTTAAAAACCATCTATCTCCAACTCCCCTGCCCTGGGCAGGGACACCTCCCACCAGACCAGGTTGCTCAAACCCCCATCCAGCCTGGCCTTGAACCCCTCCAGAGATGGGGCAGCCACAACTTCCATGGGCAACCTGTTCCAGTGTCTCACTACCCTCACAGGAAAGAATTTCTTCCCAAGATTTCATCTAAATCTTCCCTCTTCCAGTTTAAAATCATTTCTCCTTGTCCTGTTGCTCCACTCCCTGACAAAGCGTCCCTCCCCATCTCTCCTGTAGGCCCCCGTCAGATACTGGAAGGTCTTTATATGATTTCCCCAGAGTCTTTTCTTCTCCAGGCTGAACAACCCCAGTTTCTCTCAGTCTGTCTTCATAGGGAAGGTGCTCCATCCTTCTGATCACGTGTTCCAACAGGTCCATGTCCTTTCTCTGTTGAGGACTCCAAAGCTGGACACAGGGCTCCAGGTGGGATCTCATGAGCACAAAGTAGAGGGGTAGAATCACCTCCCTCAGCCTGCTGGCCATGCTTCTTTTGATGCAGTCCAGGATGTGGTTGCAATTCATCTCAGGGCTCCATAATATTTCTTCCAAAACCTTGTGAAGAATCATGCTCTAAACAAAAGAGAAAGTAAAATAAAAATCTTAACAAAGACTTACTGGATCCCTCTTCTATCCCCAGCCAATCATAATCTGTTCTGCAAGCAGCCATTGCCATTCTCCCTTTCTCTGTCACACACAGCAGAAACTGATCTCCTTGCTCTTATCTCCCATTTCATTGCTGCTTCTCTGTCAAATGGTCAGCAATACCTAATGGGCAGCCAGCTGAGAAGAAAGAGCCAACTGATTGGCATGAAGAGCCCCACTGGGGGCTCTTCACACAAGTAAACACAGCCATGCACCCTAATACTGGGCAGCAGGAAAAGATACTGTCTTTAAGCTTGACTCAGAAGCAAAGTTAGGGGGCATTGAGCACCAGCCTGGGCTGTTAGGCACAAAATCTGCAGATTAAGGTACATGGATGGGCAAGTCAGCTATTTAGCAGCATCTGAGACACCATAGCAGGTTTGTACCATAATTAGTGTGAATTAGCAACAGTGGTATGGAGACAAAGGCCAGGTTATCATTCTTTGAGTGGATGTCAAGCATTCACTTACACTATTGTTTCAGATTGTTTTAAATTTCTGTCATTGTGTGCTGCCAACTCATTGGCAATGTTGATTTGGTAGGCTCTCTAGCTTTTGACATTGTCTCCTATAAGATCCACGTAGAGAAGCTCTGAAATATGGGCTCGATAAGTAGATAGCAAGAGTGGTGATCAATGTTATGAAGTCTAGTTGGAGGTGAGTAAGTAGCAGTGTTCTCCAGGGACCAATATTGGATCCACTCCTGTTTAATATCTCCATCATGATCTGGATGATGGGACAGAGTGTATCTTCAGCAAATCTGCAAATGACACAAAACCAGAAGATTGTGCTGCTATCCAGAGGAACCTCAAGAGACTGGAAAAATTAATCAACAGGAATGTCATAAAACTCAACAAGGAGAACTATAAAGTCCTGTCCCAGAGAAAGAACAACTAGATGCATCAGTACATGCTGGTGCCCTCACAGATGGAAAGAAGCTCTGCAGAAAATGATCTGGGGATCCTGGTGAACACCAAGATGAACTTGAGCCAGAAACATACCATTACAGCAAAGGCGGCCAACAGCATCTTGGCCTGCATTAGGAGGAGTGTTGCCAGCAGGTTAAGGCAGAGCATCCTTCTTCTTTTTTCAGCACTGGTGAGCCCATTCTTGGAGTCCTATGTTCAGTTCTGGACTACTCAGTACCAAAGAGACATGGACGTGCTGGTGAGAGTCGAGTGAGTGGACAGTGAGATGAAGAAGGGACTGAAGCTCCTTTATGAGGAAAGACTGAGAGACCTGGGACATTTTAGCCCAGATAAGAGAAGCCTCAGGAGGGAATTCAACAATGAATATAAGTACCCGAAAGGAGGGTGCAAAGAGAAAGGACGTTCTTTTCAGTGGTGCCTGGTGATAGAACCACGGGCAATAGGCACAAATCGGAACACAAAAGGTTCCATCTCATCATTAAGAAACAATTTTTTTACTGTGTAGCTGACTGAACAGTGACAGAAGTTGCCTGGGGAGGTTGTGGAGTCTTCATCCTAAGAGATATTCAAAAGCTGTCTAGACAGGATAACTGCTTCTCAGTGGCACTACTCAAGCAGAGGGCTTGGAGCAGATGACCTCAGAAGTGCCTTTAAATCACAACTATTGTGTGATGTTGGGATTCTATGATGTTCCCAGTGGCATCCAGAAGAACTTGGATCAAGGACATGCCATTATGTTTTGTATCTGTCCTTGAAGAAAACCTTTTTTTTCAAGGTTTTTATATAGAGTCTTGATAGAACAGTAGGTTTCAGTATAGAGGTAGAATCCTCAGATGAGCCTAAAAGGAGTCTTGTTTCAACAGCTTTGTTTTCTGCCTATGTATTCTCCATGACAGAATTGCACATGAGCATAGAAAAGTATATTTTAAGTATCTGTGTAACCAGCACCTGAATAAGCCATGTCATGCATGCTGAATTTATGGGTAGAAAAAGGAAAAAAGGATCTCTTCTGTTTTGTATTTGTGGGATTTGTGGAAGAAGCAGAGACCTGGAGAAAGAGTAGAAGAAGCAGGAACACTGGCAAGGGAAGGCCATCAAGTCCTAACGACACATAAACAATGCCCGACTGATGGAGGGGAATGCTGCCCACCTGGCAGTTGGGGGTTGCAGGGGCCTGTGGGTTGGGACAGGAGATACATTGGTACGATATAAGCTGCCTGTCTGGGATAATAAAGGATTCTGGTTGCATCACTGACTGGGATCCGTACATTCATATGCTACACGTATTCTTTTTAAGACCTAATCTAAAACCAGCTCATTGAATTCAAAATAGTTTTTCCTGAAAGAAAGCAGTAAAACTACTTCTGAAAATAATGGGGGAAAAAGAATCTTCTATTTGCCTACTAATAAATATATCTTCCAAAGAAAATCATCACTACATTAAAACTTACCATTCCATGTATCTCCCTCAAATGCTTTGCCTTCTCCATGTTAACCCAATATTAACTTAGAATTATAAGATGGTTTTTAATGGATTAACAATTTTATAGTGTAAAGAGAATTTATCTACTGTTATATAGGTCATTTATTATTACATTCATTATTATCCTGTTGTGTTAAATTTCCTGTCTGTTTTTATTCCTTCGTTCTTTATCTTTAGCTGTAATTAACTGCTCCCACTGACTTACAACTATTCAGTTCTGGGCACTAGAGTAATGACAGACTTCGAATTAAAACAAAGATATCTCTATATTAGGACACATAATGAATCATGAATCAAATTATGCTCTCAAAAATATGAAAAATAGTTGCAAAGCAGTGAAGAAGCGGACTCTACAATGAGACAGCACCTTAAAAAATGTCTGGCATTTTCTTGATGCCTTGCTCTAGCTATGCCACATGGCGGTGATGACTGACACTAGCATAAGAGTGAAGGGTGTGTAGTGCAACCACAGAACTTCGTCTGTTACAGAGGTCATTACTCTGGGAACTTGGAAATACTTATTAAGATACACAGAATATAGTCAGCATAGCTAGATCTAGTCAAACAAAGGAAAAATATAGAAATTATTCACACTTTAATTAAAAATACTAAAGGTCACTTTTAAATAGAGAAAGCATTTCCTCTCTTCCATAGGGTGATGGAGGAGGTGCACAGTCCTGGCTCAGTTTGCAGTATTCTCTGTGAATTTTTACAAAGTCTCTTCATTTCACCCAGTGTCAGACGTGTGCAATACAGACACACCTGAGCTAGTTATCTGGATGTCTTTTACAGTTTTCCAAGAGAAACAGGCACAATTTATTTAATTTATTTTAAATACCTATTTTAGGATAAAATTAATTGTAATTTAGAAACATTCCTTTTCTCTCCATTAGCTATATCAAATCGTTATCAGATATATATGTGTCAATATAGTTCCCAAAAATGTCCCAGTTTGCAGGCCCTGTTTCCTCACTGCCTCCTTGTTTTTTTCATGGTTACCCGTGTAAGATCTAAGAATTGGTCACTTCCAACTTTTTATGGTATTAATGTTACAGGGTCTTGATTCAATCAAGGGTCTACAATAACAGCATTTTTAATGCTCTAGCCCGTAAACCAAGTGAGCAGCTTTGTACCCTGGACCATTGTGTGGAGGAGGAAACCCACTTGATATCACATGCTGTTTGAGCACACAAGCTGCTTGCAGCTTTCTTAGTCAGATCACTTGCACTACCCAGCATTAAACTGAATGTTTGTACAACTGTTGCAGAAATATTTGGATTCCTCAGATCCCTCTTTTTTAAAAACCTACCTACTTCTTTTTTTCTTTACCTTTCATCACAGGATCAAAATCTGTTCTTTTTACATGACATAACCTCATTTTTTTTTTTTTAGGAAAATATAATCAGGAAAACTTTAGCTTTACTCTTGCTTTATAAAATTTCCTAAACAACAGCTTCATACTCATAACGCAGGCACGTGGGTTTGTATTGTGACACACCATTCAAAAGGGGTGAGAAATGTCACTATGAAAACAACTTGGGAAAACAAGCGAATACGGAAACATGATTTGCAATTTTAGTTTCAGCATTTATTTTTATTGCCTACCTTCTTCTCTCACAAGGTCTAATTCAATGAATCTTGTTTTGACTTCAGTGCAACTTCCCTTTTCACCCAAAGAAAGAACAGAACTTCTGAAGCTTGCTCAAACTGCAGTGACATGAAAGCACAATGCTGTTTTTATTAGATTCAGGTAAAATCAAGAAAGTAAAATGATTTCCATTTCCACCAAGAAAGTATTTACAATAAGACTATTTTGCAGCTGTGTAAGAGCATTGGGTTTGCATGCTATAGGAATGTAAATCACCTTGAGAGTTAGCTTTTGGCCTTAAGATACACTTTTACATTTTCTTACTCACCTGATTGCAATAGGAGCTTTGTTACTGATTGAGAAATGGGGCCAAAATAAAACTGCTCAGTTTTGCTTTTGTGCAACTGTCCTGCCATTTGCATTGTACAATATATTGGAAACACCGTCTTGCCTTTCAGCTGAACAACTCATCCTCAGAGCTCAGTCTCATTTATAGTCTTCGTGTATTGCAGATTTTTTTATCGGACTTGTACAATTACAAAAGTAATACTTGTGCTGCCTTTGAGGGCTTTTTTTCCCACTTCCTTCCCCCGCCTTGTTCATGAAAACACTTAACACCTACGTCCTTGATATGTCCTTGAATTGGAAATGAAGCCTGAATTCTGTCCTCAGATTAGCATGCAGTTTCAGCTGATAGAATTAATAAATATGACTCACATCCTCTTTGTATCTCTGCAGCTCTGCAAAGAATGCTCAGGAAAAGCAGATGCTATCCTCTTTGCAAAAGTGGTTCTGCCAGGCACAGTGACATTTACTTGTCAAGATGAAAATAATGAAAAATTAATCCTGTTGCCATTAGTGGCAAAAGGAAAAAACCTCTTAAACAGATGGGTCCTGCTACGCTTTAAAAAAATTGCACTTGTGTTTTGACAGAAGGGAAGCCCACAGGCACTTGAAAATATCAGGCAGTGTCATCCCAGGTTAGGATGAGGTGTGTTTTTCTCCCAATATGTTTCTTTGCCCTTACCATGGTTCCCTCATGTGTGAAATTGGGATAATAAGATAACCTTTTTCTGTAAATCTCTGGAGATCTGCAATTAAAGATGAAGAGGGAGAGGTTATTCACCCAGCTGGATCAAAAAGTAATACATACAATTATAAATATTTATTAATTGTTCATTAATATTTTTTTATGTGACCACAGCACCTAAAGTCTTTAAACACAGGACACAAGGCTTCTAAAACATGAGGAACTAAGAAAAGGTCTTAATTCACCATGTTTAAATGTTAATGAGAATGAACTGATAAATACAAATGAACAGACAGAAAAGGGGAGGTATCTGCAGCCCAACTCCTGAATAGTGTTTGACAGACATTAGGGATCAAGAGATTTAAAGAGATCTTGAATAAGAGAAAAAGGTAACTTTTCATTTTCGAGCACAGACAACCTAAAAAGAAAAATAAAGATGGTTGTTAAAAAAATCACCCCGTGATGGAGTGTGGCATTATGATCACATGCTCCATTCTGATTGTCATTTGCAATATAAATACAGAATTAAATATGATTACTAGAGAAAGAAATGGCCATAAGGAGCTTTGAAACCAGGCGGATGGTATTTGGTAAGATAGATAAAAGGCTTAAATAGAACAATGCAAATGGGAAAGGTAGGAAAAGAAAGACAGGTGTAAGGAGCATTAACACTGATGATGCAAGAGAAAGTGACTAGCCTAAACTTATCTGGAGAGCAATAGACACCTATTCCCAACCACTGGATTTTATATTTGGTGAATATACAGTTCAGTCAAATTCCGGACAGTTCAATTTTCTCCACAAGAATCATTGCTTTCTGATTTTGCAGAGTACTAATATGTATACCAAAAAATTCCATTCTACCCCATAGAAAATGTTCACAGAACCCAGGATGAGACTGTCAAAGTCATTGCTCTTCTAATACATACCAAAAATATTTCTTTAATATTTTTATCCTATAGCTTCTGAATTCCTACAGACAGGTCTATGCTTTTTCATGTGTAGAATCTCTAGAAGAAGGAATACATGTGAACAGAATGAATATTAACTCGGCCACTAATGGGTAATTCCTTAGCTAATAAATAAAAACAACAAAAATGTGCTTACAAATCACCTTAATGTCAAGATTTGCCTTTGAGACTAAACAGTATTAGAGTTGCACTTCTGTTGTGACTCATTCCAAAATGCATTCAAAAGGCTAAATTAATCAAAATTTACAAAATGCATTAAAATTTACATCAGACTGATAAATTCTCCTTCGGCGAAATGGTAAATCAAAAGTGCTCAGTGAAAACAGAAATTTCAGATTGTCACATAATAATAACTGTAACAGCACTTTCTACTAACGATGAGTAATCTGAGATACAGAGAAGTTAAATGTGCTGTTACACAACTCGGTGCCAGAACAGGGGATAGAAAGCAAGACAAAAGCAAAGCATTAGCAAACAGCTCTGAATTTCTGTCTTGATTTCCATCTTGAAACAGTTTTAGGCCTGTCTATGAATAGTAAGATTCACTTATTTTAATTATTCCTGACACTTTGTGAAGTGTCAGGGAATACAAATTTGACCCATTTAAGTGCCTTATATCACTGACGCAGAAAATGTTGAAAGTGTTTCTGATTTTTCTTCTGTTCAAAATTTGAACTTAGTCTTAAGAAGTCTCAAAATATGTAAAGAATTTTTACTGCCAGAAGCAATTAAGTTATCAGAAAAATTAATTTAATTTTGTTTATGACAAAAAATATCTCTTATAAGAAAACAGACGAGAAAGAAATTTACATTCAGAGTGCATTTGATCTCCTTTCTATACATTTTTGAGGACTCCCCTTGAAAGTTAACAGGTGGAGCTGTTTAGACTGTGACTTGACACTTCTGTCTTCCTCTTGTGAAATTTTGGACATTTTTATAAGAAATTTTGAAGTTGGTTACTTTTTGACAAATAGGTATGTCATATACATGCAGGACAACCTGTAGGAAGACTGCATGATTTATGACAAACTTACAGCCCATGTCACCCATGAGTCTTCCAAAGCAGTCGTATCACAACCAATAGTCTTTGATAACAGATAATTATCATTATGGGCACCATTAAAGACATCTAAAATTATACATTAGCCTAAGTAAGATCTAGGATTTAATTTGTTTGGCTTTGAGGAAGGTATGCTTGAGGTGGAAACAGAAGATGTTTGTAGTGCAGTGTGGAGAGTGTGCAATACTGTAATGCAAATGCAAACTGTGCTTAAGCATAGCTTGTACATTCTTGTTTAGTGACTACATGGAAAACACACTGACCTTATAGATATAACTAGAGTTACCTTAGAGCTATTTTATTAAAATGTCATACAGATAAAGCATAAGGGGAAAAGTATCAAAATTTATTTAATAACATTTCCACCCACCGATATCTCTCATAAAGCATACTTTGGTGTTGCTAAGGAAATTTCAGAGTAAATGCCTGCACACAATAGCCTGCAAATGGTGATAAAGAAAGATTTTTTATGGGCTCTGAATGTAGGAGGTAGCACACCGACATCTGCTCTTACATCTCTTTTCATTGTTAGCATGCAAAATGCAAAGAATCCAGAAGGCTCAAAAATTGTGGTTTGTTTGGTACAAATGACAAATACTATAAGGAAACAATAGTTCCTAATTTATTATCACATTGAGATCTGTTCCCTTTGTGTTTACAAATGACTTCAGTTTATAAATGAAAACAGATTGCAGGGATGTTTTCAGAAAGAATTGGGCAGATGCTGAACACTCACATATAACAGGAAGAAATTCCAAAGAAATTGGTTGTTTTAGATCAGTGACTCATCTTAATATATTTATTTTCTGGTAAAGATAAAGTAAAAGAGAAAGATAAAATTAAAAAAAAAAAAAAAAAAGAAGAACATGGTAAGAGTTTCCTAACTTTGGCTTGTTACTTTCTTTTTTTTTTAAACTTTTGCAGTATTTTCTCCAAAATCATAGAATCACAGAATCATAGAATGATTAGAGTTAGAAGGGACCTAAAGATCATCCAGTTCCAACCCCGCCTGCCCTGGGCAGGGACACCTCCCACCAGACCAGGTTGCTCAAAAGCCCATCCAGCCTGGCCTTGAACCCCTCCAGGGATGGGGCAGCCACAACTTCCATGGGCAACCTGTTCCAGTGTTTCATCACCCTCACAGGAAAGAATTTAAAAAATTAGTAAAATTTAAAAATTAGCTAAAATGTAGGATGATTTTTTGCATAAATATTTCCCTCCAGGTTTCCATAAAATCCATGCTTTTAATACATTGCTTTAAAATAGAAAGAGGAATAAGGAAAATATGTTACTTATAGCAGGAGGGCATGACAAAGAGGAATTTTTCATTTAAAAATTCAGGACAAAAATAACTATGGTTCTCTATTAGCAAGCCCATTTGCTGTGCAAAGACCAGGTATGAAAAGTTCCATCTGAATATTTAGACTTGCACCATGGCTTGTACAGTAAAAAAACATTTTTTAATCAAGTATTGTAGCATAAAACTGAGGCACAATAAAGAAAAGAAGAGGTGAAGGGAGAGGAGAGGAGAGGAGAGGAGAGGAGAGGAGAGGAGAGGAGAGGAGAGGAGA
>JAOWAV010000200.1:0-12329 GCA_028571045.1 Scolopax bukidnonensis | reverse complement strand
ATTGTGCCTAACAAATTTTACGATACTGCCACAGACTTGGTGGACAAGGGCAGAGCAACTGACGTCATCTACCTGGACTTATGCAAAGCATTTGGCACTGTCCCACACAACATCCTGGTCTCAAAACGGGAAACACATGGATTCAATGGATGGACCACTCAGTGGATAAGGAACTGGCTGAATGGCCGCACTCAAAGGGTTGTGGTCAACGGCTCAATGTCCAATTGTCAGCCAGTGATGAGTGGTGTTCCTCAGGGGTCAGTACTGGGACCAGTGCTATTTAACATCTTGGTTGGAGAAATGGACAGTGGGATAGAGTGCACTCTCAGCAAGTTTGCTGATGACACCAAACTCAGTGTTGCGGTCGACACATGGGAGGGAAGGGATGCCATCCAGAGGGACCTGGACAGGCTTGAGAGGTGGGCTCGTGCAAATTGCATGAAGTTTAACCAAGCCAAGTGCAGGGTCCTGCACTTGGGACATGGCAATCCCAGGCACAAATACAGGTTGGGCAGAGAATGGCTGGAAAGCAGCCCTGAGGAGAAGGACTTGGGAGTGCTTGTGGATGAGAAGCTCAACATGAGCCGGCAGTGTGCGCTGGCAGCCCAGAGAGGCAACCGTGTCCTGGGCTGCATCAAGAGAAGTGTGGCCAGCAGGTCTCGGGAGGTGATTCTGCCCCTCTGCGCTTGTGAGACCCCACCTGGAGTACTGTGTCTAGCTCTGGAGTCCTCAACATAGAAAGAACATGGACCTGTTGAAGCGAGTCCAGCGGAGGGACACAAAGATGATCAGAGGGCTGGAGCACCTCTCCTATGAGGACAGGCTGAGAGAGTTGGGGTTGTTCAGCCTGGAGAAGGCTCTGGGGAAACGTTAAAGCGCCTTCCAATATCTGAAAGGAGCCTACAGGAGAGCTGGAGAGGGACTCTTTGTCAGGAAATGTAGTGACAGGACAAGGGGTAACGGTTTTAAATTGGAAGAGGGGAGATTTAGATTAGATATTAGGAAGAAATTCTTTATTGTGAGGGTGGTGAGACACTGGAACAGGTTGTCCAGAGAAGTTGTAGAGGCCCCTTCCCTGGAAGTGTTCAGGTCCAGGCTGGATGGGGCTTTGAGCAACCTACTCTAGTGGGAAGTGTCCCTGCCCATGGCAGGGTTCTGGAACTTGATGATCTTTAAGGCCCCTTCCAACTCTTAACTATTCTTTGATTCTATGATTCTTGTTTCTAGTCTACTGTTGCTTTAAGACATGTGCTAATTGGCCCAATCCTTGATTCTCCTTCCCAGTCCCATGTTAAATTTACTGGGAGCCATACTTCAGCTCAGCATCTCATTGGTAATATCACAAATAGATTATATGCCGAAATATTCTCATAAGAAAGACAACTAAAACAGTAAGGCTTAGTCAAATTTACCTGAAAAGTGTGGTTGATTTGTGAAATAGTAATATGTGCTGATGCTACAAATACATAAGGGTGAGAGGTACAAATCATATCAGAGCTATTGTGAATGTGAGTTAAATCTAAACTATAAACAGAACCTTTTTTATTATATACACCATGAGTCACATGCCTTGTGAAGAAGGGTGCAGCCATGTGCTAGATTTTGGCAAAGAAAGGACCGACAATGTTATTAAATTCATTACTATCAAACCAATCCTTTCCTTTTTCTGAAAAACCTGCTGTTCGAAGCCATGTTCCCCCTATCCATTTGCTGACATTATCAGATATTGGAACTTCAGGATCCCACCACGTTATGGGTTTAAACAAAGGGGGATCTGCAACATGTGCCCAATAAAGATGTTGAGTATTTGCAATGCTGCCCATCAAGTGTAACAATAAATCTACTCTTACTGTACTGTTGCTGCTAATGACAATTAGGTAGGCCAAAAAGGTGTTAACTGGGGTTGGGGGTGCACCCACAGTTGCCATCATGGTACTTGCATGTTGTTGTAGTTGTTTTACTTTTCCCCATGTGATTGGGCCATCTCTACACGGTCTCTTCCATTTCCGAGTTCTCTTGTCCTTGTTCAGATCCATTGGCTCCATCTGTGGTATAGGGTTCTCTGTAACGGTTGTCCAGCTCCTGATAGGGCTTGACGTGCCAAGCAGGAAGCCAGCGTGGTCCTGTTGGAAGAAGAACACACACATACCCTCTCCCCCACATTATCAATTCCACTGGCCCATGCCAGGAGATAGCAGACAAAGGGTCTCTATATAGAACTTTTGGGCGTTTTATGAAACCTTCTGGTATTGCAAAATGCCTTTCCATGGCACTTGTCAGTCGCACCAGAGATGCCAGAGATGATGACATATTCAGAAAATTAAGTGTGAAAACAGCATTATCCAATTGTTCCTGGGGTGACATATTCCCCCTTTTTTGTTTTTGAAGCATACATTTTAACAGAGCATGACTATGTTCAACAACGACCTGTCCTGTGGGATTATGTGGAATGCCAAAATTGTGATCTATACCCCACTGTTGTAAAAAGGAACAGGTAGTTTGAGAAGTGTACCCGGGGTTGTTATCAGTCTTAATGACCTTAGGCAGTCCCAAAATAGCAAAACAAGGAGTCCAATGCCTGCGAATATCACACTCTTTCTCCCCAGTATGCACAGAGGCACATAGTGTGCCTGAAAAGGTATCAACAGAAACATGAACATACTGCAGGCACCCAAAAGGAGAATAATGAGTTACATCCGACTGCCATATATCATTAGATCGTAATCCATGAGGATTAACCCATTTGAGCAGGCAAAGGTGTGAGGTGCTGGCACTCAGGACAGGCATGGGTTATGTCTTTTGCCTGTGTTAAAGGATTTTGAAATTGTTTACTCAGGCCTTGTGCATTCTGATGAAAAAAGGAATGCAATGCATGGGCCAAGTCCAATCTAAGTACTGCAGCAGTGAGAGAGTCGGCAACTGTGTTACCCTCTGTTAGAGGATACAGCAGGGGTGATATGCAAACGAATATGTGTAATAAACAAAGGATCTTGTCTACCTTCCAATATTTGCTTTAGTGCCAAAAACATCTGAAAAAGAACTTTATTATCCACTTCCTTAATAAAGGAAAAGGGAATTCTCATCGCTAAGTTTACCACATATTCAGAATCACAAATGATGTTCAGAGGTTCCTTCAGAAAAATCTGTAAAGCATGCAGTATCGCCCCAAGCTCCAGTAGCTGTGTTGAGCCAGAGAAAGTCACTACAGAATGTTCCCAATGCATGTTTGTCTTCCAGGAAATAGCAGCTTATCCAGTTTTCCCTGACCTGTCCACAAATATACTGCAAGCCCCAGAAATAGGCATGGAAGATTTCCTTGGGACAAAGGGGCAATGTCTGCAGCTGCTGTAGTAACTTACAAGAAGGTAGAGAAAAACAAATATTGTCCACAAAATTGGCCAATGCTATTTGAAACAGCAGAGAAATTTGAGATAGGAAGGTATATTCTTGTGCTGTAACAGGTAGGTAAAGATCAACAGGATCATATCCTGTTAGTTCCTGGGTACGTGTTCTACCCTTAATTATCAGCCAGATAAGGAGATCCAAAAAGGTAGAAATAGTCTTTCTCAAGGCATTAGGTAAGAAAAGCCATTAAGATAAAAACCCTTAGCATTATCGTCAATCTGTCCAATAGATCTGACTGGTCGATGAAGTGTATTAAGTATTAGAAGAGACACTGGTAATTCTGTACGTATGCGGTCTGCCTGAAGTGCAGAAATCTTTTGTGCTACTACTTCTAATTCTTTTAGCGCTTCTTCAGATAATTCTCGTCTAGAGTTAAGATCATTGACACCCTTTAAAGCCACAAATAAATTTTGTAAATCATAATTAGTTATGCCTAGCATTAGTCTGACCCAATTAATTGTTCCTAGTAATTTTTGCAATTCATGCAGGGTACCTATTTTCCATGATATTTTCAATGGTTGAGGTTTAATACTGAACAGCAGTAAGAATAGCTTTCATTAATACTTTCCAATCCCATGGTAACATAACATAAGTGTTTCCTACTACTTCTAAAATGCCTACTCTAAATGTACTCTGCAGCCTGTTTTCATGAGTGGGAAGGCAATTAGCTTTATGTATCACTGGAAATGCAAAAAAAAAATCCCCATTTTTTAAAACTTCTTCCATGCACTTTTGCATTGTTTGAAGCTTTTCAGGTTCTGTTTCCAAAAAGCGGTTTGTAGGTCATATTCAATTGTTGGGGAAGGGGGGGTAATGGTGGATATAAATTAAGTTCCGTTTCTGGGTCAACTGGACCAGGATTGAAGGGATTATCGGGAATTTGATCATTTAAGGAAGTCTCGACGTCCTTATAAACATTTTTGCCTTCAGTATCTTTAGTTACAACAGCCTCACTAGGTTTTAACTGAGCTGGTGCCGAATATAAAAACCGCCAGGTTACTAGTGCCGATTCTGGGATATCAAAACCCAGCTCTTTCCTAATTTGTAAATGCTTTCCTACTTTTTCCCATTGTGAGCTATCAAAGGTACCCTCAGATGGAAACCAACTGCAATGTTCCTTTATTAGTAATAACAATTGAGATAATTGCTTCTCACTAGTTTTATAGCCAGCAGCGTGCAAAATTTGTTGCAAAACCTTTAAGTATAATTTATGTTCATACGATGCAGTCTGTCCCATTTCTAACAACAACCCCGTAACTTTACTGTTCAACAGGCATTACTGTTCCTTTTTACAAGGAATTGTGGCCAAGAAATAAAACCTCTGTATTCACCCGTCTGGTTGTGTGTCGCCGAAAAAGACGAGCCTCACACAGGGCACCAATTTGCGGCAATGACTGATCAGGATGCAATTGTATGCAATGAACAGAAGCAGAAGCAGCAGCAAAAGCAGAAGCCTTTATTCACATACACAAAGCTATATATATAGAGCTAGTTTCTGAGCTGTTTTAACAAACAGGGTGAGCACTCCCATTCTCACAGAATGCGACTGTTTTCAGCTACATCTCTCTACACACACTCCTCCAGGTGTTTTTCCAGCCTGACCTTCACAGACACACACAATAGTATTTTTTTCTTCTGTCCGGCCAGCTTGAAACAATCTTATTCTTAAAGCAATATAGTCCTAGTTCTGATCAAGTTTTGCTTGATCTGCCATATGCTTAGAAGGGCTCCAAAATCAGTCTTAATCAATCTTCCGGATGTTCTACATGGCCCCAACAAATAACATTTTTTGTTATTTGTTTCCTTTGCTTCCATGAGTGGCCTTTGCTTTTTTTATTAAACTGCCTTTATCTTGACCTACGAGTTTTTAATCTCATGGTCCCCAGTGTATTTTAATCTCGTGGTCCCCCTGTCTCACTGAGGACAGGAGTGATAGAGTTGCTTGGTGGGCACCTGGCAGCAGCAAAAAGGATAAATGATATCCTGGGCTGCATTAGGAGGAGTGTTGCTAGCAGGTTGAGGGAGGAAATCCTTCCCCTTTATTCAATACTGGTGAGGCCACAGCTGGTGTCCTGTGTCCAGTTCTGGGCTCCTCAGTACAAGAGAGATATGGAGCTACTGGAGGGTGCAAAGAGGATGAAGCCAGGTTCTTTTCAGTGGTATCCAGTGACAAGACAAGAGGCAATGGGCACAAACAGAAACAAAGGAGGTTCTGTCTGAAGAGCAGGAAGCACTTTTTCACTGTGAGGGTGACTGAGCACTGAAACAGGTTGCCCAATGAGGTTGTGTAATCTCCATATTTGGAGATGTTCAGAAGCTGACTGGACGTTATCCTGAGCAGCCATGTCTAGGTGGCCCTGCTTGAGCAGGGGCATTGGATCAGATGAACTCCAGAAGTCCCTTCCAACCTCAACCATTATGTGATTCTGTAAGCTTATATTCTGATTGATATATTTAGCACAACAAATGTAATATGCAGAAGTAAACCTTCTTAAAGAATTGCTGTTTCCAGGAAGTAGTTGGTCTTTATTCTATTCTGAAATAAGTTGAAATGCATTGACATGAAAATTGCATATAAATTCTTTTTAAGTGTTGAGCCTATGCCTTCTGGCAATCTGTTTAGCGTTAAGGATGGATTTGTAGTGCCAAGACTAATATTATTGTTGTTCCTATTATTCAGAGATTAAGAGAAGAAAGAGATTCTTTAAAAGAAACTATTGAAGAGCTTCGATGTGTACAAGCACAGGAGGGTCAACTCACCACTATAGGTAAGAAACAAAAAAGGAGATTAAATGTATCTTTTCTAAAGTTCACAGAGGTCTTCTGGAGAATACTGAATATGTCTTTATTTGGCAGATAATAAACCTAAAATTCAGCTAATCTCAAAACCCGCTTTTGGTATTTGTTTTCAAATGCTTATGAACTCATGAAACTTTCAGTTTAACAGAAATTTTTCATGTTTAGTCTCTTCCCAAATATGGTGGGTTTTGAAAATATTTCTCCATACCCTAGGAATTTGATTTCTGAATAATCATGTTCAACATCTCTCTCATCTCTAAATAATATTATGCAACAGTTTCCTGATGCCTACATGATTGTTCATATCCTGTAGTTTATTTCCATGTGTTCCATTGCACAGCTTTTTAATTCCTATATAAATCAATGAGTAAACCATCCACCATAAAATAACTTCTCCAGAATGGGTGAAAATAGGAACAGTGATTGTTCTCCAAATTGTTTTGTGCTTGCCTTTCCTTCTTGCTAGAGGCCTGACAATTATTTTCCCAGTTACTCAAGAGCATTACTCTATCAACTTGTAGAACAAAGTTTATTCCTGGTCTTATAAAAAAAAGTTACCGCTCTTCCTTGTAAACTTTATATCTCTTTCTTTTATTGACACAGCACTGATGCCCCTGGGAAGCCATGAACCTTCAGACAGTCCAGCAGTGGAAATTGTTATTCCTGAAATCCAGTAAGTTAACTCATATTTTTAGTCTACCTAAGCCTTAGAATGTTCAAATAAATGACCATTCCCATCTGGTTTTCAGACTGTGAAAAATTCTAAGATTCATGCTTGTTCTTCTCCTTCCCTTTGGATTTCCATACAACAGCACCTTTTATGCTTATAGACAAGATTGACTTGACCTCGCTCAAGTTTGCCTTGTTTCAAAAGGAGAAACAAAGAAACCCTTCATCCTCAAGTTGGGTTTCTCCTCCTGCAAAGGAGGAGAAAAATATCGCAACTTCTTATGTGCACGCAAATATATGTGTAACAGTGGGAGATATTGTTATTGAAAGGGGAAAAAACATTAAAATTGTCAAAATGAAGAACAGATTTTAAAATAAATTTGCATCATGGCATTAGAATCATAGAATGATTAGAGTTGGAAGGGACCTTAAAGATCATCCAGTTCCAACCCCCCTGCCATGGGCAGGGACACCTCCCACTAGAGCAGGTTGCTCAAAGCCCCATCCAGCCTGGCCTTGAACACTTCCAGGGATGGGGCATCCACAGCTTCTCTGGGCAACCTGTTCCAGTGCCTCACCACCCTCACAGTAAAGAATTTCTTCCTAATATCTAATCTAAAACTCCCCTCTTTCAGTTTAAAACCATTACCCCTCGTCCTGTCACTACATTCCCTGACAAAGAGTCCCTCCTCTCCTGTAGGCCCCCTTCAGGCCTGGAGAAGGCTGAACAACCCCAACTCTCAGCCTGTCCTCATAGGAGAGGTGCTCCAGCCCCCTGGTAATCTTTGTGGCCCTCCACTGGACCCATTCCAACAGGTCCATGTCCTTCCTGTGCTGAGGACTCCAAAGCTGGACACACTACTCCAGGTGGGGTCTGACAAGAGCAGAGCAGAGCAGAGGGGTAGAATCACCTCCTGCAACCTGCTGGCCACACTTCTTTTGATGCAGCCCAGGATGTTGTTGGCTTTCTGGGCTGCCAGTGCGCACAGCCGCCTCATGTCAAGCTTCTCATCCACAAGTACTCCCAAGTCCTCCTCAGGGCTGCTTTCCAGCCATTCTCTGCCCAACCTGTATTTGTGCCTGGGATTGCCACATCCCAGGTGCAGGACCCTGTACTTGGCTTGGTTGAACTTCATGAGGTTTGCACAAGCCCACTTCTCAATGCTGTCCAGGTCCCTCTGGATGGCATCCCTTCCCTCCACCGTGTTGACCATGCCACACAGCTTGGTGTCATCAGCAAACTTGCTGAGGGTGCATTCAGTCCCACAGTCCATGTCTCCAACAAAGATGTTAAACAGCAGTGGTTCCAATACTGACCCCTGAGGAACACCACTCGTCACTAGCTTCTACTTGGCCATTGACAGCAACCCATTGAGTGTGGTCATCCAGCCAGTTCCTTATCTACCAAATGGTCCATCCCTCAAATCCATGACTTTCTAGTTTGGAGATCAGGATGTCATGTGGGACAGCGTCAAACACTTTGCATAAGTCCAGGCAAATGACGTCTGTTGCTTTGCTCTTGTCTACCAAGTCTGTGGCAGTATCGTAAAAGGCCACCAAATTTGTCAGGCATGATTTGCCCTTGGTGAAGCCATGTTGGCTGTCACCAATCACCTCCTTATATTCCATGTACCTTAGCAGAGATTCCAGGAGGATCTGCTCCATGATCCAAGCACAGATGTGAGACTGACTGGCCTGTAGTTCCCTGGATCTTCCTTTTTTCCCTTTTTGCAAAAGAGGGTTATGTTTCCCCTTTTCCAGTCAGCAGGAACTTCACCAGATAGCCACGACTTCTCAAATATAATGGAAAGCGGCTTAGCAACTTCATCCGCCAGCTCCCTCAGGACCCATGGATGGATTTCATCAGGACCCCTGGACTTATGCACCTTCAGGTTCCTTAAGAGGTCTCGAATCTGATCTTTTCCTACAGTGTGTGGTTCTTCATTCTCATAGCCCCTGGTTTTGCCTTCTGTGACTTAAGCGGTGTTGTTAGAGCTATTGCCAGTGAAGACTGAGGTGAAAAAGTCATTCAGTAACTCAGCATTTTCCATATCCTGGGTGACCAGATTTCTTGTTTCCTTCTGGAGAAGGCCCACATCTTCCCTAGTCTTGCCTTTATCCCTTCCATATCTATAGAAGTTTTTCTTGTTGTCCTTGATGTCCCTGGCCAGATTTAGTTCTGTCTGGGCTTTAGCTTGCCTAATCTGGATCCTGGCCACTTGGACAGTTTCTCTGTATTCCACCCAGTCTAGGATCATAGAATTGTCTAGGTTGGAAGGGACCTTTCAGATCATCGAGTCCAACCAGCAGCCAAACAGTGACAAAACCCCATCACTAAACCATATCACTAAGCACCATGTATACACTTCTTTTAAATACCTCCAGGGATGAGGATTCCACCACTTCCCTGGGAAGCCCATTCCAATGCTTAATAACCCTTTCAGTGTAAAAATTTTTCATAATATCTAACCTAAACCTCCCCTGGCATAACTTGAGGACATTTCCTATTGTCCTATCGCCTGTGACTTGGGAGAAGAGACTGACCCCCTGCCTCTCTACAACCTCCTTTCAGGTAGTTGTAGAGAGCGATAAGGTCTCCCCTCAGCTTCCTTTTCTCCAAACTAAACAACCCCAATTCCCTCAGCTTCTCCTCATAAGACTTATTCTCCAGACTCCTCACCAGCTTTGTTGCCCCTCTTTTGACCTGCTCCAGAATCTCAATGTCTTTCCTGTAGTGAGGGGCCCAGAACTGGACACAGTACTTGAGGTGCAGCCTCACCAGTGTCAAGTACAGGGGGATGATCATTTACCTAGTCCTGCTGGCCACACTAATCCTGATACAGGCCAGGATGCTGTTGGCCTCCTTGGCCACCTGGGCACACTGCTGGCTCATATTCAGCCAGCAGTTGACCAACACTCCCAGATCTTTTACTGCCTGGCAGCCCTCTAGCCACTATTCTCTAAGTCTGTAGTGCTGCATGAGGTTGTTGTGATGCAAGTGCAGGACCCGGCACTTAGCCTTGTTGAACTTCATACCAGTGGCCTCGGCCACTGTCCATGATCCAGCCTGTCCAAATCCCTCTGCAAAGCCAGTACTGAGCCCTGAGGAACACCATTTGTGACCAGCCTCAAACTGGATTTAATTCCATTCGCCACCACTCTCTGGGCCCAGCTCTCCAGCCAGTTTTTTACACAGCAGAGAGAAAGCCAAGCCATGGGCAGACAGTTTCTCCAGAAGAGTGCCATGGGAAACTGTGTCAAAGGCTTTACTGAAGTCCAGGTAAACAACATCCACAGCCTTTCCCTCATCCACTAAGCAGATCACTTTGTCATGGAAAGAGATCAGGTTTGTCAAGCAGCACCTGCCTCTCATGAACCCATGCTGACTGGGCCTGGTTGTCCTTCATGTTCTGCATAATGGCACTTGGGATGATCTGCTCCATAACCTTCCCAGGCACCGAGGACAGACTGACAGGACTGTAGTTTCCTGGATTCTCTTTCCAGCCCTTCTTGTGGATGGGCATCACATTTGCTAACCTCCAGTCAACTAGGACCTCCCCGGTTAGTCAGGACTGCTGATAAATGATGGAAAGTAGCTTGGTGAGCAGCTGCCTCGGTACCCTTGAGTGGATCCCATACGGCCCCATAGACTTGTGTGTCTAGGTGCTGTAGTAGGTCCTTCATCATTTCCCCTTGGTTTATGGGAGCTTCATTCTGTTCTCCGCCCCTATCTACTAGCTCAAGGGTCTGGGTACTCAGGGAACAACTGATTCTACTATTAAAAACTGAGACAAAGAAGACATTAAGTAAAGTACCTCAGCCTTCTCTTCATCCTTTGTCACCATTTTACCGCCCCATCTAATAAAGGATGGAGATTCTCCTTAGTCCTCCTTGTATTGCTTATGTATTTATAGAATTTTTTTATTGTCCTTAACATCCAAAGCTAGGTTGAGTTCTAGTTGGGCTTTGGCTCTTCTAATTTTCTCCCTACATAGCCTCACAACATCTTTGTAGTCTTCCTGAGTGTCCTGCCCCTTCTTCCAAAGGCCATAAACTCTCATTTTTTCCCTGAGTTGCAACCATCTCTCTCTTTTTAGTCAGGCCAGTCTTTTTTTTCCCCTACAGCTCGTTTTTTGACACATGGGGATAGCTTGCTCCTGCACCTTTAAAACTTCCTTCTTAAAATCATCCAGCCTTCCTGGACACCTTTGCCCTTCAGGACTGCCTCCCAAGGGACTCTGTCAACCAGGCTCCTGAAAAGACCCCCCTCCTTGCTTCTCTCAGAATCGAAAACTATCATTTCATGATCTCTATGCCCAATATGGCCTCCAACCATCAAATCCCCCACAAGTCCTTCTCTGTTTACAAACAACAGGTCCAGCAGGCTGCCTTCCCTAGTTGTCAGTTGGCTCCCTCACCAACTGTGTCAGGAAGTTATCCTCAACACACTCCAGGAACCCCCTAGACTGTTCCTTCTCAGCTGCATTTTATTCCCAGCAGGTATCTGGTAGGTTGAAGTGTCCCACAAGGACAAGGGCTAGAGATCTTGAGACTTCTACCAGCTGCTTGTGGAATATTTCATCTGCCTCTACATCCTGGTTGGGCAGACTATAACAGACTCCCACCATCCCATCTGCATTGTCCCTCCCCCTGATTCTTACCCATAAACACTCACTATCATTAAGTTCTTGACATTCATAACACTCCCTAACATACAGGGCCACTCCACCTCCTCTCCTTCCTTGCCTGTCCCTTCTGAAAAGTTTATAGCCATCTAATGCAGCACTCCAATCATGCAAGTCATGCCACCACATTTCTGTGATGGTGACTACATCATAGTTTTCCTGCTGCACAATGGCTTCCAGCTCCTCCTGTTTGTTACCCATGCTGTGTGCATTAGTTTATAAGCACTTCAGTTGAGCTATTGGTCCTGCCACCTTTTTGCTGGGAGAAGCCTTAATTCCTACCTGTCCATTACCAGGCACAGCCATAGTTTCTAGTCCATTAATGACCCTCATGTCTCTGCTGCTGCATGAATCTCCATCCCCTGCCTTCAGTGAGTTGGCAAACTGAGGGACCTCATCTCGTCCCACAGACATTGACGCACCCACCCCCAGGCTTACCTCTAAAGAGCCTGGTTTCATCTGCTTCCCCATTCAAATCTAGTTTCAAGCCCATTCAATGAGCCCTGCCAACTCCTATGCCAAGAACCTTTTCCTCCTTTGAGACAGGTGTACGCTATCCATCACCAGCAGGCCTGGTGTCATGTAAACCATCCTGTGATCAAAAAAACCAAAGTCCTGCTGCTGTCACCAGGCTTGGAGCCAGGTATTAATCAGATGGGTATTCCTCTTTCTTCTCTCATCCTTCCCTGTGACTGGAACAACAAAAGAGAACACTACTTGCACTTGTGACCCCTTAACCAGTTATCCCAAGGCCCAGATGTCTCTCTTGAT
>JAOWAV010000199.1:0-12417 GCA_028571045.1 Scolopax bukidnonensis | reverse complement strand
AGCGCCGCAGGAGGGAGGGGGTCCGGGGCCGCGTCCGTCCGGGGCCGTGTCTGTTTCCGTGTCCATGTCCGTGTCCGTGTCCGTGTCCGTGTCCGTGTCCGTCCGCCCCCGCAGGAAGTGTCCGGGAAATGGAAGCCGGTTGTTGCGTCTCGTTGTTTTTGAAACGTCCTTTTTAATCAGGTCGCGTCTGGCTCTCGGGGCCCCCGGGGGGGCCGCTGGCCCGGGGGGGGCCGAGCTCCCTGTGGGGGAACCGGTGACGACTCAATGGCACCAACGGCCCCCCGGTTGCGGGTGTTCCCTGCACCCCCCCACCCCTCAGTACCCGCAGCCGCCAGGAGTGTGGTGGGCCCAGGCTGGGCACCGGTGCCACCGGTGGGTTTGGGCATCAGCACTGGGGCGAGCGGGCACTGCCATGTCGGCTCTGCCCGCACCGGTGGGAGATGGGACCAACCACGGGGGGGGAAAGCCCCAGTGAGACCCCGGGGTCACCAGCCCCCAGGCTCCTGTCCTGCCACCGGCGCATCCCTGTCCGTCGCCCTCCACACCTCACCCGCCAGCTCCGGTTACGTGCCGTGGCCCAGTTTGCGGCTCGGCGCTGGGTCACGTGCCGCCCTGGGGGGAGCGGGGCCACAGCGGGCACGAGCCCCAGCCCCAGGCAGGAGCCACACGGCCTCTACCAGCACCGCGCCCAGTGCTGGCTACCGTCCCGGCAATGCCGAGGGCGGCTCCGGCACCCATGGGGCCCAGGGTGTCCCCAAACCGGGGCTGGGCCCTGTTTGTCCCCAGAGCAAGGGCGAGCTGCGGTGTATGGCGGCTCCATGGACCCCGGTTCCCGGCACGGCTGCAGCTGGAGCCCGGTCCCTCTGCCCTCGCCACGGTCAATTCCCACCTTCCTGGCTTTCATTTTCCCCTCTGACGCTTCTCTCCAGCCGTGCTCCCCATGGCCACCTCTGCTCCGGCCCCTTCCCTGCACCCAGTCTTTCCCAGTCTGCCCAGTCTTTCCCAGTGTGCAGTGCCGACTTGCGGCCACCATCTGCCCAGTTCTAGCTCGTCCCTTTGCTCCCTTCTCTGACCCCCAGCACCGGCAGCGGCATTCCCAGCTGGCACATCGCCACCGGCTGGGGACAGAAAGACTTTTTCCAGCCATGGTGTCCCCTCACCGGCCAGGGGTCCCAGCTGGCGTCGGGACAGGGGTCGGGCTGCACCAGCCCCCTGGCTCATGGGCCAAGGTGGGGGGGGGAAGACTGCGGGGCCACCCCGGGATGTCCGGGAGCGACGTGCGTGTGGCAGCCGCGTCACCGCCCATACGGGTTTCTCTGGCGGATGAATCACCGGTGTCCCCGGCCGGCCGGGAGAGCGCTCGGCAGCCATGGCCCCTCCGGCCGTGCCGTGGCACCGGCCAATGCGGGCGAGGGCGTGATGAAATCCCCGCCTGGGTTTCGACACGGGCCCTGCCATGAGCTGCTGCTGAAGCGCCGCGTCTGCCGGGCGTGTGGTAGCATCAGCCCTTCTGGAGAGGTCGGTGGAACCGGTGCTGCCTCAGCTGATGGCAGGCTGGGCCTGTGGGGCAGGACAGGGTGACACCGGCCATGGCACCCCATGGAGTGTCCCCGCAGGTCCCCAACAGCACTGGGGGTCCCATCTCACCTGATGGGCTTGTGGGGCCTCTACCCCCCCCATGTTGTCTGCTCCCGTACCCCGTGTGCCAGGACCCCCCCCCCCGGTGACTGCTGGCCGTGCTGGTGGCACAGCAGGGTCCTGTCCTGTCAGGAGCCCCCCCCAGAAACCCTCCTGGCTCCCTGTTTTGGGGGAACATTGCCCCTCCTGGGCGGTGAAGGTCACTGGTGGCTGCTGCCCGTTCCCAGGCCGTGACGAGACAGTGCCAGGGCTCCGGGTCCAGCTCGTTCCCAGCTGTGACACAAAGCCACTGCGGACTTGGGCACTGCCGCAGCGGCGTCCCCACAGCTGTGCTGGGGGGGGGACAGGGCTCAGGGCCCCTCTTCCTGGGGGCATCGCAGTGGCGTCACGGGCTGTCACCGCAGAGGCATTTCTGTGCTGGGAGCGTGGTGTTCCCCGGGGAGCACTGGGATGTGCTGGGCCCCGGGGGGGTCACAGAGCTGCTCTGGGGGGACCGGTGCTTCACTGGGAAACGTCCCCTATGGCTCTGCCGGAGCTCCCACGGTCTCACCCCGTGCAGGGGCCCTGGGATGGCGACACCCGGGAGCCGAGTGCTGGAGTTCGATGTGGGAAGAAGCGCGGGCGGCAGCGGGGTTTCTCGGTGACAGCTGCCCCTGGGGACGCTGGAGCGCGGTGACGAGCTCTGCTCGTGCAGGTGGTGGCTCGTCCTGGGCCTGGGACGGCTCTTGGCAGAGGCAGTGTTGACTCTGCTGCATTGGGGGCTCAGCGAGAGGCACCATGGTCCTGGGGGGCTTCTGCTGTCAGAGCTCACACTCTCAAGTCGCCCCACGTTTCCGTTGAGCTCCAGGGTGGGAGCTTGCCCTGCCCTGGGTTGGGGACCTGGCGTGTCCCCAGTGCGCGAGTGGGGGGTCCCCATGGGCTCCTGGGGGGCTGGCAAGGCTGGGAATTTGCTGGGTTAGCAGCCCTGGTCCCCGCCGGCGGTTGACCCCCTGCCTCTTCTCCCCTCTGCAGAAATGGAAACAAACAACCATTTTAACTTCACTGGCCTTTCCTCTGCACCCGCTGCCTCAGGACCGAAACCCACGCCTGCCTCAGGGGACAGCCCCTTCACCCACAGCTCCCCGCTCGGCTTTCCCTCACAAGGGAAAAGTAAGTGTCCCCCCAGACTGTGGGGACAGAGGGGATGTGGCTGGTGGCACCTCCCCACGCATGGGGCTGTTGGTAGGGGTCTGTCCTGTGCCCACCCTTGCCTTGGCCTGGAGAAGCGGCCATGCTGGAAGGGGGTCTCTGCCTGGATTTGGCCGATCAGCTGATGGCGCGCAGCCCTGCCAAGCGCTGGGCTAATCCCTGGCATCCCGCAGCTCTCGGCCCCACACCGGCAAAGCCCCGCAGTGGAGCCGGTTCCACCAAGTGGGGAAATGCCCCGGGGGGGGAACAATCCGGGCACAGGCAGTGGTTGTGCCTGGGTGGGGGGGACATCTGTCATCCTTCTGTCCTCGAGCCCCCACGTCCGCTGCTGGCGGGTCTGTGTGATGGAGGGTGTCGAGAAATGTCCTTGTGGCGTCGCTGACCTGGCTGTGTCTCCTCTGGCTCCCTCGCAGGTCTGAACGGGGGCATGAATGTCAATGGCTTCTCTACTGTATCTCACCCCAGTACTTCAGGGACCTTCACCCCCAGCTCGCCGCCCGCCGGCACACCGCCCCTCCGCTCCTACGACTGCCTCTGGGACTACACGCCGTACCCCCCCGCCGGCAGCCTCAAGGACAGCAGCCCCGCCACCCCCCCACTCCCTGCCCTCGGACAGTTTCCCCTCAACGGTGTCGCTGGGGGGTCCCGGCCGGCATCCCCGGGGCACAGCACTAACTTACGGGGGGCCGGGCAGGAGTTCTGGGGCAATGGCACCCCCGGCCCCATGGGGCTGAACTTTGACTCGCAGGAGCTGTACGACTCCTTCCACGACCAGAGCTTTGAGCTGATGCAGAACGGGCCGGCTGGCTTCTACACGGCCTCCCAGCCCTCCCCCATGCTGGCCTCGGGCACCCAGCCCTTCTCGCTGCCGCCAGGCCCGCCAGAGGAGCCAGGCACTGACCAAGGAGATGCCGACCCCGCTGCCAAAGAGATCCCCCCTGCCATCGCGGAGAATGGGGGCGGGCTGGTGGGCAGCATGGAGCTGGAGGAGGCCCAGCCAGGTAGGAGCCCAGTGCAGGTGGGCAGAAGCTCCGGGCTGGGGCACCAGCGGCCCCCACGAGACAGTGATGGACCCCGAGCTGGGCATCACGCTCCCTGGGGAGGCCTGGCCTGTCTGCCCAGTGTCCTGGTCGGGGTTTGGCCTCTCGGAGTCAGTGTTGGGACCTGGTTAAACCAGGCTGGGAGAGCGGTGTCCCCCCGGGGCAGTGGGGAGCTGCGGGAGGGCTGGGTGCCGGGGGGAGGCCGGGTGCCATCGGCCGCGCTGCAGGGAATGGTGGCAGCTCATGGTGGGTGATGTCCTGGGGCGGGGGTGGCCAGGACCCGGCTCTCTCCCCGTCCCGTCCCCTGCTACAATGTCCGCTCTCGCTCGGTTCCTCCCTTTAGACTTGAAGATCTGCAGCTTCAATGGCTCTGCCCCCGGCGCGGCGCCGCTGGGGCAGGAGGGGCCTGTCCTGGCCCCCGGTGCCGGTAGCGGCTGCCTGGGGGACACGTCGCCCATCGCCCCTCGGCTGGAGGACACCCACATCCTCAGCGAGGACCCGCTGGAGCCCTTCGAGTCTCTCTCCAGAGGTAGGGGGGCTGCAATCCCCTGGGCTTGGTGTGCAGCAGGGGGGGCATCAGGGACATGGTGGGCAGGGCAGGCAGCTGCCTGCACCCTGGGGAAACGGCCCCTTCTCCGTCCCCTCCGGGTGGTGGCCGTGGCGGTGGCCATGGCGGTGGTGACGGTGGCCATGGCGGTCCATGGCCTCGGTGCCGCGGTGTCCCTCCCCCGCACTCCCAGCCTTCCCGCCCTCCTCCTTCCCTTCCCGGCTCCGTGACGAGGCGGTTACTCAGCGCCTGAACTTCCGCGCTGGTGAACATCACTGCCACCGACACGGCCATTTTGGGCTCCTCCGCTTCCCAGAGGAGGGGGCGTGGCTGGGGGCACCCAGGCCCTTAACCCCTCTTGTGCCAGTGCCTTTTCGGATGGGGGGGACACCCGACCAACCCCCCCAGGAGCAGAGATGTGGGTCTGCGTCCCCCCAGCCCTGGTCCTGCTGCTCCTCCCCCCTCCCCAGACCCCGGCACCGGGGACCTCTACACCATGGACGACTCGCAGCTGGTGAGCGACCCGGCCCCCCTGGAGGAGCCCCCCGACCTGCCTGGCCTGCGCTGTGCCACCAGCCCCCCTCTCCATGCCGCTGGCCCCTTCAGCCTGCTGCCCGATGGCCCCAGCTCGCCACCCCCCCTGCACGGTACATGCCAGTGCCCCCCTGCCAGCCACTCACCCTCCACGCCAGCTGGCCCCCATGGCTGGGAGGAGGGGGGCACGCTGCTGGCCTTGTTCTGTCTCCATGGCTGCTGCAGCACCTTTGTCCCCGGGCAGAGCGGGGACCCCCATGTGGTGGTACCAGGGAGCCCACGGGAGAGCAGTATCCCAGTGCGGGCACCTGCCCCTGGGTGGGTGTGAGCCCCCACGGGGGTCTCCTCCCCAATCTGGGAGGGGATGTGCAGCCTTGTCACCCCCCAGGAGGAGCGGGGTCTGCCTGGTGTCATGAGCGGAGCAGGAAGGTGGCCGTGCTCAGCGGTGATGTCCCTGACCTTGGCTCCGCAGACGACAGCGTCACCCTGAACAGTAACAGCCACACGGGGCCGGAGGATTCGGGGTCCCTGGAGCTCAAGCCCCCGCTGGAGCCGGAGTCCCCAGGCCCATCCGCAGAGGAGGAGGAGGAGGAGGAAGAAGAGGCTGCCGATAGCTGTCCAGAGATTTCAACCGTGCCAGAAGGGGAGAGTGAAGAGGCTGCCCCACTGAGCGCCTCGGCAGCAGGTAAAGCCCAGAGCCCCCCCAGGTGTCCCCGCTCCAGCCAGCACCCCCAAGCCCAGCGTCCTGTCCCCTCTCCTGCAGGTGATGCCCCCCGCCGGCGCATCGCCACCCAGGAGGAGGTGCGCTTTCCCCTGCAGCACGGGTATGTGGCACCCTCCCTGTCCCCCCACTCCCTCCTGCCCCATGGCTGCCCCACGGCTCTGGGGTGAACCTCCTTGTGCCCAGGTGGAGGCGGGAGGTACGGATCAAGAAGGGGAACCACCGCTGGCAGGGAGAGACCTGGTACTACGGGCCCTGTGGGAAGAGGATGAAGCAGTTCCCAGAGGTGATCAAGGTACAGTCCCCGGGAAGAGTAGGGTGAAGGATAATCTGGGGTCCTTGTCCACCACAGCCCCCCCAGCTCTGCCGGAGCCTCTGACTGCTGCTGTGAGCCAGAAGCTATGGGGTCTAGAGCGCCCCTCATGGCCTTCTTGCTCCTTCTCCCAGTACCTGAGCAGGAACGTGGTGCAGGACGTCCGGCGTGAGCACTTCAGCTTCAGCCCCCGCATGCCGGTGGGAGACTTCTACGAGGAGCGGGACACGCCAGAGGTGGGTATGGGGGCAACTGAGACACCCTGTCACCCCCCCCAGCCACGCTGCACTGCAGGAGGTGACCCTGATTTGTGCTGCAGGGTCTGCAGTGGGTGAAGCTGAGCCCCGAGGAGATCCCCTCACGCATCCAGGCCATCACAGGCAAGCGTGGCCGACCCCGCAACGCCGAGAAGGCCAAGCCCAAGGAGCCACCGGCTGCAAAGCGTGGCCGGGGGCGGCCTCCCAAGGTCAAGATGGTCGATTTGCTGAGCAAGACAGATGCACGGCTGCTGAAGAGGCTGGAAGCCCAAGGTACCCCCTTCCCGAGCCCCAGCTCAGGGTAGCTGCTGCAGCCCCCCACAGCCTGCCTCTGGTGGGTCCCCAACGGCCAGTCCATCATCACCACCTCCCTCTCTGCTCTCCTCCCCAGAGGTCCTCAGTGATGAGGACAAGCTGAAAATGAGCAAAATCAAGAAGAAAATGAGGCGGAAGGTATGAGCAGCTGCATGGGGCTTGGGGTGGCTCTGGGGACTCCTCTGGGTCTGGGGTAGGGATGTCCCTGGTGCAGGAAGGCCACCTGAGCTGGTCTTGTCCCTTCCAGGCCAAGAACAAGCAGAAGCAGGAAGCCAAAGCCCCCAGAGCAAAGGAGGCCAAGAAGAAGTCCAAGGTGAGTCTGCAGAGTAAAAGGGGTTGGGAAGGGGACAGGAGATGGAACCTCTTTCCCCACTCGTCCCGGGTCTGTCCTCAGGCCAAGGAGAAGAAAGGCAAACCGGAGAAGGGCAAGGAGAAAGTACGGCCCAAGGAGAAGAAAGGCAAAGGGCCTCGGAAGGCAGACAAGGGGCTACTGGCCCAGCGGCGCCTGGAGGAGCGGCGGCGGCAGCAGCTCATTCTGGAGGAGATGAAGAAGCCCACGGAGGACATGTGCCTGGGGGACCACCAGGTAGGTTGGGGCATGGGAGGCTTGGCTGGTGAGTCGGCCACCCTGCCCAATGCTTTGCCGGCCCTGACCATCCCCTTTCCTTCCCTTCAGCCCCTACCAGCCTTCTCCCGCATCCCAGGCCTCATCCTGCCCAGCCGAGCCTTCTCCAACTGCCTGACAGTGGTGGAGTTCCTCCAGAGCTACGGCAAGGTCCTGGGCTTCGACCCGGCCAAGGACGTGCCCAGCCTGTGCACGCTGCAGGAGGGGCTGCTGGGGGTGGGCGACAGCGCGGGCGAGGTACAGGACCTGCTGGTGCGGCTGCTGCAGGCAGCACTCTACGACCCTGGGCTGCCACCGTACTGCCAGGTGAGACCCCTCCAGACCCTTCACCAGACCCTTGGCCCCTTCCTCAGTCCCTCCCCTGGCCCCTTTCCCTGCCAGGTCAGGGGTTTCAGTGCCCCCAAGGCCCCAGCTGCTGCAGGTTCGGGAGAGGGGAGCCCGGATTTGGGGGTTACTGCTTTTGCTGCAGTGTCCTGCGCCCGGCCAGATCCTGATCCCTGGCGGCCCTTGGGGGGTGTCTGTCCTGCTGCAGGGGCTTGGGACGCCCCCAGGCTTGTTCCTGCTCAGACTTGGGTTCCTGGCCCTGGTTTTCCCATCTGTGGGATGCTGGCATCCTCCCCAGCTTGTTTTTTTTCCCTCCTGGCAACCCCCCCATGGTGCAGGAGGGGTCTCTCCAATTTCATCTCTGCTCTGCCCAGTCCCTGAAGATCCTGGGGGAAAAGGTGTCGGAGATCAGCCTGAACCGTGACACCGTCTCCGAGATCCTACGCTGCTTCCTGATGGCGTATGGGGCGGGCGAGGACCTGTGCGACGGGCTGCGGACCAAGCCCTTCCAGGCGCTGCCCCCAGAGAAGAAAGCCACCATCCTGGCCTTCCTGGTGAACGAGCTCAACAGCAGCGCCCTCATCATCAAGTGAGTGTGGGTGGGGGGCAATCCCTTCCTCTGATCCCGGCCCCTCCTACCTGTGGGCACGGTGTGGGCTCCTCTCCTCCCCGGAGAGCCCCCCACTGCAGCCAGCCCTCCTCTTCCTGCAGTGAGATTGACAAGACCCTGGAGAACATGTCCAACTACAGGAAAAACAAGTGGATCATCGAAGGCCGGCTGCGCAGGTGGGTGGGGGCTGCCCCCCGTACACAGTTGGGGTCCCACTTGTGACCTCCACACCTTCCCCTCCACCCCCTGGATCTGGGGGGGGTCTCAGGGTGATTTTCCCAGTGCTGCGGTGTAACCACGTGCCTTGGCAAGCCCAGGAGCAGGGTGTGTGTGGGGCAGGCAGTGGAGGCCTCTGCTGTGTCTCGGCAGGTTGAAGGTTGCCCTGGCCAAGAAGACGGGCCGTCCCGAGTCGGAGATCACGGGGCTGGAGGACGGACGGCGCCGGCGCAGCTCCCGCCTGACGGAGGAGACGGGCCTGGAGATGGAGGAAGAGGAGGAGAGCCGTGGGCGGAAATCCCGCAGGGAGGAGGAGGTGGGGTGGCTGCGGGATCTGCAGCTCACAGCGGGGGACAAAGGTGGGGACACCACCCCTGGGGGGGTCTCTTTGCCACCCACGCTTCCCTGATGGGTCCCCTCCCCTCCCCAGGCCGACACGTCTGCATCCAGCGTCCCTGAGCTGGAGAGGCAGATCGAGAAGCTGGCCAAGGTGAGTGGGTGGTGGGAGTCTAGGGGCTCGGCCACCCCGGCGAGACCCCTCACCACCCCATGCTCTCCCCACAGAGGCAGATGTTCTTCCGCAAGAAGCTGCTCCATTCCTCACAGATGCTGCGAGCGGCTTCTCTGGGCCAGGACCGGTACCGGCGGCGGTACTGGGTCCTGCCCCACCTGGGCGGCATCTTCGTGGAGGGCACAGAGGGTAAGTGAGGAAGGGGCTCCCGGGGGGGACCCCCCTTCCAGGAGAAGACCCTGCATCTCACCTCCTCCTCTTCCTCCTCCCACCCTTGCAGCAGCCGAGCCGATGCCCCAAGAGCCCCCGGAGGAGAAGGTGTCCCCCCACGTCTCCCCAGTGAAGGAGGAGCCGGTGGAGGTGCCCATTCCCAGCCGGACAAACTGCTCGGCCTCGCGCTCCCGTGGGCGGCCCCGGAAGAGCAAAGAGGAGCTGTCACAGCACTGTGGGCCCAGACCCCCCTCTGTCAACGGGGTCCTAGAGGAGCAGGTGTCCCTGGGGCAGAGCCAGCACGACCTCAGCCAGTCTGCCTTCCTCTCCTGGCTGAGCCAGACCCAGTCGTCCCTGCTCAAGGACTCCGTCCTCACCCCGGACAGCAGCCCTGGCAAGGGGGACACGGGACTCCAGCCGCTGGAGACCACCTCGGACCCTGCGGAGGAGGAAGAGGAGGAGGAGGGTGCCCCAGAGGCTGCGGAAAAGCAGGGTCCCTGGTTCAGCCTGCTGCCCCGGACACCCTGCGACGACCGAGCCCCCCTCGCTACCTCCTCTGCCGAGCCCTCACCACGAGCCCCCGCACAGCCCCGCAGCCAGCCCCGTGGCCAGCCCTGTGGCGACCTGCCCAAGGGCTCAGCCAGGCAGGTACGTGCTCATGTCTGGCTAGGGCTGGGGGGAATGTCCCTGGGCCAACCCCCAGGGACCGCAGTGGGGGAACCTCCCTGCGGGGAACAGGGTGGGACCCTCTGCCAGGGACACCCTGGGTCTGGGGGCTGCACGCAGGGAGCTCATTCCTGCTGCCCCCAACCCTCCAGTCCAAGCTGTGAGGAGCTGTGGGAAGTGAAACAGCTGCAGGTCCAGAGGGCTGGGGGGGCCTGCGGGATTGGGGGCTGAGGATGTGTGCTTGGCCCTTCTGACGTGCTCCATCCCCACCAGCTGAACGGCCTCCCTGCCGACGATGCCGGGGCTCCCCTGCTCGCTTCCACGCCAGTGCACGCCGGCGCCAGGGTCCATGGCGCCTGCCCCAGGAACCGGGGCAGCCTGGAGAAGCTCCAGGACCTGCCGGGGCAGCCCAAGCGCCGAGGGCGGCCCCCTACCAAATTCTTCAAGCAGATTGAGCAGAAGTACTTAACGCAGCTGACGGAGCAGCCCGTTCCCCCTGGTGAGAGCCCGGCCTGGCCCCAGAACCTCTGGGGCAGGGGGTATGGGTGCCCACAGTGGGGTGCTGAGCGTGGCGGTGCTGCCTTGCAGAGATGCAGAGTGGCTGGTGGTGGCTGCAGGACCCCGAGGAGCTGGAGGCAGTGGCTCGAGCGCTGCACCCACGGGGCATCCGGGAGAAGGCGCTGCACAAGCACCTCACCAAGCACAAGGAGTTCCTGCGGGAGGTCTGCCTGCGCGCCACCACCGGTAAGGGTCACCCGTGGGGCCGGGGTGGGGGGCTACTGCCCATTTCTCCCCCCTGCTGAGCCCACCCTCTGCCCCCAGACCCCATCTTCCACCTGCGCCCCGAGGCGGCTGGTGCCGCCGTGTCTCAGGAAGCCCTGGCCCAGTGGTCGGTGATGGAGAGAGCCTACGAGACCGACCTCGCCGTGCTGCAGTGGGTGGAGGAGCTGGAGCAGCGCGTGCTGATGGCTGACCTGCAGATTCGGGTAGGTGCCAGCCCGGGTGCCACGCTGGCCTGGGCCAGGTGCCGCCATGCAGTGGCCTGAGCCCGTCTGTCCCGCAGGGCTGGACGTGCCCCAGCCCCGACTCCACGCGGGAGGATCTGCAGTACTGCGAGCACAAAGTGGAGCCCCTGGAGGACATCACGGTCCGCAGCCGGCGGGACGGGCTGCCGCTGTGCCGGGAGCGCACCAACCCGCTGGACCTGGCGGTGCTGCGGCTGGCGGCCCTGGAGCAGAACGTGGAGCGGCGATACCTGAAGGAGCCGCTCTGGCCCCTGCACGAGGTGGTGGTGGAAAAGGCCGTGCTGAGCAGCCCCGAGGAGCTGAGTCTTGGCCCCACCGAGATGTGAGCCCCCCGTCCCCCCCCGCCCCAACTTTGCCCGCGCCACCGGGACGCTGGGGCTCCGGCTGAGCGTCTCCCCCCGGTGCAGAGCCTACGAGATCACGCCCCGTGTGCGGACGTGGCGGCAGACGCTGGAGCGGTGCCGGAGCGCGGCCCAGGTCTCCCTCTGCATCTACCAGCTGGAGAAATCCATCGCCTGGGAGAAGTCGGTCAACAGAGTGGTGAGACCCCGCGCCGCGATGCAGGGAGGGAGGGACAGAGGCACCCCCTTCCTTCAGTGGGCACCCCGGCGTGCTGGGGACCCCCTGTGGTGGCTCAGCTGAGCCCCCCTGCCCTCCCCACAGACCTGCCTGGTGTGTCGGCGTGGGGACGACGACGAGCACTTGCTGCTGTGTGACGGCTGCGACCGTGGCTGCCACCTCTACTGCCACCGGCCCAAGATGACGGAGGTGCCCGAGGGTGACTGGTTCTGCTCTGTCTGCGTTTCCCGGGTACGTCACCACGCGGCCCCCCCCCTCCCCACACACCAGGGCCAGTGGTGGCCCCGGGCTCCAGCCGTGACCCCCTATCCCCTCCCCACAGGCAGGGCAGTACCGGGACCCCGTCTCACCCCGGCGAGGCAAGAAGCGGAAACGGGGACGTCTCTTCGCGGGGAGCCTCTGTGAGGAAGAGGAGGGTCCACGGCGTCGTCCGGCCTCGCGCCGCCGCGAGGGGCTGCCTGTATCCCGCTACGTGGGTGAGGGGCTGTCCCCCGCCAAACGGAGGGGAACGTCGCTGCGGGGACACAACAGTGACCTGACCTTCTGCGAGTGAGTGGTGCCAGGAGGGGCACAGGGAGGGTTGCTTGGGGTCAGCTCCCCCTGACCCTGCCACCATCCCGCCCCCCAGGATCATCCTGATGGAGATGGAGTCGCACGAGGACGCCTGGCCCTTCCTGGAGCCCGTCAACCCCCGCCTGGTCCCCGGCTACCGCAGGATCATCAAGAACCCCATGGATTTCGCCACCATGCGCTCGCGGCTGCTGCAGGGCGGGTGAGCGGGGTCCCGGGTGGGGAGGGGGGGACATGAGGGGACCCCTCAGGGGTGATGGCCTGTCCTCCTTCCCCGCAGGTACTCGAGCTCGGAGGAGTTTGCGGCCGATGCCATGCTGGTGTTCGACAACTGCCAGACCTTCAACGAGGACGACTCGGCGGTGGGCCGGGCCGGGCACGCCATGCGCAAGTTCTTCGAGAGCCGGTGGGAGGAGTTTTATCAGGGAAAACACGCTACTAACCCGTGAGCGGGGTGGGACGGTGACACCCCCCCCCGGCCCCCTCCCCGCCCGGCCGGGGCTGGAGTGTGTCGTGTCCTCCCCCCTC
>JAOWAV010000198.1:0-12446 GCA_028571045.1 Scolopax bukidnonensis | reverse complement strand
AGTTCATATCTATTATATTCTTCAGTTTGCTACTGATACCATTATTGTTACACTTTTCCTAACATTTATCACATGTAAAAGAGAAAATTTGTTCTCCTGAGAGTATCAGTATGAGAAAGCGTTAGAGGGACTAAGGTCAAAACTGCTAAGTGCTGAGAAGTCTTCTGTCTCAGTGTAAGATGCACTTTTTTTTTTCACTGTTTAGCTTTAAATTCAACTTTACTTTCTAAAATCTAATCCATCCCACTAAAACACATTTTTGTATGGAAATAGTGTTTTGATATTCACGATGCCTGCTGTACTGCCAGAGAATCAAGAACTGTCTATAGCATCTTTTGGGGTAAATTCTACGAAGATGATAGGTCTCTGGTTTGATCTGTGTCTCATAGCAGATTCCATTGACCGTCTCTCTGCTTTTTATCTGTGCTGGTCATTTTTGGGAAGGAGGTAACACCAGCAGGGTTACTCACAAGTTGTACTGGTTCTCCTTGCTAGGATTGTGGATCTGTACCTGTCTAGGATTAGAAGATCTTGCTGCTGATTTTCTTTGCCTGTGCTTGGACTAATTATGAGTTTAAATTAATTTTTTATAGCGCTAGAGCTGTTACCTTGACGATTTGAGAATAAAATAAGTAATGCCTTCTGAAAGACATGAGAAAATGATGATTCTATACATTATATACATGTGGGCATGGTGGAGCCTTTCCTAGTGTTGCTGTGAAGGTACTTAGTGGACTCTGTCCATGTAGATAGACTATTAGCAGCAATCAGTAACTGCTTTTGTGTGTGCCTCCAAGCATTGCTCTGGCAAGTGGCTACCTACCTTGGCAGATGGCTCTGGTAAGAGCTGTGGAGCAAGCACCTCTACTCTGGCAGCTGCAGCCTATTCCGTGATGATTCCGGGGTAGTTCTGGGAGCAGACTTACACCAGGGGTGATCAGATGCTTCACTTGAGCATCGGGGCCACCAGCAGCACTGCTGCTGGCATCCCTGTTGTTTCTACTGCTGACGGTGTGAAGGTGTGGAATCGGTATTAACAAGGTTGTGCAAGGAATATTAACAAAACTCATACTTTAAATACGATTTTTGATATACAACCTTACAATCAAAAATCCACAAACACGATACTGTAGTCACTCCACTAACTGCAACATTTTTTCAGGAACTGGATCCAGGAAAGGAATATTACCTCTCCATTTGCCTATTCTCCTCATAAGCACAATTTCTAATTTGATATTAACTGATGTCTATGATGCAGTGGAATCTCCTACTTTTTAAATATGTGGATTTCAGCCAGATTGTGTAAGAAGTAACGGGGCATTTTGAATTTACTAGATCAAAGATAAAAGACGTTCTGAATTATAGAGTGCTGTACCCTCTATAATGTTTTAATTTGCAGAAGGCTAAGAACACAGTACTCTCAGGATTTTTATGAAGTTTTTTACATTCACAGGAATATAAAGATCAGATTGAGAAACTTTTGATAGAAATTAAAAACAAAGAGGAAGACCACAAACTAGAAATAACACAGCTGAATTGCGATCTAAGAAAAAAATGTAAGTCATCTCAAGACTGAATGCTTTAGCATTGGGTAAAACACATGGTATAACCTATAGGAGCTATACCTCATCTAGGATAATTACAAGTTACACTTCTCAGTGGAAACAGGAAAGCTAGAAGTGGACAGTGTTTGACTGAATTTTATCTTTGCTCAAGAGAGTAGGCAGCGGCAATGAGGCAGTAATAGTACAGCAATGCAGGATGAGCAGAAATTCCCAAACAGGTAGAACAGACACAGGGAGTGAAATTTCACTGAGTGAAATAGTTTTCCCATAAAATATAGACCTGCTGTTCAAGAAAGTTTTAATATTTGGGAAATTATGTTATATGTATTTTTCCATCTAAACATCTTCTATAATGATTGTATTTGTTACTATGTTACTAGTTGAAGTAAAAGAAGTGGAGTATATAGAACAGGCAGAGAAAAAAGAACTGGAAATACTAGAGCTAACTAGACAGCTGAAAATTCAAAATGAAGAGAAGCAGAATGAAATAATTAAATTGCAGATAGAGGTATGTATTACAAAGCTTAGCTAAAAATCTGTTGGGCATTGAGTAAACTTAGAAGAGACTGTGAAAGTGAAAAATTATAACTAGTACTTAAAGGAATGTGATGGTTCTAGGAAACATAGCATCTAGGAAACTTTAAAAATTATTTCTTTACAAAAATCAGTGGCATGTGCTCCCTTCCATAATGGTACCAGAGTCACTTCTGCTTGGGAATAAGGTTCTACCTACTGTATAAGGAGACTGAAGTTTGCTGTGTTATTATTTCAAATGAAACTATTTTGAAAATTTTGCTAGTTTTTGAACTATTAAAAAAAATTAAACTATGCTTTATGCTTATTTTTATTATTTTTAATTTCTGGATGCTGGGAATATGTATTTATCATAAACTACTAAGAGCTTAAAGACTTCTAATCCTATGTAGATTTGAGTCACAGAATTCACCGTGTATTTCATGGATCAGGTTTTAAACTACTCTCATTACAGAAACAATTAAGGAAATACTTCAAACCTTTTGCATATCAAAAAGTAAGGTATGAAAGTGCTTGAGCTGAGTTATGCTTGGCGTGTGAGGGGAGTGTGATTGTTTCAGTGGTTTTTAGCATTCTCTGCCTTTCCTCCTGCAGACATGTGGCTATGGAGCCTTCACATTTCTTTAGTAATTGTCTGTTCATCTAAATGTATGTGTTTTATCATATTTGTACTATTTACTTTGTAATTTTTGAGGCATTTTTTTATGAAACATAACTTGTAATTGCATTCTTTTCAAAATCAACTTAAGTAGCTTTATTGTCCTAGTAGTAAATAATAGATAAGCTTAAGCTTGCTATTACTACTTTCAGGTACAAAATCCAGTTAAAAAGAAGTTAAAATTCTACTGGTATTATTTAACATACTTTTTTTTCTGTCGGTTTAAAGTTTTGCCATTTCCTGATTTTTTTCAGTTCAATGCTAAACTGGCAAGAGTTCAGAATAAAACAACAAAATCATTTTCAGAGGCTTCTGGCTTGCCACAAAGTATCTACCGAAGGGTATGTGTTTAATAGCCTGTGTCCTGCGGGTACCAAGAGCTGTTACAGTCTGTTTGCAGCAGTAGCTCTCTGGTGTTTGAGGTTTTGTGTTCTGCCCCAAAGCTTTCAGGGGGATGGAGAGAGTGGGGGTGGAGTTTCATGCCTTGGGGGTCCATCTCACTCAATCTCCCACAAAGCCCTCCCACCTCTGGACCAATAATGCCCAGTCTCTTTGCACCGATGTTGATGTAGCTGGGGTTCAATAACAAAAACCAGCCTGCAGAGTGGTTTTCATACAGAATTTTTAACCTGGGAACTTAAGATTCAGACTGGCATAAATGAATTGTGATATAAATTATATTTTGGTTTTGCATTATTGTTTTTGTAGGCTTGGGACTCTAGGATGTCACCAAAATTGGATTTTGGTGGTCACCTTTGCAATTTTTGGATACAAAATACTGAGAAAAATATTCTTTTTTAGAGTATTTCTCACTAGTAATAGCATATTGTATTGTTACATAGTTCTGTTTGATGTTTAACAATGAAGCCTTTGTTTGCATTTTTACAGAAGCTGCAACATCTGCAGGAGGAGAAAAACAAGGAAATTGAAATTCTCCGTAATACCATCAGAGACTTGGAGCAACGTCTTAATAAAGGCCAAGACCTGCACCTCAAACGGAGGCGATTTTGAATAAATGACATGAAGCATTTCAGTAGCATATACAGTGAGAAATAGGAACAGTATATTTCAAACTGTGCACCTGCAAGTAAAAACAAGATACAAAGATATACAGGATATTTTTTATTGAAAACACTCTTGTCAGATATTCCGAAGGCATGCATTCTGTGTATATTCAGGGCTACTTTCTTGCTAATCAGCATTCACAATAAAAAGATTCAGGTTTTGTAGGAGTAAAAATTTCCCTATTAAACCATCATTAATTATGGTGTATGCTTTCAAAGCAATTTCCCTTTCTTGAATAGTCTGTTCTTCATCCAAGAATCCTTCAAACAACTACTTTTCCCTTCAACTCAGTTACTCAAAGGTTAGGAATGCTAAGCTACAGACAGTGAAGTTACTGAAGTTTAGGTGGTATATATTACCTCACTAATCAATACAAATTTATCAGATTCAGCACTGTTACAAACAAAGATAGACATTAAACCAAGATTAAATTTGTTCTGCCCCTCCTTCCTCGATACGGATTTTGCATGAAGAGCTGTTAATGCTTTGTCTCACTTTAGGCATGATCTCACTGATTAAGTGGGATTTTATAAGCTGTAGTAGTATGTATTAATGGACCCTGATACTATATCTAATGAAAAAAGTTAAGCATATTAATGTGTTACATTAAAATAATGCAATTACTGTTTGTATCTTACATTTGAGATAAAAAGTTATTTTCACACATTGCTTAGGAATAAACTGTTCTTGTAAATAATTTGTATCCCCAAGTTAGAGAAAAACAAAAAAAAAAATATGAACACAACCTCTGAATGTAGTCCATCCTCTCAATAAAACTTAAAATATCTGCTTTGGTTTTCTTCTATTCTTAATTGCAAAACATCAGACAGCAGCCCCTAGGTCATAGTTTATGCTCCTGTCCTCACAAATGCAAGCAGAATGTTAGAAGAGAAACAAGACAGACAAATTAATCAAGAATGCAGGCACCTTCCCTGTGCAACTGAAAAACAAACTACAGGTCAATTAAATTCCTTTAAATGATGAAGCTTTTCACTGATGGAATTTGGCAGGTGTTGTGTCATTGTCTGAGCGCTGCTCTTTAATTATTTTTCTTTTCAATATCTCTACACATCTGTCTTAGTATCATTTTTAACTGGGGGCAATGAAAACACTTTATCTGTTCATTTTTCCACTCTTACAACTGTACGAATTTAGGCAGCAGGACTCCCTGGCATTTTTCAAGGTGCTTAGTTTGTTTTTCAGGCTCAGTTTCTTGCCTTCTCCTGTCACTGTCAGCTGTCGCTGGTTTCACTGGCCCCTGCTGCTGGTGACTGTCAGGCAGCAGTGAGCAGACGTCACTGTCAAGATTCAGTGATGTCCTCTGCTGACAGCTGCCCGTGTCACCGGCACGAGTTTGGAAGTGCTCCACGACACTGTCAAGTGACAGAATTTCCCAGCTCCTCAAACAAAAGGTGCCGGCAGTGACAGCATCAGCTACTCGAAGTGGAGTCCGATGCTGTCTGCCAATTTCAAGTTAGTTGGTTTTTACAGCTGTTTTTCGCTTTTTTTCATAGCCTTTTATCTTGTGGAATTTCCACACTTTCTCCAGGAGGAGCAGTGTCTACCTGTTCCTGACTACCTGCCTGATCATGTCTGTGATGACCAAACTCTCTGTGACGCCAGCCACTGTGAGGGTGGTGTCTTTGAGTTTCAGAAGGAGCCCGATGGTTCTCCTTTTTGGAATGGCGACTGCCCTCGCGGTGGTGATGGTGCCTGTGCCTGTGCCTGTGCCCCTGCCCGTGACCCTGGTGGTGTGAATGGTGACCAGATGGTTTGGGTTCTATCTCCGCCAGCTTTTCATCTGCACTTTTAGTGATGTTCTCACATACACCATCAATATCGGGTTCCTGCAAAACAGAAGCTCATGTTAAGTAGAAAGCAAACTAGTTGCAAAATAATAGCTATATCTTAACATTTTGGTGGAATCTGAAACCCAATTTCAAATTACTTGTGCTGTTTTGCTGAAGGAAGATATGAATGTATCAAAAAAACCTTGTTTTATAACACCACTGATAACCAGACAGGGCTCATAATGTAAACTTTTAGGAATTATAATTCAAGCAGTTGCTAATAGAAGTATTCTTTTTCTAGGATCCCAAGTCTGACCTCCCTGAGACCTACATTTAGCTGGAAAACTGTCTAATGGGATGGAAAGTTATTAGTCTCATTGAACTTCCACGACTGTGTATGTACATTTGTTGATAATCCTTAAAGTGATTCTGATCTTTAGCTGTATGTAAAACAGAACTACTCTTCTTCTACAAGGGTAACAATAATTTGTCACCTTGTATTATCACTCTTTTAAAGTAACAATTGTATACTGTGTTTAAATGTAAGCTACAATGAACAGTAACTCAAACCAGCTTGGATTTGATTCCTAGGCTTTTTTTTAAAAAAAAACCCTATTTATTGAAGTACATAGCTGTCCCCAAAAACAAGACTAGCTAATTGCTTACCTTGCTAGAACTAGCCTCCAAGATTGCATTTAGATTTCTGAAAATTATTTGCATTTCTATTAAGGGAAGGAATTCAGGTAATCAGTCTATTATAAATTATAGAATCATAGAATGGTTTGGGTTGGAAAGGACCTTAAAGACCAGAGAGTTCCAACCCCCCTGCCCTGGGTAGGGACACCTCTCACCAGACCAGGTTGCTCAAAGCCCCATCCAGCCTGGCCTTGAACACCTCCAGGGATGGGGCAGCCACAACTGCTCTGGGAAACCTATTCCAGTGCCTCACCACCCTCACTGTAAAAAATGTCTTAATTAGATCTAATTCTCTTTGAAAAATGTTTAAAAGCTCTCTGTCAAGAGACATGCAGTTTATGTAAATTCTAAATCATGGGGTTTCGGATTAATGACGTGGAAATGATTTTTTTAACTACAAGTCAAATCTAGTTTCCTTTCCTAGTATGTATAGAATGAGACCAGGAAATACCGTGTAAGAGCAGTTCCCGCACTTGCTTTCACAGTACGCAATCTTAATCGATTCCTCTACGTACTGGAAAGACAGGAAGGAGTAGGGAAGACCCAGGTGATACACTAGACGGCCACATCTAAGGAGAGAAAAAACTTTGCGGTTATGTACAATAAACACAGACCTAAAATTAAGTATGTCTTCTTATCAGACTGTAATTTATCAACCCGCAGTGTACAGTCTCATGGCCTTTTGCCCACTCGGCTGCACGGCTCCGGAGGGTGATGAACCACTTCTGGCTGGTGTAGGAACTCTACTGGCAGAAGCCTCTGGTCCAGTGGCACTTAGACTGGTGGAGGGACACTCATTACCCACCTGTGTTGCTAATGAGGAAGGCTGTCACATAGCGGTACAAATCGCCACATGGCTGTTACATCCGTACCAAGAAGGTTTTTGAGCCACATAATGTGTTTTGGATGGAATGTGCATTGAACCTGACTATGCCACTGGTACATTCAAAGGAGCAGGGTCTGCCAAATCATTTTCATCCAGTCAAAACCGAAAAATCAGGGTTTCAATTAAAGAGTTATTACTGTATATACACATCTCAGAATCCTGTGATCAAAAAGGTGGTTTTGGTGTATTCCAAAGCTTTCATTTTCACTCATAGACTGATTTTTACGTATGGCTACATGACATTGTCAACAAGCCCGGTCAAAATGTTTTCATGAGAACTCAAGATAGCTTTTCTCGTGTGATTCTACTGTCACGTGTAATGAAGTTGTCCGAAAATAAAACCAATGTAAAACCAGAATCATGCTACCAAATTCTACACTCAGTTATACTAATCTAAATCTACAATAATTATAAAGAAAAGTTTATTTATCTCAAACTTGTTTAAGCAAAAGCAGACTTTTCTTTTGTAGCTACCTTTTCCCAGTAAATGCAAATGGTTTTCTTAGTGCAAACTAGAAGTTGATTATGATGTCTTTGTTGTGTGATAATCAGATTATTTGCAAATCAATGAGGGATTCACAAAACATTACTCTAAATACATGCAAGCATTTTCCAGTGTTCCCCTCTAAACACAGACCTGTCATAAATGAGAAAGTCATCTTTGCTTCCATTTAAGGTAGTCCAGACATCAACTTGCTGTTCATCTTGTTGGTAGACAGTAATGTATTCTGAAACACTTTCCCTCAGTAGGTGAAATTTCCTCTGGGAATGAGCTGCCTGATGGTTGACAACCACATACGAGATATTGACCAGCCCTTCATTCTCCAACTTCACTCGCAGGTCCTCCAATCTAGTGGAAAAGGTAAAGAAGCAAGACCAAAACTCATTAGAGAATCCTAAGATTTGCCGTGTTCAATCGAAGTTAATATGCTCCATGTTGCTTTTATTATGGTGAGTTATTTTCTCCTAGTTTTAATAGCAACAATCTGATGCTATTTGTCACCAAACCAGAGTCTACAATAACTGATACACCACGGGGTCCTGTCCTTGTAAGTAGAATGCAGTACTAAGACATCAGTACTCATGCAGTACTACAGCAGACATCTGTTTTCAGACAAAATTCAGTGTCATTTCTATTTCAATTCTTTCACACTGGTCTAACACAGTGAGTTTATTCGATGTCTTTATTTAAATGCTGAAGTTTTGGTCACATAGTTGGTTAATGAATGCATACTGTAAACACAGAAGAAGGTGAATAATAAGAAAGCAAAGGCTTGAGGCTGATAGCTCTCCCAATCATCCTGAAATTCTGTTTTCTGTAACAGCCAGAAAAGGAGTATTACAGCCACTGGCTCAGAAGGCTGGTGCTGTGCATGGCCTGGCTTGCGGTTATTAGTCTTTACCTTTTGCCTCACAAATGTCTTTATTTGTTCTACAGCAGAGAAACCTGCTTTCTTGCTGTACAATGTGGTTTGGTTTTTTCCCTTTTCATTTGTATTGTTTCTATTTAATTGCTTTAGAAAACTTTTTTTTTTCCCCACAGTTTCAGGAAATAGTCCTGAGCTTGAAAGATTCTTTAAAACCTTTCTAAAATGTAGAGAATCAAACCCAACTACCCTGAAAGTCAACCACAAAGCCCACTTTTGACTTCAATGGAGCCAGAGATTTACCAGAACTTTTCCAAATCTAGTTCCTAATAAATTTGCAAAGACTATTATTATGAAGTTATGCAGCCTAGAGGGGGAAACTGAGATGTTATTACAGTGATTAAAATCAAGCTCTAAAACCGATGCTATCAATTTTTAAACCAAAATAATTTCACAATCACTAAATGAATCTGAGAAACGGGCTGAATTAATTTCTCTTTGGGTGAGCTCAAAATCACCTTCTTGCTGCTGTTGCCATAGGTTCTAGAAACCAGAGCATCAATGTCCCAGGTCTTGTATGAAAAAGTAACACTGATGATTCCCTTGAATGCTTCATCTATGTTCTGAAAGGCCAGTCTTTGCCTTATATTCTGGATGGGTTTTTTATACCTAGGACCTCTGAATCAGAGCTGGGAAAGCACATGAAAGGGCCATGTTTTAATCTGCCTTCTCCCCTACAGGTCTTACACAAGAAACTCATGATCATAGATCTCTGCCTCAGGTGTTCTAGCCATGTCAGAGAATTAAGATGTTTCCTGGCTTCAGCATCTTTGCTACATTAATCATCTGTTGCTAACTGAAGTGCAGTCTTGAGGAACTGTTTTTGTTGGGTTTTCATGTGGTTTGGGTTTTGTTACTGTCAAGTTCATCATACTTGTGTGTTGTAAATACTATCTGGAGAAGATGATGTGGCAGTCAGGACTAAGTCAAGAGATAAAGAATCTGAGCCACTGGCAAAAAATGCTCCTGCTGAGAGTTAACCTGGTCACTGGGTCACGTATGCCAACTGGGATGGTGGCATTTGAGGAAGCTTAAGTTCATTGAGTGCATCTGTATTGAGCACATGTGTTAAATGTAATGGCATTAAAAAACTGGCTGTTAAAAAATATTTTAACAAAAACTGGGAAAGAGATTTACACTTACCTGGAAGCCTGCAGCAGGCACAAGTATCAGCTAGCTTGGAGGAGAGCCACCACTGTCACTGAGCCCCTAGAGTTCAGCATGGGGTTCTCCTCCCCAATACGCCATTCTGGGGGCTCCTTGCAGTTCTGGGTCTCTGCCCCTCCTCCTGGGAGGAGGCAGAGAGCCAGAACTAGCCCCAGCCCTGCCCACATGGCTGGGCTTTATCTGACGAGAGAGAAAATACACAGAATGAGATCAATGCCTGAACAAAGTTCAGACTCTGAAATTCCCATAACAAAACACAGCAGGATATTGGCTCCACTCAGTTTCAAAAAAAAAAAAAAAAAAAAATCTAATTTTCTCCTGCTTGATCATATTTTGCAGTGGAGTTCCCCTATAATAAATTGGCAGTATTTTTTTGTTGTATATCATCAGCTGAAAAGTAAGCATATAGAATAACTGGGTTTTTTTTTAAATGCTACTAATCAGAATGCGTTGTTCCTTCCTCTTTGTAATTTCTTCTTGATTGTTTTTAACACTTCAGTGATTTTAAAGGGCCTCATTTCTTGTGTTTTGAAATCAGTTGTGTGGAGCCAGTTTACACCAGTAAGAATCTAGACCAGTTCACTCCAGAGTATTTTGGTACATAGCAATTATTACAGAATCTGGCATAAATTAAAAAAAAAAAAAAAAAAAAAAAAAAAAAAAGACTTTTAATATTTTAACTAGTTCTTCTGTACTATTTGGATCCCATCGAAAAAATCTCTTAAGAATTCAGGCACGAGAAACAGTTTTGCAAAAACAGGAAATGAAAACTAAGTTTCAGGATTCCTTGGGTATTACAAAACCTCTTACCCACACTTAGTCCATTTAATGTTTATGAAAATCAAAGCATATTAGAAATTCCGTAATTATGTTTTCCTTTGATTTTATTAACATTATAATTTGGCTTAATAAGTTATGAAAATATTCATTATCGAGAAATATATAAAATTACAAAACTGCTCCCCAACATGTCCTAGGTTGTGGAATTGCGGAATTTCAACACTTGTACCAAAGTCTGACAGTAAACACAGAATGTTTCATAAACACAAAGTTCTGATAAATAACAGGCATTTCATCAATATTGTCATATTCTAAAAAAAATTTAAAAATTTAATAATTGATCTTTCAAAACAAGAGCCAGCTGCTGCAAAGGCAACATCATTTGTGAAACCCCTCTGTCCCTAATGTTTTCCTGTTTAGAATACCAAAAGTATTCTAGGAGCAGTACGTTGAAGATTAAACTGTGCTCAATAGATATCAACAGAGCTATGTTTTTCACTCTTCCCACACATCTGGAAATCTGCCCGCCTTGATATCCATTGTAAGCACATGAAAATCCTAGGACATCTTGAGATCCTTCTGCAGCCCTGGCATGCAGCTCTCAGCAACAGCTGTCCTGCCCTGTCAAACAGGGTAGAGCTGTGTTCAGAATTACACTTCTCTTTGCATTTCAGCTTTTCTCGTCGGTTTCCAACGGAAATTTCCACAGTCAGCCTTTTCAGTCAAAGAAATACGCAGACACTCTGCCAAATCTTAAGTCATGAAGCTCTTTCATAGCAAAACCAGCACAAAACTTACCCTTTCCTCCCCCCTCCCCACTCCTTGGCAGCTTTGCTCCGCTCCGCGGCAGAAGAAAGCAGTGTGGGGAGGAGGGCTGTGGTATTTATACAGCTCTTGTTTATCTCACTTTGCAGATATGGTTCAAAGTTCAGGGAGCTTATTCTGAACGACCTTGCAAGCGAAGCAAACCCCTTTAGCAAAAGTAGCCAAAATTTTTCTCCATTAACTAATTCTGAGTGGAAACCATTTTACGTGCAGAATGGCAAGGTATTTTTAATATAATGACTTTGAATATCGAGTTATGCAGTTTGTCAGTCACCCCAGTGAGCTGGAGACAGTGGTACAGCCAGAGGAGGGGGGTGGGCCAAAGAGTCATTATTTTCTGAACACAGTGGTAACCACAGTGAGAGGAGGAAGGTACTTCTCTATTTATAAAAACGCTGAGTTAGCAGGTTTTGGTCTCATATGCTTTATCTGCTATTTGCCTTAGAGAATGTCTGAGGGCATGTACAGCACAGAGCTCCTTTTGTCCAGCTGCTCTTGATTACATCACTCAGCTTTAAAACTTATTTCTGTAGAACCCCTCAATTTATCAGCTTCTGAAGGTTAAAGCCCAGATCTTCAGGCATTCAAATCAATGTAGCTACATGAAAGCCATGAAGCTCTACCAATTGGCAGTAGCCACAAATTACTTGGTTGTCTTTCCTTGACACCATCATCACTGAAGTGTTGGTGGACATTCACGTTAAACTGTTTGTAACTGGGAGTGTTGGTCCAACTGGGCCCAACTGGGGGTGTTGAGGACCTGGGGGTGTCGGTCAACTGTCAGCTGAACATGAGCCAGCAGTGTGCCCAGGTGGCCAAAAAGGCCAAGAGCATCCTGGCCTGTATCAAGAATAGTGTGGTGAGTAGGACCCAGGAGGTGATCGTCGTCCCCCCCCCGTACTCAGCACTGGTGAGGCCCCACCTTGAGTACTGTGTCCAGTTTTGGGCCCCTTACCACAAGAAAGACAGTGAGGCCCTGGAGTGGGTCCAGAGAAGGGCAATGAAGCTGGTGAGGGGTCTGGAGCACAAGCCTTATGAGGAGAGGCTGAGGGA
>JAOWAV010000197.1:0-12508 GCA_028571045.1 Scolopax bukidnonensis | reverse complement strand
CATAAAATACTTTTCAAATTAAAATAAGCTATAAACTGATGGGATCAGAATTTGACTCAACATGGAAGGATAAGAATTTGGATGTGCTTGTTGATCTTAGGTTGAGCATGAGTCATTAATATGATATGTCAGTAAAAACCAACTAATCTGATTTAGTATTATATTTCAAGAAAGATATTTTCAGTAAAGTAGAAGACATATTAATGTTCTTGTACAAGTTACTGGTGACACCATTCACCATGTTCAATTCTTGTTACTCAGAAAGCTGTATTCAAACTGGAATGACTGCAGAAGAGGGCAACTGAGAAGTCAGGAAACAGGAGGTATCATATCAGAAGTCCCTTGGCAAGTCTGGGTTGGTAGAACAAGAAAAAAATGAATTCTATATTTAGAATCATTATTGTGTGAGAAAATCTGAGAAAATCTTTTAAATGGGCATTACCACTGGTACACAAGGAGATAAGGAACGCAGCAAATAAGGGCTGCAAATTTTTATTTTTCCCACCATGAGAAAACAAATTTTAGAATAGCTTTGGCATAGGGGAAGACACAAATCCTTTGGGGCAAATGACAAATCCTTTAACCTGTCCTGGTAGAGTTCAGTAAATCCCAATGGAGGGATTTTATGGTGGGACTTCTTGTGGGATCTGTCAAACTTTCTCCAGATCCAACTTCTTGTGGGTGATTTTAAAAAAAGGATGTAAAAGAAATCAGATATTTTAAGTAGTTGCAACAGCTTCCTAAAGTTTGATGACTGTTTGACTAATCCTTTCAATATTTACAAAAACTTAAGGTTCAGATTGAAGACAATCTAAGATAAGCAATGCATAAGTATTTTTCCAAACAATAGCAAGTTATAATGCTGTGTGTCCTTGTTAATGTTTCTTGGTAGGCCTTGGCCTAAGGAAACTAGACATATGTAAACAACAAAATAACTATTTGAAAGTATTTGTACAAATTATTTCAGTGAACTTGCAGGTGGACTTACACAGGCAGTTTTGGATTGGTTTTTTTTGGGTGATTTAATCATTGAAAATGACAATGATAGTTATTTTTAAATTACCCTCAAAATACAAGTTTTATGAAAATAATGCTCAGTTTTAGTCTTTAATTTAAAATATTAGTTTAGCTTATAATAAAAAAAATAACATCACTAATGAAAGTCTTTTACAATAAAAATTATGTCAACTCTAATACAGTAAAAAATACCACCACTCAGTCTGATCATTATTTTTTCTCTGTTTTTTAAAGAGAATTTTCAACATTGATGTATTGTTATAGAAGACTTTATATGATAAGAAAGAATGTTTTCTAGGAGGAAAATATTCCCTTAGTAAAATTTCCTCAATTTCCTCTAGCTTTAAAACTGCTTTAACTGGCTAAGGAAGAGCAACAGTGAAATGAAAATTCTGTCAGCTGTGCACATCCCCCCTTCTAAAAAAAAAGTAGGGAAAACCACTTGATCCTAATTTCTTCCAAATAAATAAACCTCAGATCTTATTTATAATAAGTCATAAGTAATGAGAGAGAAGGATGGTCTTAAATTCAGATTATCCCTTCAACAGGACTACTATTTAGCACTAATTGCTATATGTGATATTAAGTTTTAGACAGGAAGCAGCATTTTTATTGAAGATTTCTATTCCTTTATGTAATGACAAGGGAATATTAAAACTTTCTAAAACTGCTTGGTTACTTCTTGCTTCTATTTGATTGTATGTAACCTCTTCTGTGAATTATCCCAAAGGAAGATACATACATTTTATGTTTCCTGTCTTTAGCTAGTTTTCTTTTTCTTAGGATGTAGTAGTATGCAAAATACATTCAATGTTTGATAGAATATGGTACAGTCATTACCTCTCAGAAAATAAAATCCAAGAGACAATCCTCTCATAAAGTAGAAAACAAAATAAAGCAGGGAACAAATGGCTGCATTTTTATTTGTACATATGAACCTATTTACTTACACATCCATAATGTAGTCCCAGATGCCATATCTACTCATTAGCTCATGGATTCTTGTAGCTAATGTAACAGCTGTGTTTCTTCAGGACATATTGAATTTTGAAGAGGCCACTGGCTTTGCTGATCAGCTAACAAGGGCATTTCATGTGAAGAGGAGGACTGGACAAAAGCATAGTTAGGCTTACAGAAGAAGAACATCAGCATATTAAGGTTGACAATTCTATGAAAAGAGCAAAAAAAATATATTTCTTTAATAGAAACCTTACTATACTGTTCACGTAGACAGTTGTGCTGTTTCGAAATCAGATATCTTTGAACTTGCAAGTTTGAAGATTGAAAGTTTGTTAGAATTTCCTTGGGGGAACCTTTCCTTTTGCTCTGTTGCTGGACAACATTCTGCATCTAGTAAAATAGAAAATAAGTTAGGTGTCTTTATGTGCAAACATCTCCTATTGATTTAAAAATCCAGCCTGGCAAAATAAGGAGTAGATATTTAAAATGTGCATAGTGCATGAAATTACCTCACATTATGGGTAATGCATGCCTTGTAGCAATTATGTCACTTATGCTTACACTAATTAAGTGTTGATGTGTGAGCACTAAGTTGCAATGATGTTGTTAACTAATGTACATAAATATTCCCTTTAAACTGTAATTGCACTTTGCCATAACTTAAAAGAAGATATGCACAACTGGAAGTACAGAGTTCTGCTACTTTAAGAAACAGATCATAAACTTCAGACTGTCAGTAAATACAATGCTTGAGTTCTATGTTTTAACTTAAAGGGGAAAAAAATCCTTTTGTCATGGAGTCTGCAATATGCAATCCTGTCAGAAAAAATTTACATATTACCCATTTAAAAGGGCAGCAGCAACGTGTTGGGTAAAACACTTCAGCCCACAGGGGGTGAATATCACAAACCTGAAGGATGCAATGTGACTTAATCCACATTTTATTCACAGTAGATGTTAACTGCACTGCATTTCTGTCAAAAGAGCAGAGCTGATCTTGGGAAAATTTGTAGTGTTCTACCCATTTGGTGAATGCAAGATTTATGGCAGCCTAATGTTAATGTTGCTTCACTTTCAACACTAGAAATACAGTCTTTGTTCTGAAATTGAGGCAGAACAAGATTCAGAAGTGTGTGCTGTCCAGAATTCTTTTTGTAACAGGTGCAGCTGCAGCATCATGTAACCACAGAGCAATACTGTCCTAGGAGAGCGATCTCAGGTCATTGCAATCCTGATAATAGCCAGTTTTGTAAAACAATTCTTAAAAAAATATGCCTTTGTGAGCTAAGAACAAAAGGAGTACTTTATCATGTATGTAACAAAATATATTGGTTTGCACTAAGAAGAAAATGAGCAAAGAAAAAAATGGTCTTACGATTCTATGCAGTGCCAGCTGGAGGAACAACTGCTATCTGATAAACCTCAACTATATTGAGAAAACAAAGATTGCTTGGGAGAAAAAACAAGGTGTTTATATGTTAAGTGCTGGGAACTGTATGAAATTCAATTTCTATCTTCAGAGTGGGATAGTTCTGCTTCAGGAAAACTTTTTCAGTTAGTTACTGTCTCTCACAGTATTCTTCTGTGTCCAGCAGAAATTGTCCAGCACACAGCCAAACAAGTCCATATTATGTTGTCTGAAGAATAGGGTGGTTGGTGGGGCTCAAAGGATTATAGCAAGTGGCATTATATTGGGTTGGTGACCAATCACCAGTGGGGTTCCCCAGGGCCCAATTTTAGCAGTAGCGCTCTTTAATGTTTTTTATTAATTATCTGGGTACAGGAATTGCATGTACATTAAGTAGGTTTTCTGATGCTACTAAACTAGGAGGAGCTGTGGAATCCCTTGAGGGTAGAGAGGTCATACAGAGAGATCTGCATAGATTAGAGAGCTGGGCAATTATCAACTGTATGAAATTTAACAAGACTGAGAGCAGGACTCTCCACCTGGGATAGAGTTATCCTGATTATAGATACAAACTGGGAGATGAAAGGCTGGAGACCAGCCCTGTGCAAAATTTTGGGGCACAGCATAGATAGCTTGTCAAGGGAGGTGATTGTCCCTCTCTATGCTGCACTGGTGCAGCCATGCCTCTAGTAATGTGTACAGTTTTGGGCATCTCAACATAAGAAGGAGATCAAACTATCAGAGTGTCTCCAGAGGAAGGTGACTCAGATGGTGAAAAGCCTGGAAGGCAAGACTTATGAGGAGTTGCTGAGGTCACTTGGTTTGTTCAGCTTGGAGAAGAGAAGGTTGAGGGATGACTTCATTGCAGTCTACAACTTCCTCAAGTGGGACAGTGGAAGAGGATATGCTGATCTCCCCTCTCTGGTGACCAGTGATAGGACACAAGGAAATGGAATGAAGCTGCATCTGGGAGAAGTTTAGATTGGACATTAGGAAAAGGTTCCTCACTGAGAAGGTGGTCAACCAATGGAGCAGGATCCCCAAGGAAGTGGTCATAGCACCAGGACTGTCAAGAGTTCAAGGAGCTTTTGGATGATGCTCCTAGACATATGGTCTAGTTTTAGGTAGACCTGTGAGGAGCAGGGTGTTGGACTTGATTCTTATGGGTCACTTCCCACTTCAGATATTGTATGTTTCTATGATTCTATATTTCTATGATTCTATGATTAGGAAGGCAGACATCCTAAGACCAGGACTAAGTGTTTCCCTGCAGTTGTGATATATAGCCAAAACCACAATTCTGATAAAATTTCATAGATTTTGACTGAAGTTACAACTATATGGTTTTAGAAATTCAAAATGGACTTTGTGGAGCAAAAAGAGAGAAAAAGAAACAGAAAAAGAATGAACACACAGCTTTTTCAACCTAGAAGTGGCTGCTGACCACAATGCAGCTTCATTGCACTGTTAAAAAGACTTTTTTGCTCCTATGCAGAGAGGAAGAAAAAAATTGGAAACTTTGAAAGTTGTCATAAAATAGAATTGTTGTCCTCTAGCCAGCTCTAATAGTAATTAAAAATAGCAGCAACAGTATTGCCTTCCCTCCAAAACTAGAGAATATGAAATGGAATGACTCAGACTCAGAAGAGGCTAACCTACATCACTGATGCAGTTTAAAATGCAGTTTATGCATAAAAACCTTCAACAGCTGCATGATCAAATGTATTATTTCAGTTAAGTGTATTCATAAGGCAGATATGTTGATAGTGGACAATACATAGACTCCTTGCATCTGCAAAGTTGTTATGTACAGAGCAGATAAAACATTGAAGTCAACAGACAACCCAACGCATGTCTTAAATCTTCAGGGATATCATGTCCCCAGAGGCTTGTGGGAATATGTTTCAAAACTTATAGTAGATGCATAGCAACTAAAAGCCTGTACTCCCATGAAGTTAAAGCTACTGTGAGAGATGTTTAGAGGACAACAAAGAACAAAAAGTGTGTTTTACCAAGAGAAGCAATGCTACCATACATAAAGTACATAAATTATTTGAAAGTATTATCACAATTCATAACAAGAAATTCTTGAAGTCATCATAAAGAGGCAGACAGAACTTCAGTTACTCCTGCTGTTTCAATCTACATTAACCAGGCCTCTGTTCTGGTCCAGAAAAAAAACCCAAGCCGCTGAGTTTTTCAGGCCCAATACCCAACACTTGGGTATTTCCTCTAATATTGTTGACAAAATATAACACTGTACATTTTTTAAAAACAACCTAAAACAACCTAAAAACTAAACAAGGTATTTTAAGAACAACATAAAATATTCACCCAATCTTCAGCAAAAAACTTAACCTAGGCTTTCTGCAGTTTGAGTTTTGATGAATCATTACATTCAGCCCTGATTTATCCAAATTGCTCCACAGCAATCTCTAACAGCAGATTTTCCCATTGTGGAAAGCTCAAGTATTCCAATACACTGTAGATATTTTCAACAACATCAAAATGGATTAAGAGAAAATTTCTGGTGGGAAGAGAGCAGCCAACATGGGATGGAATGACTTTTTGAACCCACAGGGAAGCAACTTAATGATGCAACATAGAGCTGCTCCAAACAAAACAGGCATCCTGACCTGCAATTCAGTGCAATATAGTTTGTGAAGAGCATGAACACAGCACTGAACTGCAGCCTTCACTCCCTGATGGCTGAATAATCCTTGTTATATGTTACCTTGGTGTGGTATACTAATCATGTTTTTTTACTTCTGGGTGGAATTTGTGTTCACTTTTACTCCTGAATGTGCTCAGAAGATGAGGAGAAGACAGCTGGGCCCTCCAAATGTTTTCATCCAGAGTGTTCCTGCATGACAAGTCAGAATTTAGGACTAGATGTGATCTGCACATAAGACAGAGTAGCAAAAGACCAGGAATAAAATCTGAAATGCCCACTCATGGTGAGGAGTGGTCTGCATCACCTCTGGATAAGTGCAAAGAATGAATGTTTATTTTCAGAGGACTAACTGTTCTGCAGACAAGGAGTAGGCCATAGTACTCTTCTTCATGGAGTAAGATACTCATATTGTGTTCACAAAACAACTTTCTGCCTTCTTTGGCTAGAAAAGAGTAGATAGAGCTATGGAGAAACTTGTCCTTTCCTCCCCCTCTGCTTCATTGTCCCACATTAAATCTAGCCTAAAATCTGGAAAAAATGGCTTGGAAAGAAGCTGTCAAATAACAGCTATCATGATTCAGCTCAAATGTAGTCATTTCCCCATAAAAGTCAATTTCTTTCAAAATAGTCACACAGACACTTCATTTTAAAGATAGGGACACTGAGAATGCATCAATTAATGAAAAACAGAAGTTGATGTAAGCTAGCTTGCTAACTTAGAGCTAATATTTTCCAAGCCTGCCAGGCATGAATGTTTGATGTATTTCTGTAGTATCATGCATCTGGTTTCCACCGTAATCCAATGTGAGTGCTAGAATGTCTACTACTGTTAGTTGTGTGTCTTGTATCACAGCAAATGCCACAAAAAGATGACTCAAATCATGAGGCTGTCCTGGCTGCTACCAAATGCATAAGGTACAAATCGCAAAACACTGGCCTCTTTCTCTATCTCTTCCAAATGGTCAGGCATAGTGACATTCCTGTCCAGACTCTGTCATCTCATGTAACCTGGACTGGTTAGATTGGGAGTATCCCTATGAGTATTACGTGGGTGCACCATTGGCCTTTTTATTCTGAGGTGACGAAGATATTTCCTCAGCTGCTTCCCAAATTTTTGGGAGTCACACTTCAGCCAGCCAGGCCTCAGAGTAGCCCTAGAGCAAAGGAAGCCTCAGGCTATTTCAGACCTCTCCAATGCCCCGATTCACTGCTTCTCCAGCTGCTTCTCTCACATCATTACCTCTAGGCTGTCCCTGAGGAGAGAGAAGGTCCTTAATATCATCTATTCGCATCAAGCTCAGCTCACACCTTGTGTTGCAAGACAATTTGCTCTATGGAGGAAGACCGACCATAGCTGTTAACAATGCAACAGGAACGTTGAGTGCCTCCGGTGTTTCAGAAGCCACCAGCCACCAGAAACTCCAGATAGAGTACTGGTGTTGTACACAGAGTATATATTTTGCATATGTGTAAGAATACCTATATTGCATATATATTTATACAGAACTTTGTTATGCATTTCATAAATCAGATATTTGGATTCTATTCTACTTACCAGACTCTTTTATGTTATGTAGACTGTGCAAAGAGCAAGAAATGCAAATGTGCCTGTTGTTTCTTATTTTGAAGTTTATCTGCTTCTCTTTCACATTAGTTTGGGACAAACCCAAAAAAAACCCCAAACAAGTTAGTTTTTAATTCAGATGTTTTCCCCTTTACTTTCTTTTCTCTTCCAATGAATTAAGTGAGTGTTAGATGAAGTAATGAAAGAAGTAAAGGTCTGTCATATTGGGATAAGTATTAAGTAAGGCTCTGCAAACTCAGCAAGATCCAAGGCCACAAGACATTGCCTCTAAATGGGCACTGGTCATTGATAAAGAATTTCATAGCTGCTGGTGAAAGACATCTGAAATGGTATATGGTGATTCTGAATGACAAAGAGTTTTCTTTGCAAATTTCTCACCACTGAAAGTTTCAGAAATTAGAAAACAGTAAATATTGAAGTGCCATGAAGCAGTGGGCAAAATATCCTTTGCTAATTCCAGAGAAAAACAACTGGGGGGATCTTTGTGATTATAAGAAAAGGTTGCTTTTCTGATGCAGCTACACATGGGTCACTCACGTATGTATTGATTTGATGTCTTTTTCTCACTTTCAATGAGAATTCAAGTACAGCTTAAAAAGAAGTATTAGAAACTCCATCCCTCCCCAAAATTTTGGGGTGGGGAGGAGAAAGAAAAATTATATACTTAGACCAGAAGTTTTTTCTAAATCATAATAGCTGTTCTCATAATTCTTTAACCTCTGCATTATATATTTTTTTCCTGTTTTCTGGGGAGGTTTTTTTATATGTGGAAATAGTTTGGTAGTTGCATTTTGGAGAAGGCATTCTTGTTATCTTTTCTTCTTTGTAGTTCTCAAGGTGAGACATAGTAACCTTTGTGACCTAATAGGGATGGTATTGGGCTTCTTTGGCAAAGGATTAATAATCTGGCCAGATCATATCATGATTCCCATTTTCTGTTCTGTATGTGACACCTCTGCTTTCTCTTCTTAGCAAGTGTATAATAACACTCTTTTCAGCTTGTCATGTTGGATTACAACAGGATGACAACAGTACTCCTTCATGCAAATGTTAAAGATTCTCAAGCTACTTTGTTTTCTCTCACTCTTTTCCTCATTTCTGTGTCTCTTTCTTTGCTCGGGAAGTGAGTGGAGGAGTTTTGAGGGGTCATACAGGCAGATCCAGTGAAGCCAAAGAAGAGTCAGCCATATTTCCTTAGCTGGTATCACCAGCAAAAATATGACATCTGAAAAATCTCTTGCCATAGACTACCAGAGTGTTGGTAACCTACAACCTTGAAAAATTACCATTTTGGGCAGAAAATCAAGTTACTCACTATCTGAAATGAAAATAAAATTGTTTTACTTGGCCATTAAAAGCAATTTCAGATCACTTTCTCGTAAGTGATCAGAATTTTAAACACTTAACACCAAAATGTGAGAGATCAGGAAGCAAATGGGTGAAATACAAAGGACTCATCTCTCAAAGATACACTATGAGAATCTGTCAACATTCTGCCTACCTGTGGCATCAGATACAGTTCTTGACTTCACTGAAGGCAAAGTTCACCTTTAATTTACAAGGAATCAAAAATCTGCTTTCCCGCAGTGATGAAGAGCTCTGTGAAATACTTGGTCACCTCTTCACCTGGTTGACCACTGGACACAGTTGCTTCAGTGCTGCTCTATACTCTGTGGAAAAAAAGTCTGTGTCAAAGAAAAGATATGGCACCAGAGGCAGGTATAGTGTCATGTCCTTTTGTCATCTCCTTCCTTAAACAACCGAGGGCTGTGAAGGCACAACAGTTGCTGCTTGATGTTACCAACATCAAGCCTTTCCTGTGTTTCTCTTAGTTAGAAATACAAAGTAAAGTGATGAATTCTTTGCTGTAATTTCAGAAGAGGCTCTGTCTATGCTGTCTTTTTCTTTTGTTGTAGTCTTGTCTGTCTTTTCCCCCTGAAGGTATTTATTTTAATATTCTGCTTTGTGGCTTTTATCATTCATTCTTTTTGACATAAAACTATGCTCAGCTGACATGAATGAGCTTATAAACTTTGTTCATGCTGTCACATTTTCCTGCTCTCATCAGAGAAAAGTGAGTAATCTCCGGTGAATAATTTGTTAAATTTAGCCTCTTTTTCCTCTCAAGCTACATGATTTCCTCAAATGCATCTATTATTAGATAGTGTTGCACAAACACTCAGGGCTTTATTCCATTTATTCAATATGAATATTCAAAATCTGAGATGTTTAGTTTGGTGGGAAAAGGTCAGGAAAAGGACAACATAGTATTTCTCGTTATTATTTTTCAAAAACAACTCAGTGAGTTAAAAGCGGAAGTTGTTGCTGTAGTTGATATAGGGAAGGCTGAAATTAAATTTCTTTTCTAGCAATCATTATTTATATGCTATCAATGTTCCTGAAGAAATTGCCTTGATGAACTTTTTCCATGAATTTCCTGAACTTAGCACTGGTTGCTATGGCTTGTATATTTGAGCAAAGACCATTCAAATAATTTTGAGTTTCATTTTTGAACTTTTTTTTAGTATATGTGGAGAACTGATTTTTGTGACATGATATATAGAGATTCAGGATATTCTTGTTCCAAGACTCAAATCAAAGCATCATAATGATAATTATTTTATTGCAATGTTGTAAAACTTTATATAAAGCAAACAAAAACTGAGAGAGCAGCTTAGTACAGTGGGAAGATTCACTTTTTTGAGAAAATGTTATTTATTTGGAAAAGAAGACTGCTGACATTTCAGGTTATATTTGATTTTTAATCTGTCTCAAGCAATGACTACATGGAAAGAAAGACTTGAAAAAAACTTTTCCCCAACTGCTCAACTTGTAGGATTTGAAGGAACTGAGATCTATGGTTTACAGTTCCTATTTGAATAAACACAGTGTTTGTCTCAGTTGTTGTACTTAGTAAGTAAAATGAATGCTGTGTTGTCAGAGCTACTTGATTTAGTCTACCAAAAAACTGGAAATTACATTCCTGAACTTTTTATACCTTTGACTGTTCTGAAAGTAGCCATACTGATAATTCTTCCAAGCTTTTTCCACTGCCAACTGCATAGATATGCTTTATTGTGAAGAAGCTAAAATACCTTTAGTTTTGGTCTTTTACTTGTTTAACATGGGAGGAAATGAAAAAAAAAATACTCCAGCAACCAACCAACCTGAAAGCTCAATATCACCTAAAGTTCTAAACCTTCTGTAAAAACCAATAAAAGACTAAATCTGATTTGAAATTTTGAAGTTAAATGAAATATTGAAGCTAAATTAATCCATTAAAATTAGTAATTGGAACACTCTCCTGTTGTGCAAAGCCTGTGGTTGCAACTTGGTGAAAACCCAAATGCTATGAACTTTAGTTAGGTCTTTATTTATTAGGAAATGCCAACTCTCTGGAAATGTAACAAGCAGTTAAAAATAAAATTTTAACAAATAATTAATTTGGAATGTCTTCTAGTCCTGGATTCCTAATTCTGTGTGGTAAGCTGCTTTTCATAGCCAACAGTATTCAAAGCTATTTTTGATATCTTAGGGCTACATTGCACTATCTAATTGACTTTCTCTTTTTCTAAGACAAGCAACCAGAACAGAAAAACAATGAGTCCTCATTAGGATTTTGTATGATGTTAGTACTTCCTATCTCTACTGGAAATATATAGAGTAATGTAGGACCACATTTGCCTTCTTTCTGGGTCTGATGATATTGACCGCAGGGCATAAATTTGTGTTAAATTAATAATTCCAGATATTGCTGCTCTTTCTTATTGCCATATTCCAAGCAGAAATAATTGCTACCAATCAATTTGCACTTTTGCTATTAAATTTTCTCCAGATCTTGTGTCAATGCTATGAAGGGATACAACAGAAGAAACATCTAGAAACTGTGTCCCAGACTGAAGTACCCTGTCTGTGCCTTGGGAAGGTTAAAATTGTTTAATTGTGAAAGGTTGTTGACTGGAGATATTCAGGAATTGAATCTGCACCAGACCTGCTGCCTGGGGAGAAGGACAGTTTGCGTAGCTCCAGTCCCACCAGTCAGGCCCCATCTTGTTTAGTTACAAGAGGAGGACTCAGGAGGACTCCATCCTCTATTGAAGTGCGAGGTAACAAAGTAACATAGTCACAAAGGATGAGGAGAAGGCTGAGGTACTTAATGCCTTTTTTGCCTCAGTCTTGATTAGTAGAGTTGGTTGTTCCCTCAGTAGCCAGAGCCCTGAGCTAGCAGATAGGGGTGGAGAGAAGAATGAAGCCCCTGTAATCCAAAGGGAGGTGGTGAGGGACCTGCTCCAACACCTGGATATAAAGTCTATGGGGCCAGATGGGATCCACCCGAGGGTACTGAGGGAGCAGGTGGAAGGGCTCACTGAGCCACTTTCTATCATTTCTGGCAATCCTGGCAAATTGGGAGAACCCAGCTGACTGATGTCAGCAAATGTGATGCTCATCCACAAATAGAGCTGGCAGGATGATCTGTGGAACTCCAGGCCTGTCAGTCTGACCTTGGTGCCTGGGAAAGTCATGGAACAGATATGGCACATGAAGGATGCCCAGGCAATCAAGCCGATCCAACATGGGTTCATGAGGGGCTGGAGAAACTGACTTCCCATGGCTTGGATGGAAGTACTCTTTGATGGGTTAAAAACTGTCTGAAGGTCTAGACCCAGAGACAGGAAGTAAATGGAGTTAAATCCAGTTGGTAACTGGTCATGAGTGGTGTCCCATAGGACTCAGTATTGGGGCCGGCTCTCTTTAACATCTTTATCAATGATCTGGATGAGGGGATCGAGTGCACCCTCAGAAAGTTCACAGATGACACCAAGTTGGGTGGGAGTGTTGACCTGCTGGAGGGTAGAGAGGCTTT
>JAOWAV010000196.1:0-12524 GCA_028571045.1 Scolopax bukidnonensis | reverse complement strand
AAAGATAATAGCTTCTTTTTTTTTTTTTTCTTTCTGTTTAATCAAACAGTCTCTAAGAATTAATTACAGAATTCCAGAATAATACTTGAGAGTGTGTTTTAATTATTGACAAGTACATGCTTTTTAAAGATGTGTAAAGGGAAATCACAGGGCTTCCCTGGACATTTCTGAAAAAATGGATAACTATTTTCCCAAAATGACATAGGCAACACAGGGATATCATTAGTATACAGTTTCAGTGACAACTAAAATGTTTACAAATTTCTGAATTTGAGTTAAAATTGGAAGCTATTTTTTGTCAAAACTGGTAATTTTTGAATCAAAAATGGAAAAATATTTATTTCAATCCAAAGCACATTTTGTGTGAAAATAATATTTAATAAAAGAGTCCTTGACTGAACCAAAATGAAAATAAACTCTTACCTCTAGTCTCTTAAAGATAGTATTCTAGTATTATGCATCTTTATAAAGATTTTAATCTTCTGTTTAATTTTCTTCAAAAGGTCTTAAATTTTAAACTATAGATTTTTCAGTAGCTACTACCTGCTTTTGAGTGGTGTTTGCTGATCTGTACTTGCAGCATTGATTGGAGAATAGGTTGTAGATGCTAACCTCTTAAATGTTGAGCTTACATATCTCTAGACATTTAGTCTTAAAAGAAATTTTTCAAACACAGAAATCCATGATAATGAGCCTGGTGATTATCCCCTTCACCCTATTATGACTTCTAATTAGAAAAATAAATGAAATGTGTTCAAATACTTTGAAAGAAGTACCCTTGGGAAGGTATAGGTAGTTAAGAATGAAATCTCAGAGCTTCTCAGCAGTATAAAGGACACTGGGTTTTGCTTCGCTGGTGGTGAGGGTTTGTGGTCCTCCCTGTCTTCACCAGTTCCCGTGGTGGGATGAGGAGGGTGAGGAGAGTGAGAAGCTGCAGGACGAGGGCTGTAGGGTGGGGAGGAGGCAGACCTCTGCACTGCGTGTGCTGTCAGCTGCTTTGGATAATCCTGGCGCTGAAGGAGAACACAAAGGCCACTGATACGGGCATGTGGTTTCTTTCTGAAACCCTTCTTTCATGACGGAAACAGCATCCCAGCTCAGCGGGAGATGTGCTTATTGGCAAACCCATTGGTCAGAGCGTTTTTATTGAATTCTGACAGTGTGCTGCCTGAGAAAACTGTTTATTGTATCTCAGCCTAATTGACTTAGGTGTCAAAGAAAGGACATATCTTTGAAAGGTAATTAACATCAGACAAACAGGTTTGTGAATGCTGGTATCAGTCCCAGGAACAAATCTTTGCTTTCTTATGTCTTAAGGCGTTTAAAACCTCCAGTGCATTTGTTTTTGTTTAGTTTGGTGTTTTCTAACAAAAAGACAGAAAACCAAAAGGGGTTTTTTTGCTGTTATTTTTAGAACATCAAATATCAGTCAGTATCTTATACAGCAGATGCTGTAAGTAAAAGGCGCAACACTGATCCAAGGCAGATTATCTTTGAAGTAAGATGTTAAAATGTGCTAAAATGTTCTCCAAAGTGCTGCTTGAGATGGCTAAGATAAATCACCGTGGTTGAGACCTGATAGCTGTGAGAATGCATGGACATAGTCTTTCATCAATGTCTAAACAGCAAGTATGAACACTGAATGGAAATTGCTAAAACAGCAGGAAGCCACAAAAAAGGGCCTACAGCTACACAGGAAGGTGTGCGTACAAACTAAAGAGAAAATCCTGCTAACCAGGACTAATAAATGACCCTTCAAAACAGAAGAAAAAAAAAATCTGTCTCCATAAGAATTATCACAGGTGTCAGGTGGTTTGGGTTTCTCCAAGAAGATACTTCATTAAAGCCCCTCAATATGCACCCAACCATGCTCAACTCCTGGATCCCTACACTTTGTGGAGTGGCCAATCCTGGCTACTCACTGGCAGGAGCTGTGCGGCAACTGTGCTTAATGAGTCTCAATTTCTGCAAGCAGAGTGAAAGTCATTACTTCTTCCAGAGTGTTTAAGTATCCGCATTTCTAGGTGGTCATTCCATGGACAATTATGTTGGATGTGTAGAGGTGGAGGTAGAAAATAGTTTATGAGTGCAGTAATCCAGACTGTGGAGTTTTCAGTCATTCTATGGGACAAGACCTGCTGGGGAACACCAGTGAACTGGGAGGAAACACGTTGCCCATGGATGTTTCTTCTACATTGCAAAGTTATCCGAAGATTATTATGGTGAAATGCAACAAGGAGTCTTAACACATTCATTAGTTTCCAGTAATGCATTACCATATTCTACCTCCCCAGTGGAGCCCCCCATTTGTCAGAGATAAGATAACGTTGTGCTGGTCTCACCATTGCTACCTACATGTGTGCTTTCCTGTCTTGTTACTTGTTGAAGCTCTGCAGAGGGGTAGGCCGCTGTTTGTAGTCAGCCAAGTTATATTTGCTAACTCATACTTACGTAAGCAAACCTTCAAGTCAAACTTATCTTTCTTCTTTAATTCAAAGCAGAGACCAGAAGAAAGAATATAGCAGCGGGAACACTGGCAGGGGAAGGCCCATGATCAAGGCCTAAGGACCCCTCAACGATGCCTAAGAGCCCCACTGATGGACTTCCACCTGCCTTGCAGTTGGGGGTTGCAGGGGCGTGTGGGTTGCAAAAGGAGATACATTGGTACGCTATAAGCTGACTGTTTGGGATAATAAATGGTTCTGGTTGCATCACCGACCGGGGTCCGTGCCTTCATACACTACAGTTGCCCAGAGGAGTTGTGGGTGCTCCATCCCTGGAATTGTTCAGGACCAGCTGGATGGGTCTTTGAGCAACCTGGTCTTGTGGGAGGTGTCCCTTCCTGTGGCAGGGGGGTTGGAACTAGAAGGTGTTTAAGGTCCTGTCCAACATAAATCTTTCTATGATTCTGTGATTCTATAAATAAAGATTTTCAAAATGTGGGATGGGCTAGTATAAATTATAGCAATAGTTTGTGTCAATCTTTCACAGTAGCATAGCAAAAATAAAGTGGTATTAGGAAGAAGAAGAAGAAAATAAATCTACTTGGAGAACTAGAGGGCAGGATGAGGAAAGTGGTGGCCACCTATACTGTAGAAAAATAGATTACTTCTGTAAATATGTGAAGGAGAGTAATGCATAGGACAGAGAGACTGTTTCTGTGTTATTTTGGCCATGAATCCAGGAAGATTGTGATTTTTAGAGCTGAACTGTGGTCAGCCTTCATTCTATTTGTGCATGTTTGACAATCAAAACCACTTTGACTTTTGCATAGCCTTTAAATAACTCATGCTCATTACTTTTCTGGTCCCTTGGGCTTCTGGAAAAATTATGTGGTGTGGTCATTGCCTACATGACCTAAAAATCTCTCATCTGTACTAAGTGAACAGTTTGCTTTTTGAAGACCAGGATACCTCCTGCAGAGGTATATGTAAGGATATAATGTAAGTATATAAACTGCTCTTCAATTTATTGTCATTTGCAGTTGAACTCACTTTGTGAATATGAATGGTAGGAACATCTACTACCAGAAGTAGTAACACTATTTATGGTTAAGTTTCAAGTTTTCAGGCACTACCCTGCCAAAACAAATAGATGAAGGTGAAATGTCACACTGGATGTGTGCTGCAGTGTTATTTTTGTGTTGTTTTGAACAATGATGTGTTAGAGGCACCAATGACAAGTGCTGAAGATGGAAGTGTTTCTCCAGCTGGCTCACTTACCCCTTGGTCTCAGCTGCTGATGCCCCTGACACAGATCCCTGTCTCAAACCAGCACTGCAGCTTTTTTTAAAAAAAACTGACAAAGATTCTTGGCCATACAGATGAAAGAGACAGATTTTCCAGGATCTGTCTCCCACAGAGGAATTTCAATCTTGCCTCTCCCCTCACTGCCAGACTGCGCTGCTGAAGAGTGAGGGCAGTCCTGATAAAGCGGGGCAGCTTGTGGATGAGACAGGGGTCAGAAGGAGGACAAAGCAGTTGTGGCTTTCCCTCAGGCAGGGTTAGAAGCCTCTTCCCAAGTTCTGTTTGCATATTTGCCTTCTAAATGCATAAAACCAAAAAATCTCCAGAAAGGGTAGTTCCACCTGTGCCCCCTGAGCGACAGCAGCTCATCCCATTCCATGTCTGCCTTGGGCAATGCATGGCCAGGGCACACACATCTGATGAGGAACCTCTGCCCCTGCCATCCCCAGGGAACTTCAGCTTGGATGCCAGTGCTCACCTCTCCAGGTACCGGTCCTGAGCAACTGCGACACTTTGATAACGGAGGAGCTTTACCGGCTTAGAGCTTTACAAGTGGGATTACTTTGACTTGACTTACCTGGGTGGAAGCTGGGCAGTGATCTTCAAAGGGATCACCTGAGGGCTGGGGTCTTCCCCTCCCATTAGAAAGGTAAATATTTATCTCAGACGAGGATGAACAGTTGTCTGGATGTGTTTCTATTAGTGCATGGATTTACCACCAGCCTTAGAGAAGCACCAACAAATAAATCAAGTGAATCAAATCTCCCTGTTTGCCTGGAGCCACTCAGCCAAGAGGATCTGGTCTTTATATCTTGGGAGTTGGACAGAAGCCTAAGAAGTATATGCTTTGCTGTCGGTCAATTTTATTGATTTATAAAATATGCATTACTTAAGGTCACTGTGCTTGCTGTCCTGAGAAGCTTTTTTTAATGTTGTTAGTTTAATTTAATGTTGCTAAAAGAGTTCTGCAGTATGAATAGTGACATTCAATTAAAGATCTCATGTGCTACATCTGTCAAGCTGGAAAGACAAATAAAGCTATGACGACAGAGATGTGACTGGAAAGATGTGCTGATGGGGGTGACTGCCTTTCTTCATGGTGACTGCCTTTCAGAATTTTCCTGCCATAAAGGAAGGAAAACTCTTATTAGTATGGTAGCAGTTTCTGGAGTCCTCAAACAGAGTGAGACTGCAGCAGAGCTTGCAGGAGGCAAACTTTGTATAGATTCACACAGAGAGGTGTGTGGGGTGGAGGAAGGCAGATGGAGGGAATGAGAAGAAAATGAGGAGTGCGGCTTGTTTGAGGTCATGGGGAAAGTGAGTAACAGAACTCTCCCAACCCATAATATGAGACTTTACCTAACTGCTGGAGGGTTCTAGAGTCACTTTGTCCACACAGCGTTCCAAGTCCAAGTTACTTAGATAAAGAGAGCTGAGAGAGAGGAGAATGGCAAGTTTCTGACAATTAAAAAGTTCCCTATGATGGATACTGTGATCTCCAGTTAAAGTGACAGTCACGCAGGAAACATTTTTCATTAGCCCATCTGCAGCAATGAGAAGCTTAGCAGAAGGTATTCATCTCTACAACTGATGAGCAAGTGTCATTGCATGACACATTGTGAATTATTAAGCCTTGAACATTTTGTTGTAATGTCAGCTCACCTGTGGAGAGCATCGATGGCATCCACGGCAGGCATTGTGTGTCTCCTGTACTTCTTCAGTCTTATTTCCTTCTTTTATACACATAGTTCATTTCTCCTAATGTCTTAATCTCCTTTTATCTCTTTGATTAATGAAGAACATTTGTGCTCTGTGTTAATGGAAGAAAGCCAAGAGCTTTATTTGAAGTATATTTTAAATTTATAGGGAGACAATGTTGTAGAATATCAATGAAGCAAAAGCAATGGTGAAAGAAAAAAGAGGAAAATGGTAAAAATGGATAAGGAGAAGAATTAATATTTTGAAATTTGAAAGCCCATTCTTTTGTCTTAGAAAAAGTACATTATCACAAGTGCAATGAATAATTCCCAAGAGGGACTTTGGAACTGGCATTTAATTTGTGTTGTCAGAGGTGTTAGTAGTGGCCATCAGTAATGCTGGTAGTGCCCTTATTATTATTTTTTCCTTTCTTCAGGTATGCATCTGAGCCTGCACCACTAACAGAGTCTGGGGCAAACTGTTTGGTACTCAGCCACCTCCTTGGGTTTCTTGGCACAGGAGCCCGGGAGAAAATGACTTTGCTGCTGGTGGCTCTGAGGAGCTCCCTCGGTTTGGCTAGTTGCAAGGAGGAGAGGTTGCTTCCAGCTGCTCCAGAGTGGGGGTAATTTCTCTGTTGGCCTTGCAGAGACTAAGCCTGAGACACCAACAGATTTACTTTTATGGGTGGTGAGAGCATTTGTCAGAGAAACACGGATCCCTCTCGGTCTTCCCAGAACCAGCAAGTTTCCGTCTGGAACTGGAGATAAAAATTTTTATTCATTGTCCTAGTTATGCTTTGTCCTTGCTCAAAAAAAAGCTTAAAAGCCTTCTTTTTCTTATATCTAAGAGAATGAAACACAAAAATATGTCTTCTAATATTTCCAGCACCAACTGTTTTTTTTTTTTCTGGAGGTATAGAGCAATTTTAAATAGTATTTAGTGTTTATAACATCCTTTCAGAAAGGTCATAAAAGTGCAATTCCAGTTTTAAAAATCAAAATAGTTACACCCACACCCACACACTGCTTCCTGGCTAAAATCATGTTGCTTTATGTGTATCTTCAAATGGTAATAGTCCAGCAAATGGTATGGCTAGATCAAATAATGCCAGAGTTGAATTTAGAATCTGGAACAAGCTAGGAAATTGTCTCTTCATTATCAGTTCCAAGCTGCCTCACAGGCAAAGAGTAATCACCTAAATTGAAAGGGAGATATTTTCACTAATTGGAGTAAAATTGTACCTGTGAAGAAAACCCACAATATTCCAAATGGTTTTATTATTAAACTAATGGATATAGATTAAGCAGATTAGAAAGTAAAATTTCAGGTAAACTTTGAATTTCTCTACCACAAGCTTTTAATCAACTTTTAGCATCAGGGTTAATAATTTTTGTTTATACATTTTGAACAGGATTCAAACAACTTATGAATAACCAGCCTCAGTGGAGTCAGGATCTGGAAGATCTCAAGTAGCTTTCCATAGCCATATGGGATTAGTTCTGGGTGGTTAAGTCAGGCAGATACAAAGTCAGTAAGCAATGACATACAAAACGAGAATCAATAAAACTCCAAGATAGCCAAAGGGAGGTGGAGAAGTTGAGAAACAAAGCAAGGTCAACATTGTGGACATGATCCAGTAAGTCAAATTTAAGTAGGAAGGAATATGTATTCAGTTTAGATGCCTTGACCTTACTTTGAGGGACTCTTGTTCTGATGTGAGAGCTTCATTTGGCAGAGGTTTTCTGTAAGTATTACGTTGGGACGTATTTATCTAATCTAGTGGTAGCAACCTGCTGGAGAATACCCTACAAGGCTTCCTTTCCCATCGAAAATTTTGGGTCAGGTCTACAAAGAAGGTGAACCTGCAGTTATAAAGATCTGACTTCCATATCTAAAGTGTTGGAAAATTATAACTTGACAAAAAAGAAGTATTTAAAAGTTATCTAGGATTTTCATTCCTGTGGATCATTTGTTTAGGGTTGAGCTTTCCTCTGGAAAAATGGAGTCATTTACTGGATGATGAGGAAGTTCAGTGAGTTTCAGCTCTTGATAACTGGCTGAGTTATCACAGAACTCTGTGGTCACAGTAAAACTTAGGGACACCAGCCAAGATCAGGATATTACTACTTAGAAGTTGTACAAAGAGGACCAGATAAATCTTTAGCCACATAAGATCAAGGTGCTTCGCTTGACTGAGTCATGGTCTTAAACTTACACTTAATTAAAAAAAAACAGAGCCTAATCGAGACAGCAGTTTAACCAAGTATCAAGTCAGTCCTGAGGTGGTCAGGGTGTTGGACTAAATGTTCATTGTTGGTTCCTTCCAACAGAAAACTATAATTCTATTCTATTCTATTCTATTCTATTCTATTCTATTCTATTCTATTCTATTCTATTCTATTCTATTCTCTTTTAAAACATCCTGTTGAATGAGGAACATTTTCTAAATATTTTTTTCATGGTTTATCTTGTTTTGGTTTTGTTTTACATTGGGAAATATATCTGTACTTAATTAAACAGGAGATTATAGCAGAAGATGTAGGCTTTTTTTGAGGGGTTGACATTTTTTTACCTGATCTGTAGGCTGCTTTTTTTTCAGTGACTTAATCATATCTTGGGTTTGGTTATTGTGTGTATAAGTCTGAAATAAGGAAATGTATGAAAAGTAGAACCTGGCTGAATAGTACTGAATAATACTGAAAGTAATACACTTTTCCTCCAGCAACATGGGATGACAAGCAGCGTGTGTTAGCAAGTCCATTATCAACTTGCTTAATACTTCCATGCTGCAGTCACTCATCTGACATCTCGGCTGACAAATGTTAATGTGACATCTGTTGTACCTAATTCCAGTCACTATCCAGAATCTCTATGTGCACAAACAATTTATCCTGCTTGCAATATCAATTTCCCAGAGAATACACCATTTCCGTAAATGAAGTTATTTATTAGAAGAAAAAACACTGAAGGGGTGAGGGTGAAACCCTTGCAAGTGTTCCAGCCATCATTTGGAACATCTAAGGTTCCAATGCATTTATCTAAATAATTCCTCCAAATATTCAATGAGATTCCTGACTGCAGCTCTAAGAATTAGCTTTCATAATTTTTTCAATCATCATTAAACAGATGGAATTACAGTTGCGTCTTACTAATGCATTAGATATTGCAATCTCTTATGATAAAAAAAAAAAACTTGTGGTCACACAGGAACCAGAGACTCCATTTTGTCTGATTTTCATCATTACATCTCATAATTAATATGATGCGTGCTGGCAGAATATTTCAAGGTGAGGTTCTGTCTAAAACTCTATTAGTGTCACCTAAATTCATTCACTAGCTTTTTTGCATAAATATGCAAAGACTATTGGCCCAGTTAAGCAGCTGCCAAAACTGCTGCTTGTTTCTACCGATATATCAAAAAAGAGACACATCTTTCCAAAATTCAGATTTTATCTTCTTTTTTATTGCTTCTTATCCCACTGACAATGAAAATAATTGGGGAATGACATCAAATGAGTTTTCTGGTAAAGCATGACATTATTTTCCCTAAAAAATATTTCAATTCACTTACAGTCCCTTGAAAACCTTCAGTACAGTGAACTACAGAAACCAGCCCAGGATGGGCCTTTCTCCATAGTTTATATGGTTTTCTCCATAAGTTCATGGAGAAACTTCACAGGTGGTAAAGGTACAGATTCCATGGTCTGTGAAGAACGTGTGCTGGAGAGGCAGAAACACACCCTATTTGAGATGCCCCAGCTGCTGTGCAGACCTGGACAGCACAGTGGAAAGTGGGTATTTTGATTTGGGGACAGGATGAGAGTCTGTGATTGTTTGTTAGAGGAAATAAGTTCAGGAAAAAACTTCAATTTTTGAATCTTCAAAACCATGAGCAAGTTTAATTAGCATGGGACCATTTGAGAAACAAGATTAGCAAACCTAAGTCAAAAAATCTCTTTCTGAATATGCAAACTACTTTCCCATCCAGCAAACTGTCTGTCTCTGTTAATCATCATCACTGCTTTTCAGCGCTGTAGCTAAGAACAAATGGTGATAAACACTGAAACTGAAAATACATATTTCCTGTGTTGGTCACCTGCATTTTATTGGTGAAATAAACACACGTTTAATTTTCTTTCAACGTTTCTTATCATTAAATAAATAAACAAAGCTCTGCCTGTAGCTGTCAATATCAAAACTGAGACAAATTTTAAAATATATCATCAATTAATGTTAAAAATTATTATGCAATAATTCAAATCTATTGAAGGAAATGTTGGGATTTTTTTCACATTTTAAAACTGTTATTCCAGCTAACATATTTCTGCAGAATGGGAGGTTTTTTAAGTTTCAGCTCATCTACATTTTTTAATAGGAATTGCTCCATTAAAAAAAAAAAAATTCTCTTTTTTGGATTAAAAGGGTGTTTTATTTCTCTTTCAGAGCCCTGCCAAGGGCCTTCACTGAAACAATTTAAAATTTACCCATCCCAGCTCCCTGCAAGGGAATTTCACTGAGACAGTTTTGCAAAGTTGGAAAGATAAAATTGATTTAGTGAAACGACATTTATAAGACATTTGGAATTGCTATTGATAAGTGCTCTATTACTGCTATTATACTATAATAATGCTAGCAAAATAGACAAATAAATGAACAAATGAATAAATGAATAAACGCTATTCCAGGAATTGTTCACCAAGAGGCGAAGGTGAAATGCGTACTGGGAAGGTGTCCCTGTCTTAGTAGCCCATCAACTGTCTCTTCTAGGTCTCAAATTTCTTCTCCCTTGGAGAGATCTCTCAATATCCACATACTCTCCATAGTTCCCCTTGTAGCTGAACCTTATCTGACGCCTTCTGTGGGGTGAAGTTTTAGCATGATTTGGCTGGTGATCTATAGTCATATATGTTTACCATGTTCTTTTAGCTCATTATCATATTGAGAGGTGTCAACAGAATCACAGAATCACCTAAGTTGGAAGGGAGCTTTTAAGATCATCTAGTCCAACCAATGAAAAAAAACAAAATAAAACCAAAAAAACCCCGAAAACCCCCCAAACCCCAAACAATAAAAATTAAAAAAACCAAGCACAGATGAACAAAAAAATCCCCACAAACCCCACACCACACCCCAAACAACACCACACTAATCCATATCCCCAGGCACCATGTCAACTTGTCTCTTGAATACCTCCAGGGATGATGACGCAACCACCTCCCTGGGCAGCCCATTCCAATGCCTGACAACCCTTTCAGGAAAGAAATATTTCCTAATATCTAACCTGAATCTCCCCTGGTGCAACTTGAAGCCATTACCCCTTGTCCTATTATCTGTGACCTGAGAGAAGAGTCTCCTTTCAGGGAGTTGTAGAGAGCAAGAAGGTCTGCTCTCAGTCTCCTCTTCCCCAGACTGAACAACCCCAACTCCCTCAGCCTCTCCTCATAAGGCTTGTGATCCACCAGCTTCGTTGACCTTCTCTGGACCTGCTCCAACACCTCAATGTCTTTCTTGTGGTAGGGGGCCCAAAATTGGACACAGTACTCATGGTGGAGTCTCAATACTTTAATATTCATTTCACTGATAATCAGGAAAAAGTTTCTTGCTCTGTGGCCTTCAAGATTTTGTGCTGAAGCTCTTTGTCTTCCTATTCCTGCAATTTTGAGCCAAACTTGGACAGTCCTGCCTCCAGAAGACTCCCTCTTTTGGCTGGTTTTCACACTGACCTGTTAGCTCTCCTCCCACAGGATTTCCACAAGTGACAAGTAGACATCAGTATTGTTAACTTCTTATCTACTAAATTCTCACACTATTAATTTTTGCTATCCCCTCAGAACAGTGCACAGAAAAAGAAATAATGAGATGGTAAATTATTCCAATATTTCCTTATTTACAAATCTTGCAATATTTTTTTTTTAGGCAGATAGAAGATAACAAGCAATATATTGCTTAACAGACTGTTACATTCCTTTCACTAATAATACAGGGTGTATGGAATTGTTGTCTCTTTGAGGCCGTAGGTACAAGATCAGTTAAATTCTTCATCATTGATTTTAGTGAGAGGAAGTTTTCCACCGTGATTATTTATCTATATCTATCACTTTTCCTCTAAACAATAATCAGTAACCAGAAGTTCATTAAAGGCTGTTTACTTTAATGAGTGTTTAAGGAAAAATAAGAAGCTTCATTCATCTATTCTGTTTAAATTGTGAGTAAAGAATTGATTTATTGAACAATCTCAGAGGTTAACTGGCTAACACATTTCTAAGTGGTAACCTCTCGTTTGTACTTCTAATACATTTTCAGTTTCAGTATATTTCTTGCACTGACAACAACCTTCATTCAAATATGAGCTAACCAAAAACTCTTAAAATAACAAGACAGGAATTTATCTTTCTCTGATTGAGAAAATAGCGGCATAGGGGATTGGAGACTTTTTGCAGTTTGCTGCTAAACCCATGATCAGCACATGTGCTTTAGCATTGAAAAAATAATTTAAGGTGTTTCTAATCATGGTTCTCTACATTTTAATGGATGTTGTAAATGGCTTGTAGAACCGTGTACATACCATTCATGCAATGGTTGTAATTATGCAAAGAGGGACATGCCAAATATGGTTCTCCTGGGTCTGGGAAGAAGTAGTGGGAGATAATGAATTATTAAGCAAGTGCTGAGGTCCATGGCTCTGAAAATGCTATAAACTCAGCAGTTTTGAAGAATCAATGTTTAGAGATGAATTAATGTTAACAATGCTGCCCTGATGTATTGTTTGCATTCTTCATGGCTTATGAACTAACTGCTTTTACTGTGATTATTTAGATTTTTATCCAAAAAATATGTGGGGGGAGGAAGGAGGCCTAATCCCTCATGACTAAAACTGTATGCTTGGCTTCGTGAGAGACAGTCATCTAGCCTTAATGGTTAGTGGCACTTCTTTAATATAGATTGTTTCAGCTGCAGGCTGTGCATTCATTGAAGGACTTGTCATTATGAACACGCTTTTAATGTGAATCCTTATTTGCATAGAGAGGTGGTTTTAACTCAGATAGACACGTGAAGTGTGGAATACAAATGCATCCCCAA
>JAOWAV010000195.1:0-12527 GCA_028571045.1 Scolopax bukidnonensis | reverse complement strand
GAGCCTGGCCCAGGTTGCCCAGAGAAGCTGTGGCTGCCCCATCCCTGGAGGGGTTCAAGGCCAGGTCGGATGGGGCTTGGAGCAACGAGGTGGGAGGTGGGAGGTGTCCCTGCCCAGGGCAGGGGGGTTGGGAACTGGATGGTCTTTAAGGTCCCTTCCAAACCAAATCATTCTATAATTCCATGGTTCTATGATTCTCTCATTCTAAGGAAAATACCTCTGGAGAGAGAAGAGTATCAGGTTTTAAAAAATTTGAGTTTGTATGAATTCAAAGTGCTCTTTGGAAAGGATTTAACCATCAACCAGATCTCAGGCACTGGGACCACCAAGACACCTCACAGTACCACAAGCCTGAAGATCAGATATACCTGATGGCCCTGAGCTGCTGAGATACCTGCAACATATATAGGGAGGCTTCTATATCCCATCTCCAGCGTTAAATTATTGTTTGTGCATGACTTTGTTTTCTGCTGCCCGACTCCTGTGGGGTCAGAGGGCTTAGCAGAGGTGTTGACAGAACCATGTTTGCATAATATATGGAAATATGCTCTTCCTCATAACAATCCTAGAATCATAGAGTTGTCCAGGTTGGAAGGGACATTTCAAATCATCGAGTCCAACCATCAACCCAGCACTGACAAAAGCCACCACTAACCCATGTCCCTCAGCACCGTGTCTGCCCAGCTTTTAAATACCTCCAGGGATGGTGACTCCACCTGTGGCAGCCTGTGCCAAGGCTTGTTAACCCTTTTGGTGAAGAGATTTTTCCTAAAATCTGTCCTAAACCTCCCCTGGCACAACTTGAGGCTGTTTCCTCTTGTCCTCTTGTTTCTTGGTGAAGAGACTGACCCCCCCTGGCTACACCCTCCTTTCAGGGAGTTGGAGAGAGTGAGAAGGTCTCCCCTCAGCCTCCTTTTCTCCAGGCTCAACACCCCCAGCTCCCTCAGCTGCATATATAATTCCCCCTAATATATGGGAATATATTATTCCCCATAATAACATGAATATATAATTCCCTATAATATATGGGAATTGTGGGAGGACATCTCAGCACAGCAGAGGTCCTTTCTGTCCCTGGGGTCATGATACCTTCACCAAAGACCAGACTGAGGAGCTCTTCCATGGCCCCACGGCACTCCATAACTCAAGCGTGTGTCCTCCAGCCCCACAGCCCCATCTTTCCCCATCCCCTTCCCTCCTCTTAACACCAGAACCTCTTGGAGATGAGAGCTGGGACTTGCCTTCTTCCCCCTGCGCCTCATCCAACACCACATCCAATGGCAGCTCTGGCTTTGCACGCCTGCGCAGACAAAGCAGCCTTTGAAACCACTGCCCTGGGCCCCTGCTGAAGGTCACGGCAGGTGAACGGTGGCAGCAGAGTTTACATAAAGTGTAGTCAAACAGAGTCATCAGCCTGACAAGCTGATATTTTGTTGGGTTTTTTATGGGTTTCATGCAATAGTTGGTCACGTGGAGAACAAATGACAGCTCATGACCATGGTGAGAAGAGGTTCTCACCACCATGACCCTGATAAACCAGTAGCCTTCTTTTCCCAGCCCTTTCTCCACACCTGAGCCTTTGCTGGCAGCAGTCAAGCCCCAGGGCAACCTGAGTCAGGTCCTCAACAGCCACCAAGAGGTGTTGGCCGCCTTTCTCCTGCGGTTCCACAGCTTGTTCCAGCCTTGGACATTTGCTGCTCGTGAGATGTCTGTGTTTGCTGACGCGGGTTATTCCTCTTCACCACTGTCCTGGTTTGAGTGACACAGGAGTAATTTTTCTCCTAAGACTTGGTAAAACTGCACTTTTAGAAGACTCGAGAGTCTGAATTTGTGAAAATATTTACTTTATAGCCAGCTGGGGTGCGTGGGTTTCAAGGTTTCAGTGCTGGCCATGCTGTCCCTGACACAGACCAGGATGCTTAGTGGTCTTCTTGGCCACCTGGGCACGCTGCTGGGTCATGTTCAGCCGACAGTCGAACAACACCCCCAGGTCCTTTCCCCCTGGGCAGCTCCAGCCACTCTGCCCCAGGCCTGGAGCGTCCATGGGGTTGGTGTGACCCAAGGGCAGGACCTGGCACTGGGTCTTGTTGAACCTCACACTGTTGGACTTGGCCCATCCATCTATCCTGTCCAGACCCTTCTGTGGAGTCTTCCTACCCTCAAGGAGATCAACATTCCCACCCAAACTTGGTGTCCTCTGCAAACTGACTGAGACGCAAGCTCCTCTGTTGGGAGGAACAAGCCTCTCCCCACGGAGACCAGGGAGAGGATTAGATGCCTACCAAGCTCCTCTATTGTTTTCCTGCCATGGAGCTCCCTACCCCTTTGACCTCGTCAGGCTTTAGCATTGGAGAAACACCAAGTCAGCTGAATCCTTTCACATCCCAAATGCCCGGACCCCCTCCTGACTATCCCCAACAGCGCTATCCCACAGTTGTTTCCAAAAGCTTCACAAAGCCCAAAGCCTAAGGTTTATTGTTTTACCCTACCTAGAAGTTGGGGGAGAAAAAAAGCAGGAAAGCGAGAAACGGAAAAAACAACTTCAATATTCAGGGTCTTAACACGGATAGCGGGAAGAAGCCTATTTCATTTTAAGTAAAAATCCATGCTTCTCCAAGAGTCTGTCCTTGAACAGAAGGTGGGATTAAAAAGGCAATTAAATATAGAAATGGTATGTGTATATATATTACTTAATGTAAATGTTAGATATTAGAAAAAAAAAGGTCACCAAGCCAACCGGTGCCTTCAGGAGAGGTTGCCAGTAACTCCTACACTGAATTGAACAATCTCTTATTTGAATGATCTTGAATGATCATGTCCTTCTGGAATTCAGAACAAGCAGATCTTGCGCTCAAACCTCTCAGTCTCGACTTAAAACCAACCTTGTGTTTCCCTGACGTTTCAGCTCTCAAACGGTTTCCTTAAGGAAGGCAGGGACATGGTCTCTCTGTCGTCTAAGGAAGCCACCGCTGTCAGACCTGGGTGCGTCAAATGCTGGCCCAGGGCTGAGCCATTTTGGGTCCACTCTTAAGCACCAATTTCTGCAGTAAATAGGCTCCGCTGCCACAATGGATACAAATTAAACCCGAAAAACGGAGATTAAGCTAAATACTTACCTCCCATCTGAAACAGTTTTGTCTTAGGAAAGACCCTAGCGTGCTACTTAAGCCACACTTCATCTGATATTTACAACTCATATGTAAGATTGAGTATGTATTTATGATGCTGTACTTCATAGAATCAATCAAAGAATCATAGAATAGTTTGGGTTGGAAAGGACCTTAAAGACCATCCAGTTCCCAACCCCCTGCCCTGGGCAGGGACACCTCCCACAAGACCACGTTGCTCAAAGACCCCTCCAACCTGGCCTTGAACCCCTCCAGGGATGGGGCAGCCACAGCTTCCCTAGCCAACCTGGGCCAGGCTCTCACCACCTTCACAGCAGAGAACTTCTTCCCCAGATCTCATCTCAGTCTCTCCTCTTGCAGTGTCAAACCTTTCCCCCTCATCCTATGTCTCCCCTCCTTGACCAAGAGTTTCTCTGCAACTCTCCTGTGGCCCCTTTCAAGAAGGGGCTCTAAGGTCTCCCTGGAGCCTTCTCTTCTCCAGGCTGAACCCCCCCAACTCTCTCAGCCTGTCCTCACAGCAGAGGGGCTCCAGCCCTTGCAGCATCTCCGTGGCCTCCTCTGGGCTTGTTACAGCAGGTCCCTGTCCTTCCTGCGCTGAGGACTCCAGAGCTGGGCACAGTACTCCAGGTGGTGTTTCACCATGGTGGAGTAGAGGGGGAGACTAATCTCCCTTGATCTGCTGGCCATGCTTCTTTTAATGCAGCCCAGGATGTGGTTGGCTTTCCATCACAGTCTAGAATATTATCCTGAAACAGTGCTCTTCTTCGCTTTATCTTCCTGCAACAATTAAATCCATGCTTTTGCATCTCTTTGTGCCTTGTCAACCTCCTGAGACTGTCAAAAGTCATGCCATATTTTCAACCTGCTGAAGGAAGAGCTCTCTCTAGTGGCTTTTCTTTGGTGTGAAGCTGCAAGAGCCTCCCAGAGCATCTTTCCCGAGTGCTGGTGGCGAGCTGGATCTGCTCTTGGTGGTACCAGCTGCATTCACGTAGGCAGTGAGCGTGGGAGATACTCAGACCACTTTGCCATGCACAGGGCCAGCTCTCCTCCTGGCAAGTCCCTGTTCAGCAGCCAGAACTCCTGGGAGCTCAGTGGCAGCCAGATAGCTTCCATAGCAGCCCCCTTCCCATCCCATCCCATGAGCTCATGTATAATGCTCCCCCGGTCTGGTGTTCCTCCGTCCCAGTGCTCCTGCAATCCAGCAGCCTCCCTGCCATCCTGATGCTCCCTACCCTGGTGCTCCTGCGTTTCTGTAATCCCGCCCATTCCAGTGCTCCTGCATCCCGCTGTGGTTGCACCCCAATATCCTCCTGCGTCCTGGTACCTGGCTTGTACTTGTCCTCATCCCAGTACCCTCCTCCACCGTCCTGATAGCTCACATCCCGGTGCTCCTATCCAATACCCCCACCCTCATGCCCGCATCCCAGTACCCCCATTGCAGTGTTCTCATCCCAATGATCCCATCCCGGTAACCTCCAGTCTGGTGATCCTCAGCCCAGCACTCCCATCCCAGTATCCCCATCCCAATATTCCAGATTCTGGTGCTCCTCAGTTCAGTACCCCCATTGTGGTGCTCTCATCCCGATTTTCCCGCCCCCTTGTGGCAGCCAGTGAGAACTGCTGGCAGTGCTTCTGCTTGCTCCCCCTGCCTGCACCCACCAAATCCCCTGCCTGCACCCCCCCAATCCTCTGCCTGCAGCCAATGAACTTCTGCCTGCAACCCCTGAACCTTTGCCTGTGCCCAATGAATCCCCTGCCTGCAGCCATCCAGCCAGTTTTTTACCCAGTGAAGAGTACACTTGTCTATGCCATGATTCGCCAGCTTCTCCAGGAGAATGCTGTGGGGCACAGTGTCAAAGGCCTTACCAAAGTCCAGGTAGATAATGTTCACAGACTTCCCTACATCAAGAAGGCGGGTCAAATGGTCATAGAAAGAGATCGGGTTGTTTAAGCAGGACCTCCCTTTCATAAATCCATACAGGCTGGCCCTGATCCTTTGGCTGCCCTGCACTTGCCGTGAGAGCTCACTCAAGATGATCCTTTCCATGATCTTTCCTGGTATTGAGGTCAGGCTGACAGGCCTGTACTTTCCCGGATCCTCCTTCTGGCCCTTCTTGTAGATAGGTGTCCCATTGTCCACCCTCCAGTCATCTGGTACCTCCCCTGTTGACCAGGATTTTTGATGATAGATAAAGGAGAGAGGCTTGGTGAGCTCTCCCGCCAGCTCCCTGAGTACCCTTGGGTGAATCCAATCCTGCTCCATAGACTTATGCACGTCTAGGTGCATAAGCAGATCATTAACTAGTTCTTCCTGGATTATGGAGGGGTTGTTCTGCTCTCCATCCTTATCTTCCAGCTCAGGAGGCTGAACACCCTGGAGGTAGCTGGGCTGACTGTTGAAGACAGAGGCAAAGAAGGCATTAAGTATCTCAGCCTTCTCCTTGTCCTTGGTTCCCCCCCCCCATGCAGTAAGGGGGGGGGATGGAGATTCTCCCTGGCTCTCTTTTTATTGTTGACATATTTATAAAAACTGTTTTTGTTGCCCCTTATATTAATGGCCACCTTGAGTTCCAGCTGGGCTTTTGCTTTCCTAATTTTTTCTCTGTATAACCGAACAAGATCTCTGTATTCCTCCCGAGTTGCCTGTCCCTTCTTCCAAAGGTGGTAAACCCTGCTTTTTTCCCCCCTAGGTCCCATCAAAAGCTCCTTGTTCAACCAGGCTGGCCATTTTCCCCAGCCTTTAATCTTACGACACATGGGGACAGCCTGCTCCTGGGCCCTTAAGATTTCCTTCTTGAAGAGCGTCCAGCCTTCCTGGACCCCTTTACCCCTCAGGACTATCTCCCAAGGGGGATCTCAACCAGTGTTCTGAACAGGCTAATGTCTGCCCTCCGGAAGTCCAGGGTGGAGGTTTTGCCAACCCCCCTCCTTGTATCACTACAAATTGAAAACTGGACCATTTCATGATCACTAAGCCCAAGACGGCCTCTGACCACCACAGCTCCCACTAGTCCTTCTCTGTTTGTGAACAGTAGGTCTAGCAAGGCACCTCCCCTGGTAGGCTCACTTACCAATCATGTCAGTGAGTTATCTTCCATACACTCAAGGAACCTCCTAGCCTGCCTGCTCTCTGCTGTGTCATATTTCCAGCAGATATCCAGTAGGTTGAAGTCCCCGACCAGAACAAGGGTTGGCGATTGTGAGACTTCATCCAGCTGCTTATAGAATACCTCATCTGCCTCCTCATTCTGGTTGGGTGGTCTATAGCATACTCCTAACACAAATTCTCCCTTATTTGCCTTCCCCGTCACCTTTACCCATAAACACTCAACTTTATCATCACTGGAATCTAGCTCTATACAATCAAAACACTCCCTGATGTACAGAGCCACACCCCCACCTCTCTTTCATTGCCTATTCCTTCTGAAGAGCTTATAGCCAGCCATCCATCACAGAATTCCAGTCGTGACCATCATCCCACCATGTTTCCGTGATGGTGACTACGTCATAGCTGTCCTGCTGCACAACGGCTTCCAGTTTATCCTGTTTATTGCCCATGCTACGTGCATTAGTGTAGATGCACTTGAGCTGGGCTACTGATTTCACCCCCATCCTTGGCCCTTTACCCCCAGGCTCATTACCAGTGAGCCTGGATTTATCCCCTTCCCCCTTCACTTCTAGATTAAAGCCCTGTGCATGAGCCTTGCTAACTCTTGGCCTAGTACCCTTTTCCCCTTTCAGGATAGGGTTTTCCCATCATTCACAAGCAGACCCAGTGTCCTGTAAATCAAATTATCAGAGAACCCAAAGTCCTGCTGGTAACACCAGTTTTGGAGCCAAACAATGATCTGTCTGCCTTTCTCATTCACCCATTCATCAGTCCCCAAAACTGGAGGGACTGAGGAGAACACAATTTGTGCTCTTGAACCCCTGAGAAGTCATCCCAAGGCCTTGAAATCTTTCTTCATTGCCCTCAGACTTCTTCTCTCTAACTCATCACTATCTGACTGTAAAATCAAAAGAGGGTAATCTGAGAGCTGTATCAGGACAGGAAGCTTCCTGGTTCTATTCCTAACATGGGCCCCAGGGGGGCAGCAGACCTCCCTGTGGGAAGGGTCCAGCCTGCATATGGGACCCTCAGTTGCCCTCAGAATTGAGCCACCTATAGCCATTGCCCTCCTCTTACTCTTCACAGAAGCAGTCTTAATGCATGGAGCTGGCTGTTTCAGCAACTCCCTGGATGGGACTTCATCAGCATCTTCAATTCCTTCATTGTCTATCTTCAGAGGCCTGTATCTGTTCTGAACAGGCACCTGGAGAGTTGGGGAGGTCTAGAGGGGACTCTCCTGTTATCCCAAACAGGTACCTGTTTCCATCCCCCCATCCTCTCCTAGTTCCCCTTCTTTTTCCTGGTGACAAGAGGGCAGGGGATCCTCAACCTCTTGTCGGGCCTCTACCTGCTGCTTTTTCCCTAAGGATGGCAGGGTGTGGCTCCACCAATCTATTTCCCTTTCACATTCCCAAATGGTCCTCAACCTTTCCACTTCCTCCTTGAGCTCAGCCACCAGGCTGAGCAGATCATTTACCTGGTCACGGCGCACAGAAGCATTGTCTTGTGGCAGTTAATGTTGAAGTTGGCAAAGTAGAAACTACTGTATCTTGTGAAAGAATTGACTTGATACCAAGAATAGTCCCACTACCCACCACAATGAATCAAATTTCAACTCTGCTAATAAGAGAGGAGTTGATTCCACAAATATCTGAAATTGGACCATATGCTATCAAACACATAGGGCAACAACAAGTGATATTGAATCTTTCTGCTAACGCATCCATGTCATCACCCAGTTTAGTGTCATCAGCAAACTTGGTGAGGGTGCTTTCATTCCCATCCTCCAGATCATTTATGAAGATGTTGAATGGTGTGGGGCCAGTATCCATCCCTTGGGGACCCTACCTGTGACAGGCTGCCAACCTGAGTAAAAAAATATTGATCGCCACCTTTTGAGGGTAGCCTGTTTGTCAATTTCCTACCCATCTCGCAGACCATCCATCCACAGCCTTCTCCTGGACAGTGTCAAATGCTTTGCTGAAGGTAAACAACATCCATTGCTCTCCCCATGTCAACAGAAGATGTTATTTAATTGTAGAAAGTGATCACATTATTCTGGAATGATTTTCCCTTGGCAAATCCGTGATGGATTTTCCCAATCACTTGTTTCATTTGATTTGTGATAGTTTCTAGGAGGACTCATTCCGTTATTCTCCCAGCGATTGAAGTAAGACTAATGGGCCTGTAGATTCCTGGGTCCTCTTTTGGGTCCTTCTTGAAGGTGTGTGTGACATTTGCTGCCTTTCACTCATCAGAGACATCTCCTGATCTCCACGACTTTTCAGATATTATAGACAGTGGTCTTGTAACAACGTCAGCCACTTCTCCTATCATCCTGGGGTGAATTCCATCCAGGGCCCATACATTTATGTGGGTTGAGCCCTTGCAAGAGGGCTTGCATACACTGTATGTATCCTATCTGTATCTGCGATTATTCTAGGGGACCTTCAAGAGCACAGTGATGTGAAATTTTTTAAGCCCCTTCAGCTGAATTAAAAATTCTCATACATTTAAGAACAACCATGTAGAAAATTGAGAGGGTGACTCTGGGGGCATGTTGGTGTGCTTGTAATCTGGGGCTGGCAGTGCATACAGCAGAATCACCAGCTTGCACTGAAAGAGCTTGTAAACTGCATACAGGTCAAGGTCTATAGGCTAGTTGCCCCTGCTCTAGATAGTGCAATGTGGCACCTTTATAGATACTCTTACATAGCTCAGTTTTAACCTGACTTTTCCCTTTCAACTAAATATTTCACTTTTTTTTATTGCACATTGAAAAGAATTATTTCCAAAAACCTTTGATCTCTAGGTACATAAATCTAATAGCGTTTTGGTGACAGCAAAAGACAATTGAATTTCCAAGTACACAAAATATATTTATGTGAGTAGTACAGGGACGACTTTTAACCAAGATAAGAAATTACAAGTGGCCCAGCCTCTAGTGAAACACCCATCCCTGCAGACAGTCATCTGTACCTTTTGCTCCGGATGTCACACCCCACTTTCGGTCACATGGACTGTTGTGATTGGCTGGAAGCATCCATTAACCCACAGTCCGCGAGTGTGGGGGAAGAGGGGGTTTATTTTTACCCTTAGTTCTAGCGAGTGTAGTGGATTGCACTGTACTGTGAGCTTCATTGTTTCTCCTCGCTGTGTGTCGGAGTTCCACCGCTCTGGACCGCAGGTAAGAGGTGGGAGTGGTGTCGGTTCGCTGAGCCGCCGGGGTTGCAGTTTGGACTCCGTGGCTGGCCCTGCCTGTGCCTGCTGGAGCGCGGGCGACGGGTGGTACCTGGGGAGGGGACGCGTGAAGCCGGGCAGACTTTAGCGTACCGTGCGGTTGGCCAAGGCACTGTGGGAGCCGGCAACGGACTGGCGGGAAAGGTGCTGTGCGGTGGGACCGAAGAGCAGCGGGCGAGTGCCGTGAAGCGTCAGTAGTCAGTGTTGTGGAGTGGCAGCAGCGGGGCGTCCAGCATTGTTCGCAAAGGTCATGTGAGAACTGCGTCCCCCGTGGGGGGTGCGATTAAATCACCCACATGTGCGGCTTGGAGTGTGTGTGTTTCTTGTCTGTCGGGCCGCGAGAAAGCGGGTGCGCGTGTACTGGCTGGGCCGCGGGCGCGGCGCTAACTGCGGATTTTCTGTCGCGTCAGGGTGCTGAGCGCAGGGAGCTGGTGATCCTCTTAGCTCAGGGTTACGCTTCCGCGTGCGGCAGCAGTGAGGGTGGTATGTGCTCGCTCTTGGCGCTTCATCAGAAGGTGGTATTGCCGCTGCCCCATTGTAACGCAGCGGAGCTCCGCGGCAGGGCTGGCAGCTTCCACCAGCTGCTCCTTGTCTTTAACGTCGCTTCTCGACTTAGACCTCGATCAGTCTGGGGCCAGGCAGTAGCGAGCGGTAGGCATCTGAAATACGGTTATGTGGGGCAAGGGTAGGTAGCAAACACATTCTTCATGTGGTCCTCTCGCAGCTGCATGCTGCTTCTTGAGCCCTTGCAGCACTTGGTGCTCTTATGTAGACAGGATTTTCCCCTGCAACACGGAGATCCTGATATATATGTTTTCACTTTTCTTCTCTCCGAGAAGAGTTTCTGTCTCTGTAGTTAATTTGTAGTGTTGTTAGCAAGACAGGAATGAATTTAGTGAATTCTTTTCCTGCCACAGTGGAAGGGTCTGCAGGCCTGTCTTGCCCCATGTTCTCTCTGACCCACGTTTTCTTCTCCTCCTATACTTTAAAATATAATGTAAATAAGAATAGAGCAGTGAAGCTGTTCTGGCAAATCTAGGAGGAAAAAAAATAAAATTAATTCTGATACCTTTGTGCAGAAACCTTGGGAATTTTTATGTAGATCCTTAAGCTTGTAGTTAGATTGATCAACTGAATTTTTTGCACTAGCTATTGATAGAAGTCTAAAATTGTGGGAAAGCCAGAATTAACATATGTTAGCACCTATATCTGTTCATAACTGCTTAATTCTTGTAAGTTGCAACTTACAACCAACAATAGTCCTAATTATACCATTCTTAATACTCTTATACAAGTGCTAAACATGACTATAAACTTATTATTCAGTCTAATAGTAACAAGGTGTACTAGTACCTAGCTTTCTATGGGTAATTTTATATTGCACTATAGTAAAAGGTGGTGGGTTTTGGTTTGGGATTTCTTGTTGTTTGGTGGTTTTGTTTGATTGGGTTCTTTTTTTAGTAAAAGGTAAATGGAGAGTCAAAGCTCTGTTTAAATGTCAGTTATATCATCCATAATACTAACAGATTGCATTTGTGCACTCTAATGTACATTAAAATGTTACTTTACAGAATATGAAGCTTGCTAAGTGGTTTTGATTTATTGGCAGGTTTCTTTTGCCTATTAAGATATTGGGGAGGAGGTGTCTCTGAACAGTTAAAGTACTGATGTTTCAGGTGTCCTACAGCTATGTAGGAAATTAGTCTCAGGTCTTATTTTTTTTATTAGTTATTATTTATATGCAACTTGAGGGGTTTAGTTGACATAAGTGAGAGTGCATGTATAGTGTACCTATTGTACAGAAAATAGCAAATAATGTATATTAGTAGATGTTTTATGTGAACATGGCTTGTTATGGTGTCTGTCTTGGGTGGTACTGTACATCATATATGGCACCAGGTGTGCTAGCAACAGATGGAGCACACCTGTCTCAGAGGGAGAGAAAGATACTGGCAAGTGAGTTGGCAGGGCTTGTTGAAAGGGCTTTAAACTAGGCTCGGAGGGGGAGGGGGTTAAACACAGGTCCAGGAAAAATAAGCCTAAGGAGAGCCATCAGCCTGCTACCTCACTTGAAATGGGAGATGACAACAGTGTCAGAAGGGTCCATGGCCAGTGGCAGGATAACACATCAGGGTTGGCAGGATGTAGTGATAGCAGTGCTGCACTGACACATGCTGTGAACACTGTAATAAAGGCAAGGTCTTGCAGAGATGGACCAAGAGCCCCTGAGACAATAGGAGACAGAAGGGTAGTTGGCACAAAGCACGTTGGGGGACCAGTGAAGTGCCCCTCTAAGAAGGAGACAGCCGGCAGACCGGCTAAAGTGTCTCTACACCAATGCACGCAGCATGGGAAACAAACAGGAGGAATTGGAAGCTATCCTGCTACAGGAAAGCTACGACATAGTAGCTATTACAGAAACTTGGTGGGACAAATCCTATGACTGGAGTGTGGCCATCAATAGCTACAAACTGTTCAGAAGGGACAGGAGAGGAAGAAGGGGTGGAGGTGTTGCCCTCTATGTAAAGCAGTGGCTAGAGTGTGAAGAACTGTTGATAAAGAATAGCCATGAAGAGGTCGAAAGCTTATGGGTGACTTTAACCATCCCAATATCTGTTGGAAAAGCAACACGGCTGGCTGCAAGCAATCCTGGAAGATCTTAGAGTGCCTAGATGACAATTTCTTGACACAAGAAATCACCAGCCCTACTCAAGGAGATGCATTGTTGGACCTGTTGGTCACAAATGCAAGTGAAATCATCAGGGATGTCAAAGTTTGAGGCAGCCTGGGCTGCAGTGATCATGCCTTAGTGTGGTTCACTGTCCTAAGAAATTTGAAGCCCGTGAGAAGCACAGTTAGGACTCTAAATTTTAAGAAAGCAAACTTCCAGCTCTTCAAGGAGTTCGTAAATAGGACCCCGTGGGAAACTGCCCTTAGGGACAAGGGAGCAGAACAAAGCTGGCAGATCTTTAGGGATGCTCTCTATAGAGTGCAAAAGATCTCAATCCCTACATGTAGGAAATTGGGCAAGGAAGGCAAGAGACCACCAT
>JAOWAV010000193.1:0-12620 GCA_028571045.1 Scolopax bukidnonensis | reverse complement strand
CTGTGGCTGCCCCATCCCTGGAGGGGTTCAAGGCCAGGCTGGAGGGGGCTTGGAGCAACCTGGTCTGGTGGCAGGTGTCCCTGCCCAGGGCAGGGGGTTGGAACTGGATGGTCTTTACGTTCCTTTCCAACACAAATCACTCTATGATTCTATGATTTTATGAAATCCAGGCATATGTTTGACTCAGGAGCTTTGAAGTGCTTTCTGGTTGTGGTTTTAGACATTGTCAGTGTATAGTTAATTTTCAAAAAATCCTTTGGCCTTTGGCAAATTTCCTTAAAAAGCTACTTAAAGGAACAGAGTTATCAGGGGTTAAAACGGAAGGATTTTTTCCTGGATTAATGATTGTTTAATAGATAGATAGAAAACAGAGGGCGGGGATAGGATTAGGTTTAAGATTAGCTTTTGTAATGAAACGAAATTGCTAACCAAGTCACACGTAGACCTGTCCAGATAAACAGATATTCCTGGGACTTCTGTTGTTCATTATATTCATTAAGCCTTCTCGAAAGGGGTTGATGTGTGAGGTTGCAATGTTTGTTGTGGCTGCAGACCTGCTGCCACAGGACACATCTAGCCTGTGTCCGCATCTGAAGTACTGGATGTGGGCCTGTTAACCCCTTGAAAAAGTTGACAAATCTTGCAAAGATACCCTTGACACATCGTGTTGTGTCCATCGAGGTGGCAACCCTCACAGTGATACTGGAAAGGGTTTTTTGCAACGGTTTCAGTAGCTTTTGGTAAGGAGCAGGGCACGAGTGAGCACTGACAGGTCCGTTCTTTTCCTCACAAACTGCACTGGAAATGCTAATAGAACAGATAAGTTAAAACAGTCGAACAGCATCAAATTCTTGGGACTTCTAAACATTTCACTTTCTTTCCCATTAAATCTTCTGTAATTTTTACTGATTTTTTTTCTGCAATCCCATTTGATTATACTTAGTGCAGCCTTGCTCTTCAATTGCTGTATCAGTGAGACTTGCTAAAATAAGTCACACGTGAATTGTAGGCCATTATCTGTCATTAACTCATCCATGATTTCATGGCGAACTAATTGCTATGTATAATGTGCTTTCTCAATCGCTACTGGTCGTGTTGTCCCAGACTGTGGCTGGTAGTACAATCACACACAGTTCAGATACATGGAAACCAGACTGGGGGAAAAGTGGGTTTAGTAAATAATTGCAAATATTTAAAATCATTTCAGTTAATTTGATTAGAGGCATTTAAATTAAAATTCATCATGTATTTATTTTAGGCTTGCTAGCTGCATACAGCACCTATGAAATTCATATCTCTTTAGAAAGAAAAAAACCTAGAAAAACAAACTTGGACTCTTATTTCATGGCATGTCTACTAAAAAAAAGCATTTTCAGGTTATTCAGTTGATGTCTGTACTTTTCAAGAATTGCCTGCTAGCATTTATTATTGCCTTAGTCATTTAAAGTTATTTGCCAACTGATGAGCTCATTACACTTCACCAGGGAATACTTAGGGCTGGGATCAGATTTTCAAAGGGGTTCATGCATCAAAAGATGCAAATGGACGTCTGGTGAAATCCAGCCTAACTGTCCTATGGGGTGTCTGTGAACTCATCATCTCATCTGCCAGCAAAAAGGATCAGGGTGATCATAAACCATCATAAGTAGTTGTGGTTGGTTGCTGGTTCTCTTTCTCATTGAGAATGGTGGTACAGTGAATTCTGTGGCTACGTCTGCCTGTGTACGAGGGAATCGTCTGTGGTTTGGAGAAGAGAGGGCTCCGGGGAGACCTTAGAGCCCCTTCCAGTCCCTCAAGGGGCTCCAGGAGAGATGGGGAGAGACTCTTGATCAGGGAGGGGAGCCATAGGATGGAGGCGAATGGTTTTAAACTGAAAGAGTGGAGATTTAGAGAAGAATCATGATTTTAAGCACACTGGTTCCCAACAGGATGAGGCCAGCCATTATCAAGAGCCACGGGTTCTCTTACAGTGTGTATTTGTGTTTTAAAGTGCCTGAATACTTTTGAAAAATCTCTGCAGTTCTTTTTGATGGGGGTACTTGATCTTCTGCTGATTTGTGGTTTGTGTGTGATTCTCATTTCAATGTGTTCACTGATGTTTTGTTGAGAAAATGCACTGTAAGCAGGTCTAAGATCTCTTTGCTCATCACCTTAAACATTTAGAACTGGTGGGGACAATGTTCTCTATGGAAAGGACATTGGTAGGCTGGTATATCTCACTGTTTCTTCTTTTTTCTGTTTTCTTTGTCTCATTTCATCTGATCACCTCATCTCATAGTTTTATTTAATTTCCTGGAAACTAGCTACTGCTTTGCACAATGTTTTCTGTACCATGTCTTCTGATAATTAATGGGCTGTTTCAACTAAAATAAATGGCAACATATAAGCATATTAAGAAATACCTTTGTGCATAAAACAAATTGTAGAGTTTCCTTTTTATGGCATAAAAAAACCTGCAAAATTTCTTTCCTTGGTCTGACTAAAATTTGATTATCTTTTATCAGGCTTGCCATCAAGCCATTAACTGAAGATCATCCTCAAGCTTATGTGAGCTTCTGTTTCTAGATTTACTTCTATTTCTAGGCTCAAATTTGTCTTTTCTATATCTCCTTTTTACTAAGAGTTTTAGATAGCTTTCCTCATAGGCTTGTTTGAAGGAAGTATGCTGAATGATATACCTCTTTTATTAAGATTGAAAGGGATTGTGTCCTTTGTCCCTTGGTACTATCTAAGAGATAGTATGTGCTGCTGTTGTTTCAGATGTAGTGCTGCTTTGTAATAATTTGCACGTTTTCTGTGTGGATGTGGTTATTGAGTGTTACACTTTATGACCACGTTCAGTTAAATATTGGAAGTTTATTGTGTGATCATATCTGTTTAGCTTAATGCAGATATGGAAAATCAAGAACGGTGGCTTGATAAAACACCAATCTAGTAACTTTTCTGGTAGAAGTAACACCGTTTGCTTTTACATACCTGTGATGAGCAATGGGTGCTCTGATGAACTTAGAGTGAGTGGTAAAAGTCTATCTGCATTCACAAAGGAAAATAAAAGCCTAATAAGATTGAAAAGGACAAAGAACGAGAGGACTGACGTGAAGAGGGAACAGAACGAAAAATTTCAGGGACTTAAAGTTCATGACTTTTTTTCCCCCTAAAATGAAAAAAGTTTGATCTTGTTGGCTGGCGGAGCAGGTGAACCTCATTGTGCTGCAACTTCATTATAACTAGGGTATTTCGTAGAGAAGAGGTGAAGAAATGGAAGAAGGGGATGTAAATATGAACCTGGGCTCCATGTTGAGTCTATCTATTGTTAGTTAGATAAATTTTTAATTTGCTAAAATTTCAAAGGACTTTTTTTTTAACTTTGATTTAAAAATTCTCATATTTGGACTAACTAACATTTTCTTGATTTTTAGAACCAGCTTGCTCCCTCTTTTTTTTTCTTTTTTCTGTTTTTCATTTTTCACTTTTCACTGCTGTTATTTTATGGAAGCTTTTTTAGAAAATTTGTATATATTAATCAAATTTCTAACTTAGCCTTGTAGTTGTCATTCTTGTCAGGTCTCTCTAATGGTGTTACTCCAATGACCAAATATTTAGTACAGTGAATGTTTACAGAATTCTGGAATTTTTTTCTCTTAGAAAATCCAGTCTTAAGTCTGTTATATTTATATAAATACATATTTTCCAACTTTTTAATTTAGCACATTTCCTTAAAAATAAATAATTTTATTGCTTTTAAATGTCTGTCATAAAATTATCTCTCAGCCAAACTGTATAACCTTTCTATCTCTGTATATACACAAAAGCACACTATATATGTATGAAATACATGATGAAAACAAAATTGTAATATGAATGTGTAGACATAATTTTTTCATATGTTTTGTTAATTTATTTACAGTATCCAGGTAAATTGACATTGATTTTCATTCTGGAAACTAAAATTGTAACTGTTAATGTGAATATATTTGCTTATCCAAGACTTCAGTGCCAGCTTTTGCTATTAAGATTAGGTAAAGTACATGTTGGCCACATTTTAACTCTGAGTTCTTACAATAGTTTAACCATGTAAGTAAACAAGCCACAGTATATATAGGCAGTGTAATTTTTTTTTAAAGAGGTCATCTGTGTAAGTCAGCTACGAATCCCTTTTTTTTTCATTGCCCGTCAGGTCTTGTTGCTACTATATATGTTATGAAAGTTCTATTTAAATACATTAAAAATATTTTCAGGTTTTTTTATTGCTGGATAATTCAGACCCCATTACTGTCACTGTTTCCTGATTTATTTTTAATTTCTTTATTCAGAAAAGTCTTCTAAATTTCGTGAGGCATAAAGTTGATAAAAAGCTGCATATGTTTTTCCAGCTCTCTTTCAGTTGCCTGACGCTTTGTCAACAGTGTAAAATTATGTAGCAGAGAGTAAAATATGGATTAAACAAAATTCAATCATCCTGAAAGGGGCACTGTTTTCTTGGGGGTTTCTACCACTATTTTCTTCTTCTTTTTTTCTTCTCTATCTGTCCATGTTTTGTTCTCCCCTGCTTTTAAGCAAAATGATGTGATTTATCACAATGCTTTACTTTGGAACCTAGCTCAATGAAATAACTCAACACATAGCTCTTTTTTATTGTTTTTATTTCAGCAAGCCATTTTTTTTGCACAGTAGTCTACTGTTTGGACACGTGAAAATTCAAATGAAAAGGGGAATTTTTTTCCTTGGAGTAGTTTTTTTAACCAGCTTTTCAATTTATCGCATGCTGTTTGAAGGCTGCTGCCAAGCAATATGTGTTTTCTATAGATCACATGCACTTGCTTGTGCAAACACAACCTGTTGTATATTTTGCTTACAATATTAATGCACGTATCACATGTCATCTGGGTCATGTAATTTATATGTTCTGAGCAATTGATACTTTATGACTGGGCTTCCCCATTTGTGCAGCTTATCCCAGTTTGAAAGAGAACAGGTTCCTAAAGCTCACAGTAGAGGAACAAACCACCACTGAAATCTCTCTGACAAAAATCTAGCCAAGAGAGGCAATATCTGTGGAAAAGTCTAGAGAAGATGGAGAGTGTAAGAGAAGAACAAGTAATGCAACAGATGTATATTTGCAGGAGAAATGCAGTTTCACTCCCACAAAACTATTAAAAAAATAAATAAATTCCGTAATTTTTTTTCAGACTGAAAAGGGAGGGATTCAAAGACCAATCCTGTTCAAATTGCCACAGAAAATTGAGCCACTGCACAAACAGGCATTTATAAACAATTATTAAGAAGGTTTTAAAGAAGAAAAAGTAAAAACTGCTGACATTTAATACAACTTAATAAGAAATCCAACAGGGTCTCTTCCAGGTTCAGAAATTTTTTGATCCCAAGAAATAGTTCTATGAAAGAATTTCTCTAATTTCAATAGTAGTTTAGAGCCATGTTGGCATCATGTTTTACATATTTTAATTATTTTCAAGTCATTTTTGTATGTAAAGAATTATTTAAAGAGAATGAAAATCAAAGGGAGAAGAGATTGACTGAAAAGAATCACGTGGAAGAGGGAAAGAAGAGAGAGAAGAACTTTCAGAAGGATAGACTGGAACATAACATGCTACATGGGTGAGGTGAAAGTAAAGGGACTCTGCAGACATTTTATGTGACATAAAGAGGCAGCCCTAAAAAAATAAACTGGATTATTTTCACAAAGAGGAAAAAACCAAACAAAACAGCGATGGTCAAAAGGTGAAACTAGAAATAACCAAACTGTAAGTAATCGAGTTGCATTTTTTTGTGTTATTCAGAGTCAGTGTAGATTATCAGGGTGTCCCCTTAAGGGAATTATGTTTCTTATAGCTTCTTAGAAAGTACTGTAAATGGTGAAGTAAAGACAGAAAACTCTACTTAAATACTCAATAGATAACTATAGCTCGTTAAATTAAAAAGGTGGTATTTTAAAGGAACGGATTTTAGATTGACATAGAAATGATTGTAAAAATAATCACAACATTCTATAGTTAGTACACCTTAAATCTGGCTGCTTGTCAAGTGTTTTGATGAGAGGAAAGTCTGATTTTTTCCATCAGATTCACAAGTACATAGTTAGATTTTAAATAACTTTCTTACCACTAAGGATATGTCTACAGTCTAATGACAACAGCCACCAACCATTGATGTTTCAGCCATCAGTGCTCTCAAAAGCTAAGGCACAGATTAATGCATTTTAACACAACCTCCGTGCAGCTTTGCAAATTTTGCATTGCATCTAACTCATATCCAGCTGGGTCAGAGTAGGGGCAGCAGAAGTGCAGCCAGTACCTGGCTGGTGAGGTTGACCCAGTGTCCTGATGTCCACTTCACTGTTCTGCAACTTCTGACTCAACTCTTTCAGTATTGAGCTAAAAGAAAGTAGATTTGGCTTGAATTTGCAAAGCCTTTTCTTTTTTTCCCTCCCATAAAACCAATCTTTCTTTCTGTGAGGTTTTGGTTTTGGAGGATTTTTTTGTGTTTGTTTTTGGTGGTGTTTTTTTTTTTTCTGTGTGGTTTGTGTGTACCTTTAAAACATTGGGCATAAGTCTGAGAGCAATGATAACCAGGGATTTGAGACAGAGGAGAATTAGTAGCAGCTCCAGGTATCAGTGGGTACAAAGGTCTTCGTCATTAAGGACCACAACTAAATAAACATGCTGCGGTATGATTGCTTTATTGCTCTTTGCTCATTTTATGTCATTTTATTGCTTTACTAATGGCTATAGGATTAGGTGTGTAAGGGAGTTCTGAAAATGTAGAACTAAAAGAGGTATATAAAAAAGTGTGTGCTTCCCATAGAGATTCCAGCTTTCCCTCATCATGGATGGTGGAGAGACTAATTTACCTTGTATAGATAAGTGAGGGAAGGGAGAGAGGCTCAGAGGGACTTAAAGAACATACCAATTTCTAGGCTTCACCCTCACTTTAGCACACCTGGTGATTTTTATGTGCCTTTATAGTGGCCCCAGTGGGAGAGGCATTGTCATTACAAGTGCTTTTTCCCTCCACAGTGGTATGTTTCTGATCCAGGGTCTACGTGTGAAAATATGCAGATAAGAACTAATTTTGTATATATTTAACTATTAAATAAAACAGTCTAATTTCTGATATTGCCAGAATCAATCTGGTGTAGTGGTGTTGCAGTATCACTGCTGAGGACAGGAAGTACTGATGGGCTAATAATTTTACTGCTGGCTATTTTGCATGCATTGCAGTTTAGACGATCAATAAAGAATGTAGTGCCTCAGCAGACCTACAATTTAGACTCTAAGAATCTCTGTTCTTGACTAAAGTCCTGCTGTAGCTAAGTAAGGGGAGCTCGTTTCATCCCTGGTGTCTAGAAGTGATTTTCTGCATTGTCAGTTTCTTCCAAGGGTAAAAACGATGTACGACCCATAAGAATTCCAGTAAAATAAAAAGCAAAGCAAAGAATGCTGTCTTAGCTGAAGCCAGAGGACATTTATTTTTTTTTAACAGAAGAACCTAAAAATGACATGCTCTTATTTGGATCTTAATAGCACGGATTTATATTTGTGATGCAGACAAAAAAAATGTCTTCCAGGACTTTATGAGTGGCCAGGGTGTATTTTATTTGTATTTAAGACTTGCTCATAAATGTACAGACTATGCATCTATAAGAATGATCAGAATTAACAGGTAGCATTGACACAGATACACATGAAACAACAACAACAAAAAGACAGTAACAACCCACCTAAAGTTTACAGTTTAAAAGTGCAACTCACCCAAGAAAAAGTCAGAGAGGCTGTAGGAGTTGCAAAGCGGTTCTCAAGGTTACTACAAAATGTCCCTTTGTTTCCTTCATACCTTTGTGCTTCTTGAAACCCTCTTCACATAGTCAAATTAAACTTATTTTTCTTTCAGGCTTTCCTACTACAAATCCTGTTTTACTATGTAGTTTACTCAGTACCTAAACATTAGAGTCATCCAAAGAGAGGGGAATCTTTTATTCATACACTTCTATGTCAACAGTTATGCAGTCTTAAAAACCATTTTGTCTTTTATTCCCTATATGTAATCCTTCCAGATAGTATTTCAAGACATTGTATAAATTCTATGCTTTTTTATGCCACAAGTGGAAGAAAATCTGGCCTCAGCATTGTCTGATGACTTAAGCATTTTCTTGAAGTTTCTTTAATCTTCAGAAATGCCTTTGTACCTTGAGTGAAAGTGCTGTATTCTCAACCTTTATAATCCAAATAAGAATTTTCTGTAAGAGCACAATTGGTTTGCATTGCAGGTAGCTTAGCATTTATTTCACTCTGCTTGGCTACAGGTATTGCTTAGGGGTGAGGATGGAAGCACAGCCTAAGAAATCATTCTCCCCTCATCTGTGTTTGGAGAGCTGAAGCTTCTGTACTCAGTTGTTTTCTTTTTTGAATGTAAGTAAAATTTTGCTGCATCCTTCAATAATGTCCTTGCTTGCTGGAGACAGTATCATTAGTTGTTCTATTCTGACACGGACACTCTCAGAAAATGATGACCGTTTGGAGATGCAGCTGTGGGAAAGATCACACGCTCCTGAAAACCACATAAATACCTATGAAGTTGGAGGAATTGGTGGTAGGTTGGTGGAAAGTGAAAGGACACATGCACACCCCAAAGATTTATGTTGTTCAGCCAAGGCTGTGTGTGCTCCTTAGGCAATTGCTCTCTCATCATGTCTTACTACTTTCTCCAGTTTTCCACGTTTCCCAATATCCTTCTGGGAAAGATGAAGAGGAAACCTATGAACCACAAGTTTCTTTTTTTTTTTTTAAATTGGTATACTTTAATCAGCTAATTAAGGACTTTGCAACTCCATCATATATTGACCTTGAAGACCCAGTCCTTGAAAGGTGATGATGTTTTTTTTTCCTATTGATTTCCTTAGACTTTGAATGATCAGGTATTCCTCAGCTCTGGGCCTTAAATATACAACACTTCAAAAAACATTTCTCCACTTTCGACTTTATGAACTGAATTTCTACTGTCTCTATCCCCCAGTGAACTCCATGAGTCTTGTTCCTTGCTACTCAGCAGCAACTCGTGCTCATGTGTTTTGAATTCAGTCCCACTTTCATGAGGGTGATTTTTTTGCACATTTTCCCTGTTTAATTATATAACACCACTTTTGCTCAATTTGTGCAAACATCCTTTGGCCTTGTTATGATTTGATTTTCTGTCAAGGATAGTTCTAAAGAAGAGAAAATGATGGGCAAAGGAAATGGTGCTGGTGTGTATCTTATTTGCAATTCTAATAGCAGCTTTGTGAATTTGAACACGTTGGTAAAGAGCACTTCACTCAAGTGCACATTACCACCCAACTTGTTAAACACGCCTAAGAATAATGCTACTCCAATCTGGGCAAATTAGATGGATAACATCATTTGCAGCACTTGTTAATTATGTATCAGCTGCAGTCACAGCATAATTCTGTTAATTGCTTATCCCACTAAGGTTACTTTCTGCCATTTATATTTGTTTACTTCATAATTAGAATAACACACTTGATATTGTTCACTATCCACTTTAAAAAATATATATATTAACGATGCAGATGTTCAGCAATATAAGACTAGAAGAGATCTCCTGAGTCATCAGCTTTGCTGATGTCACCAGCCCGTGTAATACCTTTCATAAATTTCTCTCCATGTCTTAAAACCAGTTAGATTCCTCGCCTCTGCTGCCTAAGTGGAGGTTTGTTACAGTGCTGTACCCTAACATAGTTTGAAGCTTTTCACTTGCCAGCCTCAAATTTATGCCTTTGTTCTACAGCAGCATTGTTTTATTGTCTAAATTATTCTTCCCTCTTATGATGTTACCGTGCATGATTTATATATAGAATACTCCCTCCCTTTTGACTTCCCTGAAGTGGGCAAAGAAAGTCCTTTTAGTCTCCTCCTGTAAGATCTACATTCTCGTGCCCTAAATGTGGCTGGCAAGCCATTAGTGCACCTTAATTCCACCTGTAATGGCAGCTTTTAACTCCCCCCTACCTCCTGCAGATGGAAGCAGAGATGCCACTCACTCTCAGATGGGAGACAGGTAGCAGGAGGTGAAGGTGAGTTCTCCTGGGTCTACCAAATGTATCCGGAAGTACTGGTGGAAGCAATGGGCTGAACTTTTTATTCTGGCTAAGGGAACAGATATGGTAGTATTTTAACAAAAACTCTTTGAGACAGAGTCAATCTTTCCTAACCAAGTCCATGTTAGTAACTTAATTTATGTACACATCTGAAAAATAGGGAATGCCATAGTAATTTAGCCAGAGGAGGCTAGAGAGGCATTGTGATTCTTGGAGAATAAAAAAATTCAATTCAGAATTGAGAAACTGGGCAACAATTGTGACACAAATTAGGGGACTTGCTGGAGAGAACTGCTGAGAAGAACGAAGGGGTCTTGGTAGGCAGTGAGCAGAGCATGAGCCACCAGTGTGTCCTCAGAGCTGTATGTAAGGAGAAAAATCCTCCATCTGAAGACCAAGGGGGACCAGGTTCCACAGAGGTGCCCAGAGAGGTTGGGCAGTCTCCATCCTTCAAAGTATTTCAAGATATGAGTGAATAAAACCCTTAGCAACCTGTTCTGACCTGCATTCAGAAGAAAGTTGAACTCAACGATCTCCTGAGCTCCATGAAATTAAGGATTAAGAATGTACTCAGGATTCTTCATGTCCGTAGTGGGATTTCACACCATTATTTCATACCAGTGGTTCCTCCTTTGGGACTCATAAAATTGATTAATGGCTGTAATACAAATGCTCAGCCTTTTAGTTCACTTCTTTATCTCTTCTTTCTTGACTGAATTTTATATTCGGATCCCCTTCAGCAAATAACATTAAGACAATAGTTTTTTTTTAATTTTATTTTTCTCTTCAAAACAATAGCACAGCAATCTAGTACAATTACTACTTTAGTAATTTCATTTCTCTTCAGTCTCAGAAATTAGCAAAGAACCCAGTGTCCTGTCACCTCCGAGTCTTCTCTTTGCTTTTGTCTCCTGACAAGAACGTTATGCAGATCAAATGAGACAAATCACATCAGTTGTCAATTAGAAAATATTTATTGTGTTTTCTATCCCTAACGTTTATTATATGCCAAAGAAAAACAAGGGAAGTGGGGGGGAAAGAAGTGTCAGAGTTTTAGTTGCACTTATTCAAATGCCCAGGCTGAGTTTTAGCAAGAAGATACATCTTTATTAGATCAAGCAGGACATCAGCTTCAAACAACCAGTGTTGATATTCTCTTTGGTGCAGTGATTGTTGCTGCTGGGTTTAAGAGTCAGACTACTACAATGGTGTCTCCAATTCTAGACCTTACATCGCTTGAAAAAGAAAATCCTGTTATCCCTGTTTTTTCCATTCACCTGCAGATTCTGATAGTTTTCAGATGACTTATTTGCTGTATCTGTAACAAAACCTTCACAGAAATGGTAAGGATACACCCAGTAGAGACCTTTTCATCACCTAAGTGAAGTAATCTTTGTTTCCTTGCACCACTGCTACTGACTCAGCCTCCCTGATTCCTAAACAAATTTATTTTGCAGTTCTTTAGGATTAGAACATTCTGTCCTACTGTGATTTCCCTTCTTTTTCAGAAGGTGAAAGACTAAGTTTTCACAGGAAGTTAATTTTGCCATTCCCACAACTCAGCTAGGGGCATTCAAATACTAATGTATTTTAAATGCTGATGTATTTACAGAACTTACTGAGCAAAAGTGGACTGTTGTCTTAGATATTTTCTCACGAGTCTAATTAAAGCACTCTTATCTGGAAGATGAATCATTTTTAGGTATTGTCATGGTATTTAATCAGCAGAGAGTACAGTTTACAGCTTCTTTCCCTCTGTAATCAGTTAAAAGATGTGTATCTTCACTGAATTTTTTTGAAAAATCACCAAAACCTTGGAATGCAACAGCTTTTGTGTATTTCCTGTGATAACTTTAGGAGATTAGTTGTGATTCCTAATTTTTTTTTACCCACACCTGAACAGTGTCTCAGCAAGTGGGGAAGTGACCTGTGTTCTCCACATGCCTTGTATTTCACAGAATCATAGAATTGCCGGAGTTGGAAGGGACCTTTCAGATCCTTAAGTCCAACCATCAACCCAACACTCATAAAAAATATCACTAAACCATGTCTCTAAGCACAATGTCTGCCTGGCTTTTAAATGCCTTAAGGAATACGTTAAGGATATTTTTTCTGGCATTCGTAACCTGCAGCAGGTGGGCCATGAGATATTTCTTCAGTTTTGAGAAGGTGCTCAAGTGGATAGCACAGGAGGTGGGTCTCTATCCAGGGTTTCCACCTTCAGCTCTCTGCTCAGATTTTGGGGAGTCATTAGTGTAGATTCACCTCACCTAACTTTGGGGGTCAGTTGCATAGACAACCAGTGGCAATAAATGGGTGTTTCAATTCAAGAGGTGATTCAACTCAACCTACTGTTAGAGATAGGTTTGATGAATCTGTTTAGAATCATAGAATGGTTAGAATTGGAAGAGACCTTAAAGATCATCCTCTCCCACTCCCTGCCCTGGGCAGGGACACCTCCCACCAGACCAGGTTGCTCCAAGCCCCATCCAGCCTGGCCTTGAACCCC
>JAOWAV010000192.1:0-12622 GCA_028571045.1 Scolopax bukidnonensis | reverse complement strand
TGCCCAAAACACTGAGGTCAGCAGCACTCTGAAATAGCAAGGCAACAGCCAGTTTAACTATAAAGTGTAACCTATGCTATGATACAATAGCTCTTTTAACCGGCTAGTAGCACATACTCCTTGCAAAAGTTCTGAAGTCTTTATCTGGTGATTTGGGTAGGAGACCATTTACATTTGCCAACAACTTGGACTCATTTGAGGACTGCTGCCTACAAATGCCTTGTACCCTTCTCATCTTTTTTTCTTTCTCCTCCAAACTCTTTGTGACATGGACCAGGTGGGTTTAGGAAAGAGTCTACAATTTAGCACTTAAAACTGCTTAAGCAACTCAGGATAAGCATCCCTCATGATTTAGCCCTGCCAGCTATAATTAGAACTGAAGCTGTGAACTGTGGCTTGCTGGCTGAACACTCCAACTCACTGTTAACTCTAGTATATAACTATGAATTAGAGCCTGCAGAAAGCACAGTGTGAGTAGCTTAGGAATAGAAGAATCCAGCACATTGAATTCACATGTACTTATCCGCAAAATGAAAATCTGTTGTAGGGAAAAACTGTCATGTTTTCCAATAGTATATCAAGAGGCACCTGAATCAAGAAAGGGGATTAGTTCATTTCCTTTTCTTCTGTTAAGACTAAAAATCCAAATGGATGCAGACTAGACTCCTTATAAAAGTCTAGAGAAATACTATTTTGCTGTGATATACTTAGTATGGGGGAAGAAAGGATGGGTCCAGAATCTACAACAAAATTTTTTAACGATCATATTCCGGATTTCTGTGACCAGTGACTGAATAAACACAAATCCTTCACAATTCCTTTTTCCTACCTTATGACAATATTCTGTCTTTTTATAAAGCATATCTTCCTTACTTTTACTCATGCACTGAAATGGTGTTTTTCTGAAGACTGAATGCTATTCTTTAAACCTTCTTTCAATCCTCCATTTTTAATGCTGTTTCAACATAAATATTTGAAAATAAAAGATTGAGATATTTCAAATATATTTTATTGTAGAATCTGCTCTGTCTTGATTTGAAAGATGAATGTAAATTAAAGACTAAAAAGTAAGTGAAGTCAGATATATAAATCCCTATTTTAGTCTGATCATGACATAATATTTACTATTTTCTGGGAACTATGGCCAATGCCTTCAAATTTCATTTGATTTTTTTGTTCTTGGGAGATGGTGGTATACTGAATTGAAGAGCAGAGCACAAATGATCTTTCACAACCATTCTTCATCTTTTTGTCACAACCAAAGTTTATCAAAGCAACAGCATTTTACATAAACTTTTTCTAATGCTCCACATCCCCCTGCAACTGGAGTGGCTACTTCTGTGCTTTATTGACGCACCTCTTATTTCTGTGTTGGATATAATCATAGTACTCAGATGCAGTGGTGTGCTATGTTGTGCCCAGGTACATAACCTACCAAACAACAGGAGGAAGGGTACAAGGTTCAAACCAATCCTATTAGGCTTGACATTTCATTGCAATCCACTTCCCTTTTGAAATTCTGCCACCAGTATGCAGCTAAACTGACAGCATAATTACACTTCTGCTGACACAAGGGGATGGATGCATATATACCTAAGCATTTGAGTAGACATGGTTAATTCAGATGATAAGCATATAATCACATGGGTTAATAGGACGACAGAGAATAAAACTCAACTCTCTTGACAAAAGGATGCTTTAAATCACAAGACGACACTATTTCATTTGAAAAGATAGGAAAAAGGGACACTTCTAGAGGAGCAATGTGCTCATCTGTTTCCTTCTCTGAAAATTGTTACAGAGAATATTTTCAGAAAATATTATCATAATGATTTTGAAGTACACCATACTGATAAAGAATATTCTCATAAATAAATACCACTGGCTTTTGAGAAAGAAAACCAGAACTTTCAAGCTAAATTTGATGAACGACATATATATATGTGATGGTGGGTGGGAGAAAAGAGTGAAAGATCCAACATACAGTAATGATAGAGCAGGATGTTTTTATTCTCTACAGAACTGTGTATTCAGTTGTTATCAGAAAGCCTATAGTACTAGTTGTGTATATCCTCACCTCTATTTGTGATCTAGCCCTACAAAACTTTGCTTTGCTTAAATTATGTCATGATACCATAACATAGAATAATAGAGTAGCCCAAGTTGGAAGGGACCTTGAAAGATCATGTGGTCCAGTCTTTTATGGGAAAAGAATCCTAGATGAGGTTATCTAGCACTCTGTCCAATTGCATCTTGAAAGCCTTCAACAATGAGGACTCTAGGGGAAGATGTTCCAGAGAATTATTGTCCTTACTGTAAAAAATTTCTTTCTTATGTTTGTTATGAAACCTCTCCTAGTGCAACTTGAACCTCATGCCCCTTGTATTCTCCATGTGGCTCCTTGAATCTGTTGCCCCTTGTATTCTCCATGTGGCTCCTTGTGAAGAGTGAGCCTACATTCTCTTTGTAATCTCCCTCTAAGTACTGGAATACTGTGATGTGCTAGGATACTATGAACTCAAACCACTCTTTGTTGAAAGACAAAACCAAAGATTGATCTACTTAAATGTCTGTGGAGTATAACTATTTCTTTTAAAAATTGCATTGCTCTCTATTTATTGATCTTTTTGCTTTTTTTTATTTTTAAGATACCCTTTAAAAGAATATTAGAACATAAATAGTGATACAAAAGAAATATTTTTTAAAAAGTAAAGTATGAGGATTAAATAAATAAAATTTTTTTTTTCTTTTGAAAGCTTACTGTTTAAAATAATGTGTTAAAAGTATTTAGTAATTAAGGTATTGCTTGCTGCTACAAAAATAAATATAAATATTGATGTAAATTGTATTTACCCATAGAACTAAGTGGCATGCTAAAAACATACTGGTTGCATCTATCTTGACATGCAAATGGTGGTAATCTGGTGTACACAGATAAGAATGATTTAGGGAGGTTGATATGGGAGAAAAATATAGAATAGAATCCTAGAAAAATAGTGTTATTAGAACTAATAGACAAAGAGTATTTTTTTCTTTTTTTTTTTTTATAACTAAACCACTAAATATCAAATAATTAATCTTTAACATCAGCTGCATGATATCTAAGTTTTAGCAAGCTCTAATCTTTTCTAAAGCTCACTTTACTACTTTTTTTGGGTCAAAAATATAAGAATGATTGTCGCAAGTAATAAAGCTCAAAGGTCATTATAATTCTGGTGCCTTGTTTAATGGTAAACTGTGAGATGGAAGCTGATTTCCTTTCTAAATTTCACTGGTCAAGGAAATTCAGAGCTATTCTAATCACTCTCAGTATCTCAAGAACCTTGAACTTCAGAAATTTTTGTGGGATAATTAAAAACACACTAAGTACTTCAGGGATGCTTTCTTTCTTATTTACATCCTTGTTTATGATGTGTAAGCAAAAGACTTCACCATCTGGTTTGATCACCTTTACTTCTGAAAAACAAATGAAAATTAATAGCGATTCTTTACAAAATCTTTCAAGTTTTGAGCCTTGAAATCTCAAGGTCTTTTGGTCTATCAAAATACCATGGAATATACAAATACTGTGTGATTAGCATATGTCATTTAAAATGAAAGATATCACTAAAAAGGATTCCTAATGTCTTGCAACAGATATAGTCCAAATAAACCCTATAAAATGGTTTACAAATGCTTTTACTGTCACACTGTAAATTCTTAGGAAGAATGGTATGATACTGTAATACATTGATATGGCAAAATGAACGTATATCAGACTGAAATGTAATAATCTCAAACGCTGCTTTTCATGGTTAGGCAGAACTGTGAACTTTGATTGCATGTCACAATCCATTCTGAATGACTGTTATTCAGTAGATGTTCTTGTGCCGTGTATATTGCTTTTACTCAAATACAGTAGTTATTAGGTCAAGACTTGAAAGCACATATACAATCTAGTTATTTTATAAACAGTCCAGAATAAAAACTTTGAGGACTGTTATGGTTTTGGGTTTGTGAACACAAAGCCGTTACACAGTACAGGGAAGATGGGAATTCCTTTGGTATCACTTGGAGGCTTAAGAACATTAAAAACTCTGAATCATTACAAAACCAGTATGGAAACAACAAAGCAACAGGGAGTTATTTCAGAGAGTGGTACTAATTGATTATATCGATGATTAAAGGAGACTGTGCATAAAATTATTGTTTAAAATATTTTTAAGGTTTATCTATGTAAGGCTTAATTGAACTGAATGTTTATTAGGCTCAATCTAAACTCTTTACTGAAGCTCAGCCTAGCCACCAGTAAATATATTCCTCCTTAATAAAGGCACCACAACAGGATAAGTTATGTATACGTGATCTGTAGGGAGGGAATGGGTGGAGAAATAAGAAGGAAAAGGTAGGAAAGCTCTCAAAAAAATAGAAGGAGCTGAATAGTGGGGCTGAATTCATTCACATTTTCCCTAGTATTTTTTTTTCCTGGAAAGCAAAGCATAGCTACAGTCCAGCACGGTTGTCTGTGGTAAGGGCATTACACAGAAGTTAATGTCATTGGGATTCAGCTTCAGTTCTTCTACACCTGCCACATGGCTTTGGGAAGGTTCAGTGCACAAATTATTGGCAAGAGCATGGAGATGGCAGCTGCAGCTTTTCTGTTTTAACTAAAACACTTTAACAATGCAGCTGAGTCCAGCCTTTACTCCCATAAAATTCTACAACAAATGGCAGGCCCCGATAAACTATGATGAAAAAAGAAAATGAAAAATTAAGGCAGTAGAGGAAAGGAAATGGCAAACTATGTTGGTGAGAAAAGGGTAAATCTAACAGCAGGCTGAAATAATAGTAGAGATAAGTAAAAAAGGGTTGACGAATGAGACTGAAGGAAGGATTTTAGAAATCACTGGCCTTTGGGTAAGGCCCTTTACCTTTTCCCAAGAAAGAACCCTAAAGTCTCTAATTTTTTTATTGTTCCAGCTGGACCTTCTTGGTGGGGACTCACAGGCTGAAGTGTTTGGCTGAGCAGGTACAAAAGTAGTCTCATTCTTTCTCTCCTGGAAAAGGTGGTAAAGTAGGAGACTTTCACACTACAAGGTCAAAGATGCTTGTACAACTCTTATGATTTTCATAACTAAGTTTTAAGATGTCATCAAGCATCTACAGAAGACTGCATATGTCCTGTTTGGAGAAAGGGTTGCAATTTATTTGAGTTGAGATATATAAATTATATTGACATATAAATTTGGCAGTGGTAAACAGTTTTTCTCTCACAAATGTATTACTGTGTCAGAAGCTCTTGTTCTTACTCTTTGATAGTATTATGCCAAAGGCACAGTGCATATATGAATATGCAAATTTAACAAACAAAAAACCCACACCAAACCCCCCAAACACCAACAAAGGTAAAAAAAAAAAGCCTTTAATCTGCTGCTAATTTTACCAATGGATGGTGCTTGAAAAACATGAGAAGTGTAGCATAGTTAGTTGAATTCAAGTGAATATGGATCAGACCACAGGAAAGCAATACATCTAGCACAAACAAAACAGTGTAAGGTTACAGGTCAGTTACACAAATACAATGTCCTGGTAGAGTGCAGGAAGATAATAGTGTGTCTGGGTGTTTCAGCTGCACACAGATTTCTATGTGTAGACATGTGTATAAATGCCTTTTTTCAGAAGAATCCAATACCCACAACTGGAACTAAGCAGTGCAAATTTTTATATAACTGCTTCAACAGAAATGAGTGCTAAAGAAACAACTTGCAGACTTTGTTGTATATAACAGAATGGGGTGGATAAATTTGCTCAATGCTTTGTGCTTTTCAGCGTGACAGAAAAATCCAAGCTCCCTTTTTAATGCAGGAAAAAGGTATACAAAAGAATCATGATGACTCAGACAGAGGACTTGGTTAAATAGTTTCTATAGGCTAGAGTATGGCTTGAGAATACGTGGCAGGGACGGAGATGGAAAAATCTCATTATAGCCTAAGCCTATAAGGCTCTGAAATAAGAATAAAAAAGATCATAGGATCAGTTCTTTAGGAGCATGATAGAAACCATAAATTGGAAACACCTCTCTGTTGATTTTTATGAAAATATTTATTTTCTATAGTAGAAATTCAGATGAAATTAACATATTTGAGATGGCAATGTTTAGATTTTAAGTATGGCCTGTGTTTTTGCCATTTTATCACTATTGTAGTAGAAAGGAAATTGTTTCTTTCCTCTATCATTTATCCTTTACCACCCACTGAATGTACCATTTCATACTATTTTACTGAATAACAGATTTCATGAGTATTGAAGTTCATTCTAAATGCATCTAGTAATAAGATAGGTTTTAGTGGGGGAGAAGGACTGGAACATGGTCTGTGTTATCCTTGAAAAGGAAGAACAGAAATATCTAATCACTGAGACATAACATAATATCCAAAATATCCCTTCCATTTTTAAGTTCTATATGTCAATTATGTGGTCTACTTAACAAAGGCTAATTTTCAGTTTCTTCAGCATGTGTCTGCGTAAGCTACAGGCACAACCATATGTAGAAATAATGTGTTCACACTCATGGCCTTAATTTTGTACAAATCAACTAAACAAGTTGCACCTGGACCACTTTTAGGAATTCACTTCAATGTTTTCAATGTACTATCCACACCTAGAATTAAAAATTTCGCAGGTGGCAACTGCTGGGCATTCACTATGATTGCATGGTATCTTGTATTGGATATATTGAATATAGCTGGAAAAAACATCTATCTGTGTGTTGATTATTCTGCTTATAGCTACCTTCATCCTCAATTAAACTTTTGTTCTGTGACTATAGATTGATTTTATTCACCCTAATCAAATACTGTTTCACACTAATTGTTCATTATGATTTCAGAGTATCTTTACAACATGAGATATTCAACTTATATGATTTTCAACTTTGTCTAAATTGCCAACCAAAGTTAATTAAATTAATTGTGGATTAAGATGCCTTAGCTAAGAGGATGACATACAGATTTACTATTATTTCCATAAGAAAGTTATTAACATTCATTAGATAAACCTTTGCAGTATAATGTTGATAGATAAGTGCATGTCATTGGTTGTTGGAGGATAAACAAAATAAAACATCTAGTTGATACCTTTTAAGGTGTAGTACATGATGAGAACATAGTCTTTTCAAGACTTAGACATGGATGAGGTAGTACCATGGTGACAATGCTTTTTAATTCCCCTCAATTTTTATTTCATTTGAAATCTGATTTTCTATACTAAGTATTTATCTTACTGTTGCATTTGAAACATTACATTTGTCATTCTTAAGAAAACAAAATTGAGAACTTAATCTTGTTATTTCTTAGAAGAACATTGTTATTTACTGAAAGGTACAGCTTTGATCACTTTAGCAGTAGCATGTTTCATTGCAGTGGGATGAACCCCATGGAGTTGAAGCAACACTGAATATAAACTCTGCTATCTAGAACCTGAGCAACAACACTGAAACAGCCTTCCCATTTCTCTTGCTGCCACTGTGCATAACAAGTGAGAAAGGATCAAGAACAGTGTCCAAATCACAGATGACTCAATCTAATGCACTTAGATGATAGCTTATCATTCATGAGCTATAGCACAGCTGGTTTCAACAGGACCTGAATGCGAAGAGAGGTTAAAATTGGATTGGTCTTACAGAAATGAGAGATCAATGTTTCTCCCACACAGAGCAATGAGAGAAATGAGCTCTGTGAAAACAGATGGGGTTGGGGTAGGGAGGAGGTCTAACTCAGAGATATTGTGAGATTATACAGTGTCTGTCTTCTCAAGGGGTCACAAGCATCTCTTAATTCTACTCCAGTATCAGACTGAGAAATCCTCATGAAATCACTTTTTTTTCTGGCTTTCAATGTTATAAGAAAATACACAAATTTCTACTCAGGGGTAATAATTTGGCTGTTCTGAGATGTTAGAGATGTGTACTATTGTCTTTGCAACTGTCAAAGACTTTCCAACCAAATTAGAATCAAATCATTAGTGGATTTTAGATGATGTGAGGTTGATGTTTGAATGCTGCCCAGGCATGAAACCTTGCACGACACTTCCATCTGTAAATCTGGTGATCAGGAATGTGTTTTTAACCATGAAAATGTTAGTCTTTATTTACAATCACTTGCACTTTGAGGAAACACAGATAGGAGTATAGGACTCTGCATAACTGTGGCTAATAACTGTAAGAATTTGATGAATAATTTCATCTTTCATCAGTTTATGAACCAAGGATTCAAAAATTACAATGCTTTGATTCTCACATTGCTCTAACAGCCTTGTAAAACAATGAAATAGCCTCCAGATAGCTGTTGAGAATCTACATGTGATTTCTGGTTCTTTGGGGGAAAAAATTCTTTTTTTTTTCCAAAATAAGAAAGGCGCAAAACTCTGACAGGGAGGCATGTAGCCAAACTGCAGGCATACATATGTCATATGTTGGAAGTGGTTTCTCCTCAAAAGCTCTAAGCTCAGTACTGTTTAATATACCTTTCATCCTTTGAAGATCTGTGCTCTGAGTTTTCAAGGTAGGTTTATTTTTAGCCATTTTGTGGTTCCCTAGTAAACACTTCTACAAATCATCTCCAGAGCAGAACAAACTACTTATGATGTATGCTGCAAAGCCCAGTTTTAAGTTATTTGCCAAGGCTCCCGTAGAAGGCCTGTGACAGAACTGCCACAAGACATTGCTCAGCTGCTTCAGCTGGAGCATCATTATTTCTCCTTGCTTCCCCCATGTGACTGAAGAGGTGGTTGCCATATTCATTCATAAACTCTGGGTTATTCAACAAGTTAACCCAAAAGCATATAGGCAATCTCCTCCTGGAGTGAGAAATTCTGGTGTATTCTTAAAGCAAGGCAGCCTAGTTAAACTAAACTGGATTGTGTGTAAAGACTGCATGACAAAGTACGCCAGCAAGATAGATAGTACTGCTTTTCTGCTTTCAAATAATTTTCAAATTTCTGAGTACTTTTATTTATACTCTTAATTATTAAGTTTGAATATAAAAAAAATAATGGACTTTAGAAATGGAGAGTATCTTACATTGTGGCTTTGATACAGATGTGCCTGAAAATTTCTCACATCTTACAAGGCATCATGGTCAAAAATCCAGTAAACCACCGTGAAAGTACTAAATATAAGAGTTCTGCTAGCACTGAAAGTGCTGCAATATGTATTTGTTGTTTATATATATAAAAATCCAGTTTTCCATAATCTTTCTTTCTTTAAATATTTATAGGAGTGAATATGCATAATTTCCAATTAACTTCCCTGGGTTACAATGTTTACAGGAAAATGCTAAATGCTGCAATATCTGCAGCAATTTCATATACATATCACATTTTGATTTGAGAGTGCAATTTTCTGTCACTATTTATTTGTTGCATATTTATTTTTTACCAGCTCTTTTTGAAAATATTTCAGTATATGTGGAATTATTAGGTTCATACATACATTCAGAAATCTATGGGTGGACCACAAATAAGAGTATTTTAAATAGAAATAAAGATATTATTGTCATTAGTAGATAGCGAGGAATGTATGCTTCTGGAGATAAACTTTATAACCAGCTATCTGCCTAGAGAGGCATTTCTGCTGCTAACTAGATAGGAATAGGTGTGTTTAGATTAGCTAAATAGTTAGCTGTGGGTGTAAAATATAAGTATAGACTACATTGCACCTCCAATCACCATCAAGGAAGAAATTATCTCTGTAAAATCGGGGAAGCATTATTGGATGCACTGGAATAAGTCTGATTATTTCTCCTCGTAGCTATTTCAGCTGATGAAGGAACGCATATAAAAATGTGTTAAATTCTGTTATATTAAAATCCTGCAGGACTTTAATCACTGAGACAAACACACAAGTTTCCACCTCTTAAAAAAATCTCACCAGTCCAATGAGGAGGGGCTCCACTACTGTTGATTCTAGTATTGATTCTTTCATATTGATTCTTTTAAAGCCCTATTTGACTGACTCGTGGGCTTAGGCAATCTCATTAGAGGACAAAAGAAACAAATTGTGATTTCAGTGATCATTTTGCTTTCTTGGATGCTCAGATTCTAAGAAAGTATCCAAATCAGACTTAAATAAAATTCACAAGTAGATCTAGACCTGAATTACTAACTCGTTTTAAACAGTAAAGTCATATGTCATTTTAAGATACAAAAACTGGAGACAGAATCATTCTTTTTGCACGTTTTTTAAACATATCCTGTAAAACAGCAGATGTTCTGTACCACATTTTTGTCCCTTGAAAACAAAGAGATGAGACATTTATATTTAGAAACACAGAACAGCTCTCATTGGAAGGGACCACAAAGATACTCTGGCCCAAATTTTCATGGGAAAGGGAGCTTTGGTGACATTATCTAGCACCCTGTCCAATTGTATCTTGAAAACCTCCAGCAATGGGGACTCTACCACATCCCTTGAGGAAGATGTTCCAGTGAATGATTGTTTTTACTGTAAAAAATTTCTTTCTTATGTTGAGATGAAACTTCTCCCAGTGCAACTCATAACCATTGCCCCTTGGCTTCTCCATGTGGATTCTTGTAAAGAGAGAACCTACAGCCCCATTGTAGCCATTTCTTTTGCTTTCAGGAGGCTGCTCTTGAATAACCCCCAGCACAGAGAAGCTTCTTTGCCCTCCATAATTGCTTTTCTTGGACTCCTACACAGCTAGGCCCTGGCCTCTTCAAAAATCTGTAGTCTTTTTTCTACTATTGGTCTTCACTGTGCTCAGGGGGATCTTAAAATCCATAATGTTATGGTTGTGGTATCCAGGGCTACCATTTCCAGTTACGTTGTCAAGTAAGTCTTCTCAGTTTATGAGCAGTAAATGCAGCAATGTGCTGATCCTAATCAGTATGTCCAGCAGCTATAGCAGAAAGCAGTTCTCAATGCATTCCAGGAATCTGATGGACAACTTGTGCACTGCTGCTTGGTTTTTTTATGAACAAAAGTCCAGGTAATTGAAATGAGTCATGAGGACCAGATTATGTCGGACCAAGATTTCCTTGAACAACTGAAGAAAGCTTTCACTGGCCTTGTTATCCTGGCTGGGAAGTCGGTAACATAAAATTGCCCTTGGTGGTGATTGCTCTAATCTCCATCCAAAGCCATACATCTTTCATGGCCTCCGTAGTTTACATCTATACAATCAAACTTCTCTTTTACATAAAGTTCAACGCCAAATCCTCTGCTTCCTTTCCTGTCTTTCCAAAAGAAGTTGTAGAAATCCACTGTGGTCTTCCAGTCGTATGACTTATCTCACCAAATTTCTGTGATTCCTCTGATATCATAACTCTTGGACTAGGCACAGAACTCTTCCTCCTGTCTGTTGCCTAGATGACATGTCTTGGTATATAAGTACTTAAGATAGTTGGACTTCAGGTTCTTGCCTTTGGAAAGAATTCTTCATTAGTCTGGTAGGTGTGCTCATCCATCTCATTGCTGATGGATATAAAGGTGTAACAGCTGCGGACCCTACCCCCAAAGTTTTTAGTTTAAAGCACAATTCACAAAGCCAATCTGCTACTGAAGATTCTCTTGCCTCTTCTAGATAAGTGGACACCATCTCCCCCCAATAGGCTGTATTTGTTGAAGAATGTCCCTTGGTCATAAAAAACACCACCAGCCACAAAGCCAGGAACTGATCTGTGTGATACATCAATTCTGCTTGCAATCCTATCCCTGACTGTCGAGACAATACAGACCACTTGGGCTCCTGTCCCTTTCATATGGGCCCCTAGGGCTCTCATGTCCTCCTTGATCTGTTCCAGGTTTTGCTTGCACTGGTGCTCACATGGAAAAGAAATAGAGGATAGTAGTCTGTGCTTTTAACCAGTTGTGGCAGTCTCTCTGTGACATCCCAAATCTCCTGGCAAGTAACAAACTTCTCGTGACTGTGTGTCAGGTTGACAGATGGCTAACTCAGTGTCTCAGCAGAGTCGCCCATCACTACTAACACTCTTTCTTTTGCTGCTTTTATTATATTATGTGCTGCTGGTGCAGTTTCTCCCTCTGAATAATGCTCATTCATTTTGAAACTGTCAAGGTTTCATATCTTTTGCTATCTGGTACATACGGGGAAGGAGAGTGAAGTGATATCCTACTCCCAAGAATCACCAGAGACCATATCTCCTTCTCTTCCACTGCGGCACAAGAGGCACAGACTCCATTAAGTGCTGAAGCCAAGACGTTTATTATTTCACTTTTTCACATATATAGTTTCTGTCTTTTTATTACATGCTGTCCCCTTTTCACAGATAGGTTGTGAGTGACTGTCTATACACTGTTGTGAGCAACACAATGGGCTAAATTTAAATGTTTATCCTGCCTAGACTAACAAAACATTACTATTTTGGTACACTGCTGTTTGCTACATTTCACATCACACACACATCACCATATAAGGACATTGCTTTACTGATCTCAAGGCTTCCTTCCCATCAATAAAGAACACCTACTGAGCTCTCGCTCAGCAGTGCATCTCCAGCTTTCTCATTCTCCACACTCCATGGTGTTGTCTGTTTGCTAGCACTTTGACTGGTAGTCCTTGGAAGTCAGTGCCAATGGGCCTTACTATTTTTCTTGCAGTCTCAA
>JAOWAV010000191.1:0-12727 GCA_028571045.1 Scolopax bukidnonensis | reverse complement strand
CTTTCCAGCCCCCAAATCCCCTTTAAACCCCCCCAAGAGAATTTTTCTGGAAAACGGCTGGTTTGTGTCTTTTTTTTTTGCCCTAACCCCCCCCGTTCCCCAGTGGTAGCGTGGCCGAGCGGTCTAAGGCGCTGGATTAAGGCTCCAGTCTCTCCGGGGGCGTGGGTTCGAATCCCACCGCTGCCAACTGACCCTTTTGGGGGGAACACCCTGTGGGTCCCCCCCTTGGACCAGTTGGAACCAAAGAAACCCTGGGGTGGGGGGTGGTGTCTCAAGGGGGTTATTTTATTGGGGGGGGACGACACACAGACACAACACTTTAGGGCCAAAAACCCCAATTGAAGGTTTTTCGGGTGGTTTAAGAAGGTTTTGGGGGATTTAAGGAGGAATTAATTGGGGTCGTTCAAGCCCCTGGAGGTGTCCCCGAAGGAGAAGGTGGTGGCCACCTCCTTCCTCTGGGAGGTCTCAAAACCGGGTGCTGGGCGGCAGAACTGGTTTGAGATGGACCCGGCTGGAAGTTTCTCAGAGCTTCTACCCACAGTGCTCTGGGGCTTTGGGAGCCCAGTGTCCACCCGAGGGCGTCTCATCAACCTGGGCTGGTTTCTTCTCCCGACGCCTGAGCTCCACTCAGAGAGAAAAGCGTCCTCCAACTGAAGAACCTTCTCCAACCATTGGCCAAGAGCGTCCTGCAGCCATTGGCCAAGAGGATCCTCCAACCAAAGACCATCCTCCAAAAGAAGAGCATCCTCCAACTGTCAGCAAAGAGTGTCCTCCAACTGAAGAGGGTCCTCCAACTGTTGGCCAAGAGCATCTTCCAAGTGAAGAGCGTCCTCCCAACTGTAGAGTGTCCTCCAATCACTGGAGAAGAGCATCTTCCAAGAGAAGAGCGTACCCCAACTGTTGGCCAAGAGGGTCCTCCAGGTGAAGAGCTGTTGCTGTGGGTTGGCACCTCAACGCCGGGCCATTGGCTTGAGCTTGAGCCCTTCTTCTTCCCCCTCGAGGATGTGCCCAATGAGCTCCTCTTTTTCCCCGTGACCACGTCTGGAGCCCCCGGGTGGGATTTGGGGACACACACAGACAAGGCTGGACGTGGCTCTTCCTGAGGATCTTTCTCTCCTTCTGCTGGTCTTCAACCACCGAGAACTTGGGGTTGGGATGGAGAAAGGGGATTCCACCCCATCTCCTGCCCCCTTGACACACGCCCCTCCCCCCTCAACTTCCCCCAGGTCACGGGATCAAGGAGAGGACCCCCAACTCCACCCAAAACCAGGGGCGGATCCGTTCCCCGCCGAAAGAAACAGGGGAAAAAGTGAAAATGAGACTTTCCTTCTCGGCGTCGAAAAACGCCACTTCCCCCCAGTCGCAATCCAGGGAAATCCGGATCTTTTTGGGGACCCTGGGGAGGTCCAGGGGGGTGGGGGGATCGGTGAGGGCGCGGGTTTGGAAGCCCCACTGTTGGAGCCCCCAGATTCCTTCCTGGGGTTTGAAGGCCACGGGTCGTTTCCTCCCCAGGGACTCCTTGGTGACCCCCAGGGCGCAGTATTGGCCTCGGGCCACGTCCACCACCCAGGAATGGCGCCCGGAGGCGAAGGCCTCGCTCCCCAAAACGCAAGGATCCGCCTCAAAACGTCCAGGCTCCAGGGGAAGGTCCCGGAGAACATACTCCCACCTCACGCTCTTCAGGTCCCGCGAGAGGACCAGGCGGGGGTGGGCCGTGGCGGGGTCCAGGGTGACGTCAGCTGCGGGGCGGGGGAAATGAGTGAAAAAAGGAGAATTCAGTTTATTTCACCCATTCTGGGCTCAAAACGTGGGGTCGTCTTAATTCCTGTTGCTCAAGGGGCAATTGTTCCAAAATTTCCTGGTTTTTTCCTCCTCTTTCCCCAAACTATCCATTTTCTTCTTCCCCTTTGCCCAAATTACCTGGTTTTTTCCTTCCTTTTGCCCCAAATTACTCATTTTTTCTTCCTTTTTCCTCAAATTCCTCATTTTTTCTTCCTCTTCCCTAAAATTACCCATTATTTCCTTTATCTTTTACCAAATTACCCATTTTTTCATTGCTCTTTGCCCCAAATTTCCCATTTTTCCTTCCCCTTTCCCTAAATAACTCACCCATTTTTTCTTCCTTTTCCCCTAAAAACACACAACAGAAATTGTCACTGACAGCGATGCAAATTTCAATCCACAAAAATTTCAAATTTGCTTTTTTTTTTTTTTTAGGGGAAAACCAGACTTACGGTGCTCCGCCAGGCACTTGCCTTTGGGGAGAAAAATGAAAGGAATTTAAATTAATTAAAGTAATTAATAAAATTAAAATTATTAAATAGAAATAAAATTAAAATTATTAAATAGAAATTAAATTAAACCTCAAAAAAATTAAAATACAGGTGAATTTCAGCTACAGTTAAGGTCAAAAAAATCCCTCCTACACCCCCCCCAAACCCCTCCCCATCTCTTTTGGGGACAGAAAAGGAGGAAAAGGGAAACTCACGCATTTTGGCTTTATATTCCTCTGAAAAGAAATAATAAATTGGTTATTTCTTTCCCCTTTTTTTTTGTTACAATTTTCTGACTTTAAAACTGAGAGAAAAACCCCAGATTTGTGTAGTTTTTCCTTTTCCAAGAAACTCACCCAATTCCATCGTCAGGTCATCTGAAAAAAAAAAAAGAGGATTTTCATCAAAAAATTAAAAGGTGGGAAAACCAAAAACATTCAGGGTAGAAAGAATAAAATTAAGGTGGAAAAAAATTTCAGGGTAGAAAAAAATTAAAGGTGTAAAAAATACTTAAGGACAGAAAAAAAGGGGGGAAATTAAAATTAAGGGGGGAGTAAATTACATATTTCGCTACTCACCAGTTGAATTTGAATTTTCCTACTCACCAATTTTTCGATCACGTTTTTCTAAATTTAAAATAATCAAGAAAAATAAAAAAATTGCGATAATTTGTTGGTTTTGTTTTTTTTTCCCCCATTTCTATAAAAAACCACCTCAAAATACAGACCATAAATGGTGGAGGAAAAACCCCAAATCACTCACCGATTTCTGCATAAAGTTCATCTGGAGAGAGAAAAAACAATTTGAAATTTGGATTTTAATTCTTTTCAGAATTCACATAAAAGTTGTGATGGGGGGAGGGGCTGGGCACGCACCGATTTTGGTGTCACGTTCTCCTAAATAAGGAAAAATTATAAAAAAAGGAAAACAACCTGAAATTAATTCTTAATTTTCTCAATTTTTTTCAAAATTTATTAAAAACCAGGAGATTTTTCCATTCTGTGTTGAGAATTTTCGTTGCAATTTGAATTTTATGGAGATTAATTAATTTCTCAAACTTTGCTCCTACCAAAAAATTTTCCCAAATATGAAATATTTGCAAAAGTTTTAATTATTTCTTTAAAAAGTGGACTTACCCAATTCTGCCATGAGTTCATCTAGAAAAAGTGAAAGGAAAATTATTTTAATTATTAATACTCCCCCCCCCCCGCCATTAAGGGCAGAAAAAAATGGCACTTACCGATCCGTGTGCTCTGTTTTGCTGAAAAAAAGGAGGAAAAAAGGACAAATTAAAATTTTAAATTTTAATTTAATTTTTTAAATTTTTAAGCCCCCTTAATTTTGGGGGGGGGGTCTATCAACTATAAATTAAAATTTGACAATTCCCCCATCAAAATCTTGATAAGTTTCATCATTATTATTGTTTTTACTTGAGAATTACTCTAATTCTTGTGACATTAAAGTCCAATTTCTGAGCAACGCGGAAAACTTTGGAAAAGACTTAAAAGGACCTACCGAGTTCGCTGAGTTCGTCTTAAAAGAGGAAAAAAATGAAATTTAGGAGGATTCCTTCAAATCAAAAGGTTTTTTCTGCCCCCTCAGAGGTGAAAATGATTCTCACCCTTCTCTGGCTCGGTCTCCTCTGGGAATCGGAAAAAAAAAAAAGAAGAAATTAAAAAGAGAGGAAAAAAAATTAGAATTTTTACAGAGAAAAGGAATAAAAATAAATTGAAAAAATTCTTCCAAAGAAAGTTAAAAAAAAATCATATTTCTTAACCTTTTGAATTCCTAAAATTAATATTTATTATTTTATCAACTCAAATCTGGAAGAGAATTAAATATTATTTCTAGTAATCTAAGCACAAACCACTTCTCTTTTGGGTCAAATTCAAAATTAGGAAAAAAACGAAGATTTACCCAGTTCCTCTGAAGATTCTTCTGCAAAAGGAAACAGAAGAATTAATTTTGTGTCACTAATAAATGACAATTAATTAATGTCTATTAATTCAGCCCCAGAATCGAGCTTTTTATAGGGGCTTTAAAAATAATCAAAATTCCTAAATTTTGGGGTTCAATCCCAGGATTCAATTAGAATTTCAGTTTGGAATTTTAAAATAGAATATGTGTCTAATTTTTTTTAATATATATATATTTTAATAAGAATTGTATACATTTATACATGAACAAATAATTATGAATAAAATACTATTAGAAATAACATGATCTTCAAAGTTTAAAGAACAATTTTCTAAAATTTGTTAAAAAGAAAAAAAAGAAAATCACCCACCGCTTTCTTGCTCCTTCAATTCTTCTTAAAAAAAAAAAAAAAGGAAAAAGATGAATTGCAGATTTCCTTTTTCCTTTTCTACACCAGATTTTTGTATCTGGGGCCATTTTTGTTTGGTTTGGGGTTTTTTTTTTTAATTCTGCATTTTAAAATTCTGTCCCTTTTCCCACTCGCTTCTACATTCATCTCAAAAATGATACACAAATCAACCCAAATTTTGACCAAGAACAAACTAAACACCCCCAAAATCCCAAATCTGAAATTCGGAAAATAATTCATTAAAATATAATTTAAAATTAAATTTAAAAGTAAAAATCCCAATAAGAAGTTAGAATAAAAATTAGAATAAAAATATTAAACTAAAATGCTCATCACCCCCCAAGGATCTAATTTCTCAGAAAATGACACTTACGAATGACGGCATCCTTCTTTCCTAAAAATTAAGCCAAAAAAAGAAGAGTAGAAATGAACAAAACCCCCATTTCCCCCCAATTGTTCATGCAGATAATGGCAAATGTTCAATTTAATGCTAAAAATCCAGGGAAAATATCACAGACCAAAAATGAACAGAAATTCTTACATTAATGAAATCATTGAATGGGACTGAAAATTTAGGGAAGAAAATCAGATTTCCAGGACAATTTCCTTTAAATTCTGGTGTATTTTGTCCAAATTTTTGTATTTTTTGGAATAATTAAATTGAGCTCCAGAACTTACGGATTTCCAAATCCTTCTCCTCTGCAAAGAAAAAAAAAAATAATCGAAATCATTCCAAATTATTGCCATTTTTTTTGGCCAAATTTGGCAAAAACGCTTCCTTTGAAGCCAGTTTTTGGGCAAATTCTGTTTTGATAAATGACATTGTGATATTTGTGGGTAAAAAGGCTGAATTTATGGAGGGGGAGGGGAAGGACTTACCCAGAAGCTCCCTCAGGTGCCCTCAAAACAAAGGAAAATGTAATTTTTACCACCAGAAGTATAGATTTTACAACTTGGAATGAAATATTTATAATAAAGATCTTTATCTTATTAATTTTTATCATTATAGATAATTTCTATGTAGAAAATCTAGATACAATAAAGAAATAATAAAATTCCTTATAAAAAGGAATTTCAACCTATAAAAATTCCAAGCAAAAGTAAAAAGAAAACAAAATTCTGAAACCAAAAGCAAACCTGAAATTCTAAATATAAATACAAAATTCTAAAAATAAATTAAACCAAAATTCTAAAAATTTAAAACCTGAATTTTAAAAATACACCCCCCCAAATTCTGAAAATAAACATATAAAAGAAATTCCAAAAGTTCTCTCATTCCAGACACAAATTCTTGGTTTTTCCATTTCTTTGGATGGTTTTAAATGGGAATTTCTGCTTAAAAATCCTCCCTTTTTTACCCTGTATTTTGAATTTTCAAACCATTTGGGTTAAAGCAAGTGTCCTCCAAGGACAGAAAATGCCACTCACTGAGCTCTGCTTCGTTTTCCCCTAAAAGAGAAAAAAAGAAATGGAATAAATAATTTTTACAGGAAATTTAAGGTCTACATTTACAAGAATTTAAATATTAAAATTTTAAAGAAACTTGATGCAAAAATTTGTAACAAAAAAAAGAGCACAAATTTTGATTTTCAGACACATTTGGATGTTGTTTTTTTTTTTTCCTGCTGATAATTTATACATATTCCCGGCCTCGTGTTCCCGATGACATCAGCACTAAAAATAGCTCTGATGTCATTCCAGGGGGGATACTTACGGATTATCACCTCCCGCTCCTCTAAAAATGAAAAATAAACCACAAGAAATTAAAATAAATCAAAATTCAGGTGTTTTTCTACCTCTACTTTTGCTTGGAAATAGTATTATCTATAATATAGATTATTGAAATAGATACAAATGTTATATGTAAAAAAACATATATTAAATTTATCTTACATTTTTTCATAATTATTGCAAAACATGATGGAAATAGCAATTCCCCCCCTTAAAAAACCTCAGTTTGGCACATTTTTTAACTTTTCATCCTTCAATTTGGAGCAAAAGAAGGAAATTTCTTACCAAGTTCCGCCTCACATCGCTCTGAAAAGAGAAGGAAGAAAACCCCCCAAAACCCACAGAAATTTAGGATGTTCTTTTCTTGATGAGAAAATTCTCTGGGTTAATTTTCATAATTTTAAAATAGAAAAAAAAAGAGGAACTTACGGAGTTTTTTGGTGCAATCGCCTAAAAATGAAGGGAAATAAGGGATTATTGCGGTATTTGTTGCGATTTTTGATTTCAAAATTAGTGGGAAAACGACTTACCCACGTCTGCAGTAAGTTCACCTGAAAAAAAAATTAAAATAATTTCAGTTTTAAATTTCATTTCAGTATTTTTAAAAATTTTTCCTGCAAAAATGCAGATTTCTTCTATTTCCAATGGGATTTCTCCAATTTCCTCCCAAGAAATTCTTAAAACCTACCAATTTTTGTGTGCTGCTCCCCTGAAAATAAGCATTAAAAAAAAAAAAAGAAATTTGTGTTATTTTTCACAGTTTCTTTCTATTTTCTTTCAATTTATACCCACGATGACCCCATTTCTAATTATTTATGGGGGGGATTCAATTCCTCTTATTTATATATAAATCTGCCCTTAAGATGCTGTTTTTTCACTGGGAGAAAAAATCCAGGGAAATGGGCAAAAAGAAATTTGGGGGTTGTTTTTAGATTTTAATTTCCCTCCTCCCTCCATTTAATTGTAAAGTTTTTTTCCACAACAATTTAATAATTTTGCATTTTAATGTTGGGATTTTTTATTTTCAATCCCACCACCACCACAAAATTTAATTAAAAAATGCAAAAGGAAGGAAATGAACTTACCAAGCTCCACCGTAAATATTCCTTAAACCAGAGAATAAATTTAATTTTAGACTATAATTTATAATTTCAATGCTAAAACCTGGTGGCGGAGGAGGAAATGGCACTTACTGATTGTTGCATCACATTTTGCTAAAGAAACAGTAAAAAATAATTAAAAATTACAGAAAAAAAAATCAATTTTCAGTATCTCTGGTGTGTCCCTTTCCCCTTTTTTCCACCCAAAATAGAGGGGAAAAGAAAGGTCTTACCAAGTTCTGCAGTAAGTTTCCCTAAAAAAGGAAAAAATATTTTTATATAAAAGCAAAAATAATTTTTTTTAATATAACTGCAAAATATGATTTTTTTTTTAATAATGCCAAAATATTCCGTTCTCTTCTAGGGAGAAAACGGATATGTTTGGTCAATAAATCCGTTTAGCAGTGATATTTGGGGCTGAATTCAGAAACAGAGGAGAAAAAAGAATTTACAGGAAAAAAATTTGCAGGGAAAATTAAGAGAAAAATGCAAAACAAAATAAAAATTTTAAAATTCTCCATCTCACCAGCCCAATTTTAGGGAGGGAAACATCACTTACGAAGCCTCGAGTCTCGGTCTCCTGAAAAAGAAAATTAAGAAAAAAAATCAATTTGGGGGCTTTGGGGTTATTTTTTTCCACACAGCCTCCCTCTTCCCCAGAAAAACAGCTCTTTAACCCAAGAGTTCAAGGACTTTTGCTGCAAAACCAATTTTGCTATTTTTTCCAATTATTTGAATTAAAAATTCAAATTTTTTTTTTTTTGGTTAAAATTCAATACAATATGCATAAAATCATGCAAAAATTTAATTTAAAATAATCCTGGAGAAAAAACCAGACTTACCAAGCAGCGCAGTGAGTCTACCTTTGAAATAAAAATTTAAGGGACAAATTAAAAATATAGGTATGAAATTGAGTAAAGCGACAAAAATCAGCTCCAAAATGTTTATTTAATTTGGGGGGGTTTAAGCCTAAAATCGTAATTTTTCTTTCAAAAAGGAAGAAAAAAAGACGTACGGATTTCTGCTGCAAGTTTGGCTGCAAAGAGAAAAAAATTAATATTTGGGTTGAAACATGGGGAAAAAAAATTGTAAAAATATATTTTTATTTATTGCTTTGAAAGGAGGGGCTCCTCCTCCCCCCAAATAAAGCTTTTTTTACCCCAAACCCCCAAAACTTACTGATTTTTCTATCACGTTCCTCTAGAAAGAAAAGAAAAGGAAGAGGGGAAATTATTACCAAATATTACGAGGAGTAAATAATAAAATTAAAATTTTTAATGGCTTTATTATAATAATTAACATAAAATTGAATTATTATTTAATATTTTCCCCAATATTTTCCCCAATATGCCAATGGATAATTCTACTAAGAAACTTTGCTGATACCAACGAGATTCGACCTACAAAAGGAAATTTTCATATTTTTAGCAGAAAATTCCCTTTTTGTTCCCATTTTCACGAGAAAAAAAGAGCATTGAATGAGGAATCACTTACTGATTTTTGCATCACATTCACCTAAAAAAAAGAGAAAACCAATAAAATGCAGAGAAAAAAAATAAATGCAGAGAAATATGTTGAAAATCAGGTTTGCGGAGGAAATTTTAAAAGTTTAAAAATCAGGTTTGTTGAGCAAGAAATGTCCCTAAAAGCCACCCATTCTTAAAAACCCACAAAATACCAATTTTAAACTTTTTTTATACTTTGCACTTTTGGAGAATTAAGGAAAACTTTAATTTGAAGGAAAGAAAAACATTTCCTTACCCAATTCTGCTGTGAGTTTGCCTGAAACCAAGAGAAATCAATAAATATTAATTTTAAATGGATTTTTATTGTTGTTAAAAGGGAGAAGGGATCGATGACAGGAGCTTGGAATTATGGGTAAAGGATCGGGCCCTGCATCTTCAGGGCAAAATTTCCCTTTTATTTCCAAAATTAAGGCAAATTTATTTTCAATTTATAGAAAATTTAAGGCAATTTTATTTCCAAAGTATGGAAAATTTAAGGTAAATTTGGTTTTCCTTTGTATTTTAGATAAAAGAGGCCCCATGTCACCAAAAAACCCCTCAATTTTGCAGCTTGGCCTGACCCCAAAACCACCCAATTATTCCTCAAAAAACTTACAAACTGGCTCTGAAACCAAAACTTACTGATTTTTCTCTCCCGTTCCTCTAAAAGAGACAAAAAAGAAAAGAAATCAAATACAAATCAATGTAAAAAGGAAATAAATTTTAAATAAATATACATGTATCACCCCCATCCTCCTTCGCCTCCAAGTTTTCATTTTATTGAAATTATAATTTGAAATTATCGTGGGGTTTTTTTATTATTATTGATTTTTTTCCTATCACTGGATTGGATTTATGGGGATTTGAGGGGGAAAATAACCACTTTCCCCTCACCCCCCCAAAAAAAAGGCACAGAAAGGAAGGAAATCACTCACCCAGCTCTGCTGTCAGGTTATCTGAAAATTTTTTTAAAACAGAGAAAATTAAATTTTTATTTTTCTCAAGAACCTCCAGAGACAAACTGGACCTGATTTCCCTTTACTTGCTCAAAAAAATCAAGATATTTTGCACCTAAAGCTGGACAACATTTCCCCACTTGTGACTTTTACAGTGAAAAACGCAACAAAACAAAAGTGGAAAAAGGGATTTGGGTAAATTTCAATATTTTGAAAGGAATTAAGGCTCAACAGCCCCAAAACTCCATCTTTTGTCATGGGGCTTGCTCCAAAATTCAATTTATTCTCTTTATTATTTGCTTTAGGGCTAAAAATAATCCACAAATGGCCTGGTTTCTGTAGTTATATTTTAACTTTAATTTAATTTTTAACTTTAATTTGTATTATTTTTTATTTTAGTTTTAAATGCAGTTATAAAAATCTGTATTTAAAAAAAAAAAGGCAAGAAAAAGGGGATAAACCCCAGGAAAATCAGCAAAAACAGGATTCAAAGTTATAAATATTGAAATTTGATGGGAGGAAAATCAAAACTTACCAATTTCTGCTGCAAGTTCACCTGAAAATAGAGAAATAAATCCCAAACGATTGAATTCTTGACCTCATTGTTGAGATATTTGGGCATTTAAATAAATTAGAAATGAAAAGGGTTGGGTTTAATAAATGTGAAATTTCCCTTTATCAAAATTAATTTATCAAAGGTTTGGGTTTTTTTTTTCAAAAAAAAGAAAAACGTACCTATTTCTGCATTTTTCCACACATGCAAAAAAAAGGAGAAAAAGATTTTAAATTTAAATTATTTCTCACAATTATATTCATTTTGTCCTTAATATAAAGAGAGAAAATAGTGATTAAGATACAAAATATTTAATTAAATGCAAAATCTCTGCTCTGTCTGGAGTTATCAGAATTCTTTATTTCTTTGCAATTAGTTTTATTTTCACTTTTTGAGGCTGAAATGGAAAAAGAAATGTTCACAATCTATGTCTAATCTATAAATATATATATATTTATATATAAATATTTATATGTATCATTGGCCCTGCCCAAATGTGCCAGTGCTGAAGAAATATGATTCCAGGAAAAATTTCCAGAGTAAAATATTTTTTTTTAAAAAAAAAATAATGGTATATACTTTAGAATACAGGAGGAGACTTACCGTTCTCGGTGTCGCATTCCTCTAAAAATTAAAATCAAAGATAAAAATTAAAAATAAGAATGAAAAGAATAAGTGAAATTAAAAATTAAAATGAAAAAAATATTTAGAAGGATAAATGCAAGAAAAATTAAACTAAAAAGTAAATTACACATTAAACTGAAAAATGAATTAAACTAACACGTAAAGTTTAAACTAAAAGAAATAAAAATTAAATTGAATGGAAAATTAAACAAATTAAATTAAAATTGATATTAAACTAAAAATGAACCTCGTTCGGGGTCCCCCGGGAGCACCCCCGGCCGGAGGATTGGGGTCTCTCTGGGGGGGTCTCCATCCCTCTGCCCCAACAGCACCCAAACCCCCCCAAATCACCCCAAAACTCTCACTTACCCAGCTCTGTGTCACTTTCCTCTAGATTAAATAAAAATCCATTAAAATTTATAAATATATATTTTTTTAACACGTCACTGATGCTGGTGCCATGGAATTGGGGACATAAAAAACTCACCGAATTCCTCCGTCAACTTCCCTTTAAATAAAATTCCAGTTTTTAGCCCCAAATTTTCACCTTGGGGAGGGAAAGAGGGAGGGGAGAGGGGAAAAAAATCGCCACTTACGGATTTTTGCATCCCATTCTTCTAAAAAGGAAGAGGTGAAAAAGTTTTAAAAAAAAACACACTCAATTTTTTTTAATTTCTAAATTAAAAAAAATAAATCCAAAATAAAGAGATGAACATTTGGCCTCAAATGGGTTGTTTTTGGGGCTCGAACTGTAGGATTCGTCTTTAAGAAATGTGGGGGTTTTGCCCCATTTTTGGCCATTGTTTTCTCCCCAAAAATGACACTTTTTAGGAGTTGGGGGGGGGGACGGGGATACACACAGGGGGATATCGGTGTTTTTAATTAAGACAAAAAAGGCCCCGGGAAACGGGAATGAATGAGATTTATTTTGAGGCAAAAAGGGCAAAAAAAAAAATCACTTACCGAGATCTGCATTCCTTTTCCCTGACAAAGAAAAAATAAAAGGGGAAAAAAATTATTAATAAAAATAAGTAGCAATTATAGCAATAGTAATAGCAATAATAATAACAATAACAATAATAATAATAATAATAATAATAATAATAATAATAATAATAATAATAATAATAATGGATTTTCCTGTACCCGGCTCCATTCCTGATGGATTCCCCAACTGGAGCCGCCTCCAAGAGGGTCCTGGACCTGGTGGGACGAGAAGGAAGAACATTAAAATAATCAAATTTAGGGAAAGTCAGCCCTTAAAAAATGTATTTCTGGAAAAAAACCCCACAATTTTGGGGAAAAAAACCCCAACGCCTGGAATATTTTTGCCCGTGTGAATGAACACAATAAAGAAAAAAATCCAGAAAGAGGTTTTCCTCCCCCCCTTTTTTATTTGAGCTTTTGTTCCAGCCTTAGGGAAAAAAGAGAAAAAGGAAAATTAAAAAAAAAAAATAAAAAAAGGAGAAAAAAGGACCAAAAAGGAGAAGAAAAAGAGAAAGGAGAAAAGGGAGAAAAAGGAGGGAAAAAAGAGTGAAAAGGAGGAAAAAAAGAGGGAAAAGAAGAAAGAGAGTGACTATTAATCATTATTTATATCGTTATATTATTACATTTTCATATTTTATTCCATAAACCCCTTTTGTTCCCGTTTCCCCTCCC
>JAOWAV010000190.1:0-12738 GCA_028571045.1 Scolopax bukidnonensis | reverse complement strand
TCTGGACCCGCTCCAGCACCTCAATGTCTTTTTTTGTGGTAAGGGGCCCAAAACTGGACACAGTACTCAAGGTGGGGTCTCACCAGTGCCGAGTACAGGGGGACGATGACCTCTTGTGTCCTACTCACACCACTGTTCCTGATACAGGCCAGGATGCTGTTGGCCTTCTTGGCCACCTGGGCACACAGCTGGCTCATGTTCAGACAACAGTCGACCAAAACCCCAGGGCATTTTCTGTAAGGCAGCTCTCCAGCCATTCTTTACCAAGCCTGTAGTTCTGCATGGGGTTGTTTTGACCTAAGTGCAGGACCCAGCACTTAGCCTTATTGAAACTCATCCTGTGGGTCTCAGCCCATTGACCCAGCCTGTCAAGATCCCGCTGCAAAGTCTCTCTACTATCCAGCAGGTCAACACTGCCACCTAACTTGATGTCGTCTGCAAACTTACTGATCAAATCTGCAAACTTGATCCCCTTGTACAGATCATTAATAAAGATGTTAAAGAGAACCAGCCCCAGTACCGGGGCTGGGGTACCCACTTGTGACCGGCCACCAACTGGATTAACTCTCTTCACCACCACTCTCTGGGCCCGGCCCTCCAGCCAGTTTTTAACCCAGTGGAGAGTATTCCCATCTAAGCCACGGGCAGCCAGATTCTTCAGGAATATACTGTGGGACATTGTATCAAAGGCCTTACTTAAGTCCAGGTAAATAACATCCACAGTCCTTCCCTCATCCAGCAAGCGGGTCACTTTGTCCTAGAAGGAGATCAGGTTTGTCAAGCAGGACCTGCCCCTCATGAACCTGTGCTGGCTGGGCCTGATCACCTGGGCATCCTGCATGCATTGCATAATGGCACTCAGGATGATCTGTTCCATGACCTTCCCAGGCACCGAGGTCAGACTGACAGGCCTGTAGTTCCCAGGATCATCCTTCCGACCCTTCTTGTGGATGGGCGTCGCGTATGCTAGACGCTGGTCGGCTGGGACCTCCCCAGTTTGTCAGGACTGTTGGTAGATGGTGGAAAGTGGCTCCGCAAGCACTTCTGCCAGCTCCCTCAGTACCCTCGGGTGGATCCCATCTGGGCCCATAGAGTTGTTTGTGTCTAGGTTCTGGAGCAGGTCCCTCACCACTTCCCTTTGGATTACAGGGGCTTCATTCTGCTCCCTGCCCTTACCTGCTGGCTCAGGGGTCTGGGTACTCAGGGGACACCCTACTCCACTACTAAAGACTGAGGCAAAAAAGGCATTCATTACCTCAGCCTCCTCCTCATCCTTTGTCACTATGTTACTCCCATATCCAATAGTGGATGGATGCTGTCCTTCTCTTGCTATTAATATATATTTATAGAGATTCTTTATTGTTTTTAACATCCAAGGCCAGTTTGAGTTCTAGTTGGGCTTTGGCCTTTCTAATCTTTTCCCTACATAACTTTACTACACCTTTATAATCTTCCTGAGTGGCCTGCCCCTTTTTCCAAAGGCCATAAACTCTCCTTTTTTCCCTGAGCTGTGACCCTATCTCTTTGTTCAGCCAGGCTGGCCTTTTCCCTCGACGGCTCACTTTACTGCGCACAGGGACAGCCTACTCTGCACTTTTAAGACTTCCTCCTTGAAAAACGTCCAGCCTTCCTGGACTCCTTTGCCCTTCAGGGCTGCCTCCCAAGGGACTCTGTCAAGCAGGCTCTTGAAAAGACCAAAGTCTGCCCTCCGGAAGTCCATGATGGCAGTCCTGCTGGCTTCCCTTCTCATTTCCCTGACAATCAAAAACTCTATCATTTCATGATTGCTGTGCCCTAGATGGCCTTCAACTATCACATCCCCCACAAGTCAAGTCCTTCTCTGTTTACAAACACCAGATCCAGCAGTGCTCCTTCCCTAGTTGCCTCCCTCACCAGCTGTGTCTGGAAATTATCCCTGACGCACTCAAGGAACCTTCTAGACTGTTCCCTCTCAGCCGTATGGTGTTCCCAGCTGATATCTGGTAGGTTGAAGTCTCCCACCAGGACAAGGGCAAGCAATCTTGAGACCTCTGGTAGCTGCTTATAGAACATTTCATCTATCTCTACATCCTGTTTGGGTGGTCTGTAATAGACTCCCACCACAATATCAGCCTTGCTGGCCCTCCCCCTGATTCTTACCCATAGGCACTCAACTCTACTAATGCCCTCATCTATCTCTACACATTCATATTCCTCCCTAACATACAGGGCCACCCCTCCTCTTCTTCCTTGCCTGTCCCTTCTGAAGAGCTTGTATTCATCCATTGCAGCACTCCAGTCATGTGATTCATCCCACCATGTTTCCTTGATGGCAACTACATGGCCACACATGGGAGATAGAAGGACCTCAAGACCTAGCAAGCTCTGGGGTTGCATAACTATTATCCAAGTTGGGCTGGAGTGGAAAAGTACCTGACCAAAGTCAATTGTCTCAGATCCTATAAGTAGAAATTCTAGTAAAGACCCTTTGAGCTCTTCTGGATTGCAGCAGTAACTCCCCTGAGTTGAGATATCTCTCAGGCTGACACTTTGAGGCCAGGGCAGGAGAAGACCCTTCTCAAACCTCAGCTATCACCCATTGAGGAATGCCAATGCATCATGAGTATTTACCCTAAATCTGAGGAAGGGAATTTTTAACTATAGGCTAGTCTCTCTCCCTCTCTCATCCACCTCTCCACCTGTATGTTGTGAGATGATACATTTTGGGACCACATGACCTGGACAGGAGGAGGAGAGTGACAAACTAGCCCCAGAGCCAGCCAAGACTGTTCCCATCTGAGCAGGGACCCACTGGTCCCCCTGGGACGCACTGGTGCTCCTGGGACCCTACACATTGTTGGGGCCATGCAGAACATCTGTAAGATAGATTAAGTGATTTTGGAGCCTTTCTGAGCATGTCAAAAAACAAGCAAAACTTGATCAGAACTAAGACTATATTGCTTTAAGAATAAGATTGTTTCAAGCTGTCCGGACAGAGGAAAAAAAAAAAAGCATTGTGTGTGTCTGTGAAGGTCAGGCTGGAAAACTGCCTGGAGGAGTGTGTGTAGAGGGATGTGGCTGAAAACAGTCACATTCTCTGAGAATGGGAATGCTCACCCTGTTTGGCAAAACAGCTCCGAAACTAGCTCTATATAGAGAGCTTTGTGTATGTGAATAAAGTGTGCTGCTGCTGCTGCTTTTGCTGCTGCTTCTGCTTATTGAATACAAGTGCGTCCTGATTAATCATTGCTGCAGATGCATATTAGTTTTATGGATGTGGATGCTCTTCTGTCCATCCATTAACATGTAGGATCGAAAAGCAGCACCTTTCAGCTTGCTAGCATTGCCCGTAGTTAAGAAATTCCTGATTGGAGACTTGTATGTGTGTGTGTGTGCATGCACTTATATGCTTTGCTCTCCTGGTTTAAAGTAAAACAACTATTTTTCTGTTCAGTAATTTTACATCTTAGCTAGGCCTCTTCTAACACTCTGAAATTAATGGCATATTGTGGAGAAAACTGCTTGTTCTCAGTGATAAGACCAATGTTTGTGCTCCATTTCAAGAAATGGTATGCAGAGAGGCCCTTGCTTATACTTATTGCTATAACAACCAAGGTCACCTAATTTTGTTATTTGCCCCATTAGAGGGTCGGAAATGGAAAAAAAAATAGAGGGGTGGACAGGACAGGTGACCAACTGGGGTATTCCATCCCATCTGCCCCATGCTCATTATAAAAGCTGAGGGATCAAAGGGTCAACTCTCTTTCTTCAGTGGCTGATGTCTGAGGAGGACCCCGTCTGTTCATCTGCCTTTGATCCTGATACATGTGTTCCTGACTCCAGAGCAGGAACCCAGTTCCCATCTGTTGCTGAGTCCAGTCTGGGACTTCCCCAGTGCCTGCCGGTGATGGGACTGTCATCCCGGGAGCTTGATACGGTTTTGTATATATTGTATCTATTTCATTATTTTCTTCTGTTTTTTTTTTTTTTTAGTATTAATTTTTCATTACAGTAGTTTAGTTCATTCTAAACTTCTAAATCTCCTTATCTCTTCCACTGGGATCTGGCGCTGCCCATCTTACCACTTAATTCCCAAGAACTGGATGTCTCGTGCAGGTCCATTGACCTTACCTCTTTTGACAGCAAAACCCGCTTTCAGAAGATTCTCGGTCATTTTCTTACCTTTTTTGAAAACTTCTTTTCCTGTATTACCTCACACAATGATGTCATCGATGTATTGTAGGTGTTATGGAGCTCCACCCTTCTCCAGTGCAGTCTGGATCAGTCCGTGGCAAATAGCAGGGCTGCGTTTCCACCCCTGGGGCAGTCGATTCCAGGTGAAAGCAAACTGTGGCCTGCACTCTGCTGCTAAAGGAATAGAGAAAAAGGCATTAGCAATGTCAATTGTAGCATACCACTTGGCTGCCTTTGACTCCAGTTCATATTGGAGTTCTAGCAGGTCTGGCACAGCAGCACTCAGTGGTGGTATGACTTCATTCAGGCCACAATAGTCCACTGTTAGCTGCCAGTCTCCATCAGACTCACACTGGCCATATAGGACTGTAGGACTTAGTATGTGTAGTTTTTCTCTTCCAACAGCTGTGGCCTTACAGAACTGAGACTTGCATATCTTATTTTAATACTATAATAGATCATAGTCTGTGTGTGCTTGACTATAAGAGGATTTGCATCAATAAAGTGAGTGTTCTCTTCCTGTTAATTTCTCAAGCTAAGACAGCCCCTTCAATGTTTTATGGGAATTGTGATGTTTTTCTGATGATGTGCTAGATGTTTCTCCTGATTTTCTTAATCATGTGATATTTCACTTTTCAAATACAAAGTGCTAAATTCAAGCATATATAAGTTCTTTTTTTTTTTTTTTAAGAGGAATTTTATGGAAGCATAGTTTTTCTATGTTTCAAAAACCCTAAAATTACTTGAATTTACATAGCTTCCATTGTTACCTTAGTTGCAACAGAAAGGGGAATTTTAGATTGAATTTGTGCTTTAATCACAGAATGGTGGGGGTTGGAAGGGACCTTTGGAGATCATCTAGTCCAACCCCCTGACAAAGCAGGTTCACCTAGAGCAGCCTGGACAGGAATGCATCCAGGTGTGTTTTGAAGATCTCCAGAGAAGGAGACTCCACAACCTCTCTGGGCAGCCTGTTCCAGTGCTCTGTCACCCTCAAAGTAAAGAAGTTTTTCCTCATGTTAAGATGGAATTTCCTGTGTTCCAGTTTGTGCCTGGTGCCCCTTGCCCCATCACTGGGCACCACTGAGACCTCATCCTCTTGGCACCCACCCTTTAGATATTTATAAGCATTGATGAGATTTTCCCCTCAGTCTCTTCAGACCCAGGCCTCTCGGCCTTTCCTCACAAGAGAGGTGCTCCATTCCCTTGATTCCCTTGAGGGCCCATTCCTAGCTCATGGTTAACTTGTTGTCAACCAAGACTCCTAGGTCTCTTTCTACAGAGCTGCTCTCCGGCAGGTCAGCCCCCAACTTGTACTGGTGCATGGGGTTATTCCGCCCCAGGTGCAGGATCCTACACTTGGCCTTTTTGAAGTACATCAGGTTCCTCTCCGCCCAACTCTCTAGCCTGTCCAGGTCTGGCTGTATGGTGGCACAGCCTTCTGGTGTGTCAGCCACCCCTCCCAGTTTTGTGTCATCAGTTAGCTTCTCTTAACATTCTAGGAAAAAAAATTACTTTCTTCTCCTTATCAGTTCAGAAATAGTAGTTGATGTGTGTTTGCATGGCTTTTAATAATCGTGTGAATCATCTGCTAGGGAGGAAGCCTTATATAATCTGTCTTCAAAACTTCCCTGTATGCTATTTCTCTTCCTGGTTTCACGCTGTATGCATGTTTTCTTCTTGACCAGTCTGGTTTATGGAAAGGTATGTTGTGTTAAGAGATTTCCAATCAACTAGTTAATCCTTGGATACTGAGTCAACTTTTCTTAAGGTATTTCTGCTGAAGATGAGTTCGTGTAAGTTCTTTTCAGTTAAAATAAGCTGGAAGAGCATCATGTTTTGATTTAATGTTACTTTATGAGTTCCTTTAAAACTGTAGGTGAGTAAATGTTATCAGAACTTCTCTCAGACTTGAAAACTGAAATGGTGATTTGAGGTCTTTGCGTGAGCCGATGCAGGCAGGATGCAGGAACAGCCACAAAACCATGGATTAAGGGCAAAGAACAAATTTAATCTCAACACCTCATGGATCGTGGAACCTCTGAAGCAGCACCTGGGCAGAGGCAGGCAAGCAGGGGATGCAGGCACCGCGGAGTGAGAGTCCTTATTAGCAAGAGAGTCCTTGTTTGTTAGCAAGGGAGTGAGAGAGCGAGAGAGCCCCCACTTGCTGTTCTGGCCTGGATTTCAAGGATTCTGACAGGCAGAGTTTTCTGCTGTGATTTGATCTCTTCAACAGGAGGGCAGGAATCTCGGGCGTGTTTGATAAGGTGTCCCTGAGTCCATCCCAGGCCTATGTTAAGTGCAGATGTTCTACTTGTTGAGCACACAAAACTAAGCAACAATTAGCGTGATATATGTGTTTTCCAGCACCCCACATGCGAGTCACCTGAGAGTGTTTACAGTCCTCCTTGCCAATCTTCTGTTACTTTCCCACAGGTCTCTTCAGTTAAACTTGTGTTTAATTAATAATGCTATCTATCCAGGTCCCCAAAAGCAGTGCCAGCTTTTCTTACTACTGTGAGAGTGAACAGTTTCTCAACAATATGCTGTTAATTTCAGAGTTTAGTTAGTGAGAAGAGGCCCAGCTGAAAAAGAAAAATTATTTTTACCTCAGACTAGGACATCTTGTTATCCACAGAAGATTGAAGCAGCCCTTGTAGTAGATATGTGAATCTGAATATGAAGAATCTTTATCTTCTGAATATTTCAATATTCAATTAAAAACATACTTAGCTGACAGCAGTTTTCTCCATACATTTATAGTGAGCAAGAAGAAGTTGTCTTAAAGCTATCTAATACAGCTGACTAGGTAAATATATATAGTAACCTAATATATTCAACTTAATTTTAATAGTCTATAAATACCAAAATACAAGTTTAAAAAGCAAAGTTTATAGAAATAATAGATTAAAAACTTACTGTATGCATAAGTTAGCTCCATGGCTCTTATGACTGGAGTGTTGGAATGGAGGGTTACAGACTCTTCAGGAAAGACAGGATGGGCAGAAGGGGAAGGGGTGCTGCCCTCTATGTCAAGGACCAGATGGAATGTGTGGAGCTCCACCTGGGGATGGATGAAGACCTGACAGAGAGCTTATGGGTCAGGATTAAGGAGAGCACGGGGGCAGGTGATGTTACAATAGGAGTCTGCTACAGACCACCAGATCAAAGTGACAGTGAGGATGCGGCCCTCTATAAACAGATAGGGGCAGCATCACGCTCACACTCGCTGGTCCTCATGGGGGACTTCAACCACCCCGATATCTGTTGGAAGGACAACACAACAGAGCACAAGAAATCCAGGAAGTTCTTGGAATGTGTTGATGACAACTTTCTTTTTCAAATGATCGAGAAATCAACAAGGAAAGGAGCTGTGCTGGACCTTGTCCTTACCAACAAGGAGGGGCTGGTCGGGGATGCCAAGTTCAAGGGTAGCCTTGGCTGCAGTGATCATGAGATGATAGAATTCAAGATTCATAAGGCAGCAAGGAGGGTGTGCAGCATGCTGGCTACCCTTGACTTCAGAAGAGCGGACTTTGGTCTCCTGAGAGATCTGATTGGCCAGGTAGCATGGGAAAAAGTACTGGAGGGGAGAGGGGCCCAAGAAAGCTGTGTGGTATTCAAGGATTGCCTCCTCCAAGCTCAGAAGAGGTGCATCCCAACAAAGAAGAAATCAGGCAAAATAGCCAACAGGCCTGCATGGATGAGCAAGGAACTGCTGGACAAAGTCAGGACCAAAAGGGAGGCCTATAGAGGGTGGAAGCAGGGAAGGGTAGACTGGGAAGAATACAGAGAAACTGTCCGAGTGGCCAGAAACAAGACCAGGCAAGCGAAAGCCCAGACAAAACTAAATCTAGCCAGGGATGTGAAAGATAATAAAAAGAACTTCTATAGGTATATCAGGGATAAAGGCATGATGAGGGAAGCTGTGGGTCCCCTCCGGAAGGAAACGGGAGACCTGGTCAGCCAGGATATGGAGAAGGCTGAGTTACTGAACAACTTGTTTGCCTCAGTCGTCACTGGCAAGGGCTCAAACCACACTGCCCAAGTTATGGGAGGCAAGAATGGGGGCTCTGAGAATGAAGAACTGCCCACAGTACGAGAAGATCAGGTTCGAGATCACCTAAGGAACGTGAAGGTACATAAGTCCATGGGACCTGATGATATCCATCCATGGGTCCTGAGGGAGCTGGCGGATGAAGTTGCTAAGCTGCTTTCCAACATATTTGAGAAATCGTGGCAGTCTGGCAAAGTTCCCGCTGACAGGAAAAAGGGGAACATAACCCCGATATTCAAAAAAGGAAAAAAAAGAAGACCCAGGGAACTATAGGCCAGTCAGTCTCACCTCTGTGCCAGGCAAGATCATGGAGCAGATCCTCCTGGAATCTTTGCTAATGCACATGGAAAATAAGGAGGTGATTTGAGACAGCCAAGATGGCTTCACCAAGGGCAAATCGTGCCTAAGAAATTTGGTGGCCTTTTACGATACTGCCACAGACTTGGTGGACAAGGGCAGAGCAACAGATGTCATCTACCTGGACTTATGCAAAGCATTTGACACTGTCCCACACGACATCCTGGTCTCAAAATCGGAAAGTCATGGATTCAATGGATGGACCACTTGGTGGATAAGTAACTGGCTGGATGGCTGCACTCAAAGGGTTGTGGTCAACGGCTCAATGTCCAAGTGGCGGCCAGTAACAAGTGGCGTTTCTCAGGGGTTCGTATTGAGACCAGTGCTATTTAACATCTTTGTTGGAGACATGGGCAGTGGGATTGAGTGCACCCTCAGCAAGTTTGCCAACGACACCAAGGTTGGTGGTGTGGTCGACATGCTGGAGGGAAGGGATGCCATCCAGAGGGACCTGGACAGGCTGGAGAGCTGGACTCATGCAAATCGCATGAAGTTCAACCAAGCCAAGTGCAGGGTCCAGCACCTGGGATGTGGCAATCCCAGGCATAAATACAGGTTGGGTGCAGAATGGCTAGAAAGCAGCCCTGAGGAGAAGGACTTGGGAGTGCTTGTGGATGAGAAACTTGACATGAGCCAGCAGTGCACACTGGCAGCCCAGAAAGCCAACTGCATCCTGGGCTGCATCAAGAGAAGCGTGGCCAGCAGGTTGCAGGAGGTGATTCTACCCCTCTGCTCTGCACTCGTGAGACCCCACCTGGAGGACTGTGTCCAGCTCTGGAGTCCTCAACAAAGGAAGGACATGGACCTGATGGAATGGGTTCAGTGGAGGGCCATGAAGATGATCAGAGGGATGGAGCACCTCTCCTATGAGGACAGGCTGAGAGAGCTGGGGTTGTTCAGCCTGGAGAAGAGAAGGCTCCGGGGAGACCTTATAGTGGCCTTTCAATATCTGAAGGGAGCCTACAGGAGAGCCGGAGAGGGACTTTTTGTCAGGAAGTGTAGTGACAGGACAAGGGGTAACAGTTTTAAATTGGAAGAGGGGAGATTTAGATTGGATACCAGAAATAAATTCTTTCCTGTGAGGGTGGTGAGGCACTGGAACAGGTCGCCCCCAGAAGTTGTGGATGCCCCATCCCTGGAAATGCTCAAGGCCAGGCTGGATGGGGCTTTGAGCAACCTGCTCTAGTGGGAGGTGTCCCTGCCTATGGCAGGGGGGTTGTAACTAGATGATCTTTAAGGTCCCTTCCAACCCAAACCATTCTATGATTCTAAGTTATCAAAAGGAATGTATTTCTTACTCCTACAATATTGTTTACATTTGATAAGATAGGGATAAGAGTGTCTTCACAAACAGGTGATATAATATGGATAAGAGCGTCCCCACAAACAGGGAAGTTAAATGAAATTACTGGAGTGAGATGATAGCCAAAATAATAGGAGAGTTAATTGAAGCTGCAGTGTGGCACTGAAAGCATGGACTCCGCGAAGCAAAGACGTTTATTGTTTCACTTTTACAGCATATATAGTTTCTGTCTTTTGAACATGCGTTGTGCTCTTTACACAGATAGGTTACAAGTGGATGTCCATACACCGCTGTGAGCAATACAATTGGCTACATCTAAATGTTTATCCCACCTAGCTAAAAACATTACTATATCGGTGCACTGCTATCTGTTTCACTACACACACATCAACATATATGGATATTGTTTTACTCATCTCAAGGCCTCCTTCCCATCAACACAAGAACACCTGCCGAGTTCTCGCTCAGCAGCACATCTCCAACTTTCTCATTCCCACAAGTCCCCCTTTTTTATTTACTAACAAAGCAACAGCTAGTGTTTTGTTAATCAGGCACTGCACACATTGTAACAGACAGGGAATACAGATCATAATACACAGAAAGGTGATAATACTTAAAAGCACAATTTGTAAGGCTGATTACATCTAAGCAGGTAAGCCTCAATCATTAAATAAGATCAATCAGTTTTCCCTGCTTTGCTTTGAGAGTCTTCCATCTGGATAGGACCCGCTGCCCTTTACGGGGCGAGACAGTAGATCAGAGACTGCTAAAATCAGCAGGGCATGCCTTCTCCCTCTTGCTGTCACACCTCACAAGAACAGGAGTGCTGATCCTGGATGAGCCCCTAATTTATGAGAAACACCAGCTCACACTTTTAAAGAGAACAAAGTTATTGAAGCAAAGATTAAAAATTTATTGTACGAAACAGCGCTGAATAGGTACATCTCTAAACAGATCTTTTAGCTTTTACACATACAATCTTTGAGCTTTTAAGTATTTGTATCCTACCCCCTTTGTTCTATGCTATGTACATCATGCTTATCTCTTAGTTAAGACTGAATACCACAGTCAGTCCTTTTGATTCAAATGTTGTCAGTACGGATGATTACACCTCGCTGGAAGCCACCACGGTCGCTGCTTCTTCCCAGCGCACAGTCCTTGCTGCTGCGCTGAGAGTCCGCCTGGCCTGGCAGGCGGGGAGGGTGCCTTGCCCCCCTTCTCCTCCACCTGCTGTTGCCGCTACGGCCAGCACTTTTCTCTTTCCTCCTTGGCTCTGCACTTGCTGCGTCTGTTTCCACTCAGCGGCCGCATATCGCCTTGCTGCATGCCTGCCAGTCCGTCCCACACTCTGAGCCAAACATGTTCATAGAACACAGTGAGGAAAGGCCATAGTCGAGCTCTCCCCTTCAGAGCTCTTTGATGATAGCCAAAGTCAGTCCTTCCCATTTAGGTTGTTGACGGGGCTCGTAAATTACTGGTGCAAAAAGCTTTGATGTTATGCTTAAGTCTTGGGCTGCTAATGTCTCCTGTTGAATCTTTCCCCAGTGGTCACGTGGGTCAGGGGGGAATAAATTTAGTTGTCTGTCAAGGTCGATCCCCCCTGGATCAAAAGGATGCTCAGATTTATCATCTGGGTCTTGACATGCAAGGGTGACAGGAAGAGGGGTGGCATTACTGTAGCTTGCTGCTAACTTAAGTGAACGCATAGCTCTGTCCCAGAATTTCACACCAGCTGCAACCCATTTCTCTTTCATAAACATGGCTGTAGCATTCACTCCTTCACAGCTCACTGATACCCATTTGAAACTTTTCTTCAAGGTTTGAGGATTTATAGCTACTTCGTGCTTCCACGATAATCCTTCCATTAATCTGAGGACTGATTCCTCCTCATTAGAGATGTTATTCCCCATCTCTGTCCCCCACGGCACACCTCACTCACCCTGAGATGTTACTTTCTGTTACTTTCCCACAGGTCTCTTCAGTTAAACTTGTGTTTAATTAATAATGCTATCTATCCAGGTCCCCAAAAGCAGTGCCAGCTTTTCTGACTACAAGAAATAACTGTAGCTTTGTTAACAGCTAATACATCGAACATTTAATTTCTTACTTTTTTTTTTTTAAATTACAAAAAAATGTGTGAATACCCCCATACTGGTTAGTTTATATGCGATATCTGATGTATAAACAAATCATGAATGTCCTTTTTTATTCTTTACTGGGGATAGATCACAGTTTTCAATCACTGATCAGCTTTCAGTACACATTTTTCATAATTCAGAGTTCAAATGCCAAGGGACTGTCTGTAAGATAGCTACATCTCTTCAAATATATTTGGATGCCTGTGATAAAGGACTTAATGAGGAGATAAAAGCTTGTGCTTGAAAACGAGACATTACTTTTATGACCTGTGTAGCTTAATACAATCACTACTTTGATTTCTCAAATGAAGAGTGGTTCTTTTTTTTTTACTTCGATCATGCATTTCACTGTCTGTGTAATCTAAGCCTACACAGACAAATGCTACATTTTGAATGGTTATTGTGGTAAGTTTCATTCTCCCCTTCCCACTACTGACCTTAATCATCTCTGGATATTCAGGACTCGCAAAGTTTTCTCATTGTACTTCTATTGATTTTAAAGAAAAGTACACTTACATTGTATGTATCTTTAAAAAAAAAGTATATGGTCACAAAAATAGTAAAACCAGCATTCATCTTTCTTAGCTGTCCTATTTAACTGAACTTGCCATTTAAATTTCAGTTGGTTGCCGTGATTGAGAGACGGGACACAGCTTGATGCAAGCAAGATGTCGATTTTATTACAATTTTCCACATACATTTATACTAGT
>JAOWAV010000189.1:0-12741 GCA_028571045.1 Scolopax bukidnonensis | reverse complement strand
GGGGGGGGGGGGGGGGGGGGGGGGGGGGCAGTGTCGCCCCCCCTCCCCCCTCCCAACTGGATGAGGCGGGGAGAAAATTCAAATAACTCGAAATTTCCAAAAATCATCGTGAAATTGACAACGGGGTTTCCCCCCTCTTTTTCTCCTTTTTTCGTCCTTTTTTTTTCTTCCTTTTTTCCCCCTCCTTTTGAATCTCCTTTTTTTCTTCTTTCTTTCCCCTTTTCCTTTTTTTTCTCTCATTTTATGCTCTTTTTTCCCTCCCTTTTTTCTCCTTTTCCCTCCTTTTTTCCTCATTTTTATTCTTTTTCTTCCCTTTTCACCTCCTTTTTTTCTCTTCTTCTTTCTCTTTTTCTCTCCTTTCCCCCTCCTTTTATTCTCCTTTCTCCTCCTTTTTTCTCCTTTTTCTCCTTTCCCCCTTCCCCCTTATCTTTTTCTCCTTTATTCTTTTTTCTCCTTTTCTCCTCTTTTTTTCTCCTTTTCTCCTCCTTTTTTTCTCCTTTTTTATATTTTTTTGTCTTTTTTAAATCTTTTTTCCATCTTCTTTCCATCTTTTTTCCTCCTTTTATTCTTCTTTTTTCTCCTCCTTTTCCCTCCTTTTTTCTTTTTTCTCCCACCTCTTCCCCCCCATTTTTATTTTGTCCCCCTTTTCCCCCTTTTTTCCCATTTCCCCCCCTTTTTCCCTATAAATTTATGTTGTCCCCCTTTCCCTCCCTTTTTTCCCCCATTTTTATTTTGTCCCACTTCTCCCCCTTTTTTTCCCATTTTTCCATTTTTCCCCCATAATTCCCCCCACAAAAGCTGTGTCCAGTGACCCGCGGTGCCCCCCGGGGGAATTCCCACCCAAGCCTGGAGAAAGCGGGACCCACCGGCTCGAGGACGGGGGTGATGAGGAGCCCGGGCCCCCACAGGAACTGTTTGTCCAGACCCCACGTCGCCTCATCGGAATAAAACCTAAAAAAAACCCCAGGAAAATGTCAACATTAATGAGCCCTGCTAATTAACAATGTCTTAATTAATATCATCCAACATCTCAAGGGCTCGGTCACCCAGACTCACTACTGGGAAGTTGGGGGAGGCCACTTTTTGAAAGGAAGTTCACAGCCTCGTTAACTTAATCTGGATTAATTACGGATGTGTCTGGAGGCACTTGGTCTTGATATGCTTCTATCCCAGATTTCCGGATTTCCAAGAAAAATAAAGATGAGGAAATGAACATTTTTCACTCTGGGATCCCCACCAGAGAACTGTTTCGTCGGCGTTTTCAGGGTGGGGGTTTTAATGGGGGTTTAAGGATTCTCCCCCCTAAAAAACCTCACCTTGAAACGTGGTGTTGGGTGAAGGTGGGCATCCATAGACGTCATGATGGACATCTACAGACCATGGGTGGCTCCAGCAGAGCCCCACCAGCCTCCATCCCACCCTACTCCCCTCGGATTCGGAAGGGGGGACTCACTCGTGGAGAAGGGGCCGGGCCACTGTGTCCCCCCGGGTGTGGGCCCGGTAGAAGAGGGTGTAGAGGTAGGGCAGCAGGGTGTAGCGGATGGTCAGGTAGTGCTTCGAGGACTTCACCAAAACCGAGTCAGCACCGAAAAAGGCGGGATCCTGGGGCTGGAAATGAAGGAGAAATCATGGAATCGTCTGGGTTGGGAAGGACTTTTTGGATCATGGATTCCAACCATCGACCCAACGCTCACAAAGCCACCATGAAACCGTGTCCCTCAGCACCACGTCTGACTGGCTTTTAGATACCTCCAGGGATGGCGACTCCACCACCTCCCTGGGCAGCCTCTTCAAGGCTTCACAGCCCTTTCCATGAAGAACTTTTCCCCGATCTCCATCCTGAGCCTCCCCTGATGCAACTCGAAGTGGTTTCCTCTTGTTCCTTGGGAGAAGAGATCGACACCCCCCTGGCTATACCCTCCTTTCAGGGAGTTGTAGAAGGTCTCACCTCAGACTCCTCAGCCTCCTTTTCTCCAGGCTGAACATCCCCAGATGCTCCTCAGAAGTTCTCCAGACCCTTCTCCTTGGTCTCCAGACCCTTCTTGGTCTCAAGACCCTTCTCCTCTTTCTCCAGACCCTTCCCCTCCTTCTCCAGACCCTTCTCCTTGGTCTCCAGACCCTTCTTGGTTTCCAGACCCTTCTCCTCTTTCTACAGACCCTTTTCCTCCTTCTCCAGATCCTTCTCCTTGGTCTCTAGCCCTTTCTCCGCCTTTTCAGACCCTTCCCCTCCTTCTCCAGACCCTTCTCCTTGGTCTCCAGACCCCTCACCAGCTCTGTTGCCCTTCTCTGGACACACTCAAGCCCCTCAATGTCTTTCCTGGTGTGAGGAGCCTCAAAAACCAGATCCAACCCTCGAGGTGGGGCCTCACCAGAGCTCGGCACAGAGGTACGGTCACTGCCCCAGTCCTGCTGCCCCACACTATTGCTGACACAGGCCATGCTGGTGGCCTTCTTGGCCACCTGGGCACACTATTGTCTCATCCTCAGCCCATTGGTGGCCAACACTCCCAGGTCCTTTTCTGACCACTCTTCTCCATTCCTGGAGTGTCCATTGAGTTGGTGTGACCCAAGGGCAGGACCCATCACCTGCCATGATTGAACCTCACACCATTGGCCTCATCCCATGGATCCAGATCCCTCTGTAGATCCATCCTGCCCTCCACAAGATCAACACTCCCACCCAACCTGGTGTCCTCTGCAAAGTTACTGAGGGTGCACTCCATCCCCTTGTCCAGGTCATTGATAAAGATATTGTAGAAGTAGTAATAATAACAACAAAAACAACAATAATGACAACAACAACAATAATAATAATAGAACACAAGATACTGTAATAATGGTCATAAAGCACTGTTCTCCTTCTCCTTCTCCTTCTCCTTCTCCTTCTCCTTCTCCTTCTCCTTCTCTTTCTCCTTCTCCTTCTCCTTCTTCTCCTCCTCCTCCTTCTTCTCCTTCTCCTCCTTCTCCTTCTCCCCCTTCTTCTTCTCCTCCTCCTTCTCCTACTTTTCTTCCTTCTCCTTCTCCTCCTTCTCCTCCTTCTCCTCTTTCTCTTCCTTCTCCTTCTCCTCCTTCTCCTCCTCCTCCTCCTCCTTCTTCTTCTTCTCCTTCTTCTTCACCTTCTTTTCCTTCTCCTTCTCCTTCTTCTCCTCCTCCTCCTCCTTCTTCTTCTTCTTCACCTTCACCTTCTCCTTCACCAAATTTGGTGTCACACACTGATGCTCCTCAAGAGCATCATTAGCCCCTAACAAAGCCAGAATCTCCAGAGGGAGGATTTCACAAACTCCTACCCCTGTTGGCCATTTAACGGTTGGCGACCAAATTTCACCATCAGAATTGGGTTTAATTAAGCAAAACGTAACCTTCTGCCCCAAAAGGAGGGTTTTTTCTGGGGTGGGTTTGGCCACTTACAGTGCATTTCTCGGTGTTGTGATTCCTGGAGAAGGGGTAAAAGGCTCCCACCTGCATCCACCGGCGACAAAGCTCCTCCGTGGTGTTTTCAAAGAAACCACAAATGTCCGCTCCGATCTTACAAGAAAACCAGAAAAAAAACCCAAAAAAATCAATCTCTACCAAAAAAAAAAAAAATTCCAAGGACTGAGTGGCAGAATTTTAATTTTTTTCTTCCCAATTAACCCCTAATTTCTCACCAGGCGAATCAAGTTATTTGACACGTTTTCCCGAAGAGTTTTCCAAATCCCTCCCCTTTCCTCAATTTGCCCCTTGAATTTCCCTCTGGTTGAACCCTAGAATTTCTGGGATGCTTTCTCTTTTTTGGGAAGAATTCACCAGGTAAATCCAAATTTTTCCGTATTTTTCTATATTTTTTTTTTGCTTGCATCCAAAATCCATTACTTTTCCAGGCCACCATCGGTGCACAGGGGGAGTCAGAATAATTCAAATATAATTTATATCATTCACTCTTACATTTATCGATAACTTTTCTATATACATGTTTTTGAATCCATAGTTATTTATATTCTTTTTTTTTTTAGAATTCAGATGGGCATATACGTATCAGGCCCAGATCAGGTTATATGTTAATTCAGATTAATTTATATAAATTATTTGTACATTTATTTAATTTTTTCTATTTTTCTATATGCATATTTGTGAACCCATAATTTTTTTATGTTTTCTTTTTTTTTTTTTTAGAATTCAGATGGGCTTGGACATATCGGGCCCAGATGGGGTTTTATGTTGATTTCTATGAATTTATTTAATTTATTTCTGCATTTATTGATATTTTTTCCATTTTTAGAGAGAGAAGGCACCAGAAATGATTGTTTTCGTACATAAGGGATCCCAAAAAGGCCGAATTCCAGCATCCCGGGGATGGCCCATTTCATCTGGTCCCAGGAGGCCGTGTTGTCCCCCAGCCAGTGACCCGAGTACTTTCCCGATCCCGCAAAAGTCGACCGCGTAAGGAGGAAGCTCCGTTTGCCAGGAAACAAAGTTTTAATGGCTCTGAAAATGGGGGAAAAAAAATGGGAATTAGGCAAAATAAAATAAATTTTTTTAAAAAAAGAGTAGATTCATATAAAGTGAATTTCTATTAATTTTACTTATTCACATTGATAAATAAGCTTAAGTTTAACCTGATGACTATTAACAAAATTAATAATTTTTAAAATATATCTATTATTCACCTTAAAGAATCTCTAAGGTTTTTTTATCCTATTTCAGCTCCAAACAATAAACCTCTCCCAATTTGAGGGCTGGTTTGGCCACTGACACCGACTCCCAAGGCCCCAGGTCTCCTTTTCAGCTTCTTCCATCGAAATCCAACACCAGAAATTTGAATTTTGCTTCAAAAATTCAACCAGACTTTAAAAATAGCGCAATTTTTGACAGCCCGCTTGCAGTGCTTCAATTTTTCTTCAAAAACTCTGTTCCGATTTAAAAACAATGTGATTTTTGAAAGCCCAGCTTCAGCACTTCAAATCTTTCTTCAAAAAACTCAATTGGACTTTGAAAAGACCACGATTTTCAAAAGCCCGGCTTCAGCACTTTGAATTTTGCTTCAAAAATTCAATTCCAATTTAAAAAAAGAAAAGAAAACAAACGTCATTCTCAAAAGGCTGGCTTCAGCACTCCGAGTTTTTCATTGAAAATTCAATTTTGATTTTAAAATAACGCCATTTTTTAACACCTGGATTCCGGCCCACCATAGGGAGCCCCAACATCAATCCCCAGAGTGGGTTCTTGTTGAATTCCTGGAAATTCTGAAATTGTTGAATTTTTCTAAATAGCTCTATTCTTGCCTCCTTTTCTTTCTTCTTTTTTTTTTTTTTCCCCTCAAAATTTTAAGGACGATTCCTCACTCTTTGGTGGAGAGTGTCATGGAGTAGCCATAAAGGTTGTGAACGTCGTATTGTCTCCCCCACTCCTGCACCGCGTCCATGCAGAGCGTCTTGGAGAAGAGGAGTCGATCCACCACGTCTGCAGGAAAAAAAACCAAAACATCCAGTGGGACATTTCAATTGATTTAATTAATTATTTTTTTAAAAAATTAAATTTCATCAAAAATCCAGTAATTAATCGAAAAACAACGGTGTTTCCTTTTTTTTGGGAAATTTTGGCCTCTTTTGCTGAACATCATGGGAGCAGAGGGGGGTGTTAGACAACATCCCCCCACCCCTCCCCAACCTGGATTTTCCCAGAATTCCCCCCCAAAAAAGGAAGAATTTGAAGGAGAAGAACGTTCTTCAAAAATCCGCCAAAAGAAGAATTTTGAAGAATAACAACATTCTTCAAAATTCCTTCAAAAGAAGAAGAATTTTAAAGAAAAAGAGCATTCTTCAAAATTCTCCCAAAAGAATGATAATTTTGAAGAGCATTCTTCAAAATTCCTGCAAAACAAGAAGAATTTTGAAGAACAACAATATTCTTCAAAATTCCCCTCAAAAGAAGAAGAATTTCAAAGCAGAACATTTTGGCGTTTTTACACTTTCAAAATTCTAAAAACAAAAAAGCAAAATAATGCCCCGGTTGGTGCTAAAACACAGTTTTGCTGACAGGCGGTCGTGGTGGTGGATTTAGTAGCCTGAGGCTACTTTCATTAAATTTTATTAAATGTTATTAAATTTTCCAAGGTAATCAGCTTAAATCCAGCTCTGGGACAGATTTGGAACTCGAGGAAGGTCTCACCCCACCCCAAATTCCTGACTAATTTGCTCTAATCACATCCCGGCAGCCATCAAATTCCCAATTTAATAAAGAATTTAAATCTTCTACCTCCTCGGACAGTAATTCACAAATAATTTAGATTTTTTTTTAGGTTTTTTTTCCCCTAAAGACGATGGACTTACGGGGCGTGAAAGGGGGGTAGTTTAGGTCGTTCTGTTCACAGCCGTTAATTGAGCCCGGGACGAAGCTGGAGACTTCATTCATATCCTGGGGAAGAAAAAACCAAAATCCCAAATTCGAATTTGAAATTATTTGAAATTTGATCTCATCTCCACGGCAACAATTCCTGGGGTTTTCAGCCCAATATCTGGTTGTAACACACACACACACCCCCCTCACAGCAACTATGAGTTTATAATATCCACAAAGGGTTGAATTCCTCCTCCAGGAGGTTGATTTACAAAGTAATAAATTATGGTTTTTAATGGATTTTCTTTTTTCGGTTTTTCAAAATAGGTTTTTCAACCCAAACCGGAGGAATTAAGTATTAATACTCTTCCCAAGTCCTGCAATATGAAGAAAATTTACCTCGTTCTGGCCAGAGGAAAATGATTTTAATGAATCAAAATCTCAAATCCTACAGAGGGCAGTCTTTTTTATAATTTTTATCAATTTAATTCAATAAAAGGGGGGAAAATGGGGAATTTGGGGGGAATTACGTACAATCCAGATGCCGTCGTAGGGCACTTGCTGGTAAAACAACTGACATTCCTCCACCCACCAGCGGGAGCTCTCGGGGCTGGTGAAATCGGGGAAAACGGTTCTTCCCGGCCAGACCTGCCATCAAAAAAATAAAAAAATAATTTAAAAAAGGGAAAATAAGTAAATTTAACCATCGATGACCTCACCAAACGATTTCCTTCAGATTCCAGTGAATTTTCCTCTGGGAGGAAAGGAATTTGGGTGTAAAATTTCACAATTATTGGTTTTGCAAGAGAGGGATTAGGAGAAGGGGTTTGAGCCCTCAATTGGTAAATTATGATGAATTCTTGCCGTGAATTAATTAAAATTAACTTAAAAATTAAGTATTGAATTAATATGAATTAGTATATCAATTAATGACTTAATAATCGTATTAAATAAATTATCAACAAATCTGCACTCAGGAAGAGGCCAGAAATTGGCTTTGTAAAAATATTTAATTAGAAATAATGAATTAATTAGGATATGGGGTAAAAATTCTTTTCAAATTATTGAAGTTTTACCCCAAACCCTAAAAACGTAGGAAATTTCCCTGTGGAAACAAAACCCCCTATTGGCTGCTCGAGTCCCCCCCCCCTTCGAAATGCCTCCATTTTAGACAAATCAAAAGGTGAAGAAAATAAAAAAAAAAAAATGAAGAAAAATGGATTAAAACTGGGAAAGGTCATGAAATCTTGAGAAAAGTCAAAAAAGGGAAGATTCAGCCCAATTTAGAATGGGTAATTACCTGGCCCACTAACGGTGTGACCCCATCGGACTCATTAACCCAAACTCCTCGCTTTTGGCCCCGTTCGTAGGCAGGGTAGGGGGAGCCATCCACCAGGGGCTCCATGCTGATGGCAGCATCCTAAAAACAGGGAAAATAACCCAAAAGAAACCGATTTTTGGGTTTTTTTCCACCGATTATGTAGAGGCCGGCAGCTACATGGGACAATGTCTTGTGTAGTAGTATACATATTTAAATATATATATATATATAAATAAGTAAAATAAAAGTAAAGTAAAGAAAAAAGGGGGGAAAAAAGGAAAGGAAAAAAAGAAAAGAATAATGTAAAAAATAAAGAAAAAGGAGAGAATAAAAGGAAAGAGTAAAAAGAAAAAGTAAAGGTAAAGAAAAAAAGGAAAGAAAAAATAAGAAAGTAAAGAATAAAAGGAAAAAGTAAAGAATAAAAGAAAAAAGTAAAGAAAAAAGCAAAGAATAAACTAAAAAGAGAAATAAAGCATAAAAGTAAAGAAAAATTAAAGAAAAAATTAAAGAGAAAAGGAAAACAAAGAAAAAAGAAAAGAAAACAGTAAGAATCAAAGAAAAAGAAAGAAGAAAAGTAAAGGAAAATTAATAATAGAAAAAGTTAAGCATAAAAGAAAAGTAGAAAAAGGAGAAAAGTAAAGGAGAAATTTAAAGAAAAAAAGTAAAGTAAAAGTAAAGAAAAATTAAAAAGAGGAAAAAGGAAAGCAAAGAGAAAATAAAAGGAAAAAGGTAAAGAACAAAAATAAAGGAAAAAATAAAGAAAAAAGTAAAGCAAAAATAAACAAAAAAGGAAATAATAAAAGTAAAGAAAAAAAAGTAAAACAAATGAATAAAATAAATAAAGTATTTCTATATCTAATGGTTCTCTCTGCTGAGTAGGTAGAGCCCAGGAGTTACAGAGAAAGACAACTCAGGTAACAAAATATATATAAATATATATATACACACAAATAAATAATACATAAACAGACATAAAATATATATAATTTACATAATGTATATTATATAGATTTTTATCTACAACTGTTCTCGCCACCAATTATTGTGTAGAGCCCAAAAAGTACAAGGAAAGAAGCCTCATGTAACGAAAGAACAACAATAATTATAAATATTAAAGAATTATATATAAATAATTACAAATATATGAATAATTATAGCTACAAAATATAAAAATGCATTTAGAATGTATATATAACATATGTTTTATACCTATTTTCTATATAACCCTTCTCTCCAGCAGCTCCAGAGGAACAAGTCTCTCTCGTAACAACATTGAGATTAAAAAGTATCTAATAAAATATATATTTATTTATATATATTTATCGATCACGACGCTATTGAAAATGGGGAGAAAACCAGCAAAAGGCTCACCAGGATGATGATGTATTTTTGCCCTTTCTCATTCATGTACGCTTGGAACCCGGGGAGGTCCTTGAACTTCACTTTGTCGTAGGTGAAGTCTTTCTTGGCCTCCATGTAGTCGATGTCGATGTGTTGCACGTCCTGGGGGCGTGGAGCCATTTTGAAGAAGAAGGAGATTTTTTTTTTGTTCGAAATTCCTCCAAAACAAGCAAAATTTTGAAAAACAACAACGTCCTCCTTCAAAGTTTCACCAAAAAAAGACGACGTTTGAAGAAGAACGTTCTTCTTCAACATTCCCCCAAAAGAAGAAATATTTTGAATAACAACATTCTTCTTCAAAATTTCCCCCAAACGAGAAGAATTTTGAAGAACATTCTTCTTCACATTCCTCCAAAACAAGCAAAATTTTGAAAAACAACAATGTCCTCCCTCAAAGTTTCACCAAAACAGGAAGACGTTTTAAGAAGGAGAACGTTCTTCTCCACCATTCCCTCAGAAGAAGAAATATTTTGAATAACAACATTCTTCTTCAAAATTTCCCCCAAACGAGAAGAATTTTGAAGAACATTCTTCTTCACATTCCTCCAAAACAAGAAGAATTTTGAAAAACAACAACATCCTTCTTCAAAGTTCCACCAAAACAAGAAGACATTTGAAGAACATTCTTTTCAAAATTCCCACTAATGCATTTTTGGCTGAAACAAAGGAATTTTGGGGTAAAATGAATGAATTTTCATCTGAAATGAATGAATTTTCCAGAAAAATGAAGACATTTTCATCTGAAATGAATGAATTTTCTGGAAAAATGAAGACATTTTCAGCTGAAATTAATGGATTTTTGGCTAAAATTAATGACTTTTTGGCTGAAAGGAATAAATTTTCAGCTGAAACAGAGGAAATTTTGGCCAGAAATATTAAAATTGAATCATTACTTCCAGGAAAAAAAACCCCACCCCAACACAGGAGCACAATGTCATTTAAAATAATTGGGTTTTTTAATATAGAAAAAATTAAAATTAAAATAATTTGGTATGGTCAACGAAAAGGGGTGTCGTTGGAAAAATTGGGGGGTGGGGGAGGGGGAAATTCCCCCTTTTTTTTCACTCACGTAGGGGAGCCCGATGGCGCGGTTCCGCTCCACAACGGCCTTCACCTCCTCCAGGGACCCGTAGTCGTAGCGGCTGAGGTGGAAGCCCAGCGACCAATAGGAAGGCATCACCGGCAACCCGATAAACTGGGAATTCAACCCAAAATATCATCTTTTTCAATTTTATTTTTTAGAATCCCCCGAATTCTCCCTCATATCCGAGATTTCAACTCAAGAGCCACAAAGCGCATGTCCATTTTCTATTTTTTTTAATATACATAGATTTTTCTACGGCTTTATTTATTTAAATTTAATTTAATTGTTTATTTAATTTAAGTGAATGACAATAAATTAAAATAAAATATTAATAAGTCTTTATTTAATTTAAATAAATTAAATGTGAATTCACTTAAATAAATAAAACCATGAAAATGACACCAAAAATCCATATAAATACCCCAATTATATAGATAAAGTCATTAAATTACATTAATATTGTAAAAAATTGCCCCCCCCTTCCATTTCCTCCTGTTGCCCCCATTTATTCACTTTCTCATCCCCAAAAGAGCAAATTATTCAATTTACTAATATCTTTTTTCTCTGGTTATTTATATCATCATTTTCAGGTATTTTAATTCATGAAGAATTTATTTTATCCTTTATTTAAACGATGATTTTTGGTGTTATCACACCTCCCCGACCTGAAGAGCAGAATTATCAGGAAGAGGTAAAATCACAAAAAAACACAGAATTAACCTAAAAAAAATTTGTATTGATCAAAATACAAGGAAACTGCATGAAAATTGGAATGGAAGGTAATGATTTTAGTTTAAATTTAAAGATTTAAGGTACTGAAAGAGGTAAATTTAACACTGTTTTAAATTTCTCATCGCCTTTTTTTTAAGATGGCATTGAAAGAGATTTCACCTGCAAAATTCTAACTAAATGGGAAATTTTGGATTCATTGTAGACTAAGTTTGGATTAATTTTGGACTAACTTTATACCAGTTTTGGATCAATTTTGCATTAATTTTGGAGTAACTTTGGGTTAGTTCTAGACTAATTTTTGATTAATTCTGTATTAATTTTGGACTAACTTTGGATTAATTTCAGACTGATTTTGGACTAACATTGGACCACTTTTAGATTAATTTTAGATTAATTTTGGACTAACTTTGGACCAATTTTAGATTAATTTTGGACTAATTTATATTAATTCCAGATTAATTTTGAATTAGTTTTGAACTAACTTTGGATTCATTTTAAACTAATTTTGGATGAATAAAATAATGAAAGAATGGGAGAGGGAAAGCAAACTTTTTTAAAAAAAAAACAAACCCAAAATACTCAATGGGATCTCCAAGGTCTTGGCCAAGGCAGAGGAGCAAGAGGGGCCTTTGAGCCTCCATGAGGGTGGGGATTCCCCCCCTGAACCCCCTCCCTCGGGGTTGGGGTCCCCCCCCCCGTACCTGCACGTACTCCTGCACCACTTGCTCAGGGGTGTCTCCCAAAAAGACATAAAAATCCAGAATTCCACCAATTGTCCTGTAGGTGACGGCGGGCGCCGGCTGCAGGGAGATCTCTGAGAGCAAAAATAAACACACACACCCCCCAAAAAAATCAAATTTAGGATATTTACCTACATCTCCAAGAACCACCACGCCAAGAAGAGAGAGAAAAAAAAACCAAACAAGTAAAAATATCCAAAGAAACACGGCAGGAAAATTTCATTTATTTATTATTTTTTCCTAAAATCGTTCATATTTACATTCGTTTACTGACAAAGAAGAAAACTTCTCATTAAATCCGTGTCTCGAGATGCTTCAATATTCATTAAGAATCCAAATATCTCTATTTCTCAGGGAAATTCAGGGTGTATTTTTACACACGAGGCTCAGTATCAATTTAGGCTCAGATTTTAAGAATTTGGGCTGAAACGTCTCCCCAAATGTGAAAAAATATGCACAAAGTGTGTGCCACAGGTCTAACGCTGGTAGTGTGGGAAACACCAATAAATTGGGAAAAAAAAGGCTGATTTTAAGACAATCATCTTCAAAATTTGACACGTGACTGTTTTTAAAATCTACATTGGCTCAACAGGAGTAAAATTCCACAGATTATTTAAAAAATATGTATTTTTTTGGCAATACTTAGGGCTGTGGAGAGGAAACTCTTCCCCAGGTCGTAGCAGATCATGTAAATAAAATAATTTAAATAAAAGACTTTAAATAAAAGACTTTAAATAAAATACATACATAAAATTATTTACATTTTTTTAAATAACTAAAATATTTACATTTTTTGGCAATATTTAAGGAGACACCATCCTTACCCATGGGGTTGCTGTTCATCAAGAAAACCCCAAAAGAGGCCCCAGAATTGTCTTCCAAACACAAGAAGAAGGTCTGGACACCGTATAAATTCTCCACGTTCTGAAAGGAAAATTAAAAAAAACAAAAGCTGGTTGGAAAAGGAAAAGGAAAAGGAAAAGAAAAAGGGAAAAAAGAAAAAGGCAAAAAAGAAAAAGGAAAAAAGAAAAAGGAAAAAAGAAAAAAAGAAAAGGAAAAGAAAAAGAAAAAGAAAAAGAAAAAGAAAAAGAAGAAGAAAAAGAAAAAGAAAAAGAAAAAGGAAAAGTGAAAAAGTGCTTCAAGGGGGC
>JAOWAV010000188.1:0-12749 GCA_028571045.1 Scolopax bukidnonensis | reverse complement strand
CTCGGAGCCCCCTCCCGCCCCGGCCCGGTGGAGGGGAGACATCCCCGCTCCCCTGGACAACCCCATCTCTCGGAATTCCTCCCCTCGGAGCTCCCTTCCCCCTCCCCAGCCCCACACACTGACACCGCCGTCCCCGTTCCATGTCCCGGTGTAACGGAGGCCCCTCCGGGACATTCCTCCCCATCTTCCTCCCCGCCCCCCTCCCTGGGGGTCTGTTCCGGCAGGGCCCAGCCGTTGCCCGGGGATGGATAAGGCGCCATCGGCCGCTCCCGCGCCGCCCCCCCGCCGCTCACCTTGGCCCTCATAGCGGTGCGGCGGCGCCGCGGTCAGTCCCGGCGGGCGGGGAGCGGCGGATGGAGCCGGATGGAGGCGGCGGCGGCAGCAGCCTTACAAGATGGCGGCACCAACGGCCGAGAGAGGCCGCGGCCCTCCACCGGGACCTATTTATAGGGTAGCGCCCGTGGCCCCGCCCCCCCAGCGCGGCCTACGATGGGAGATGTAGTCCCGCGTTCCCATGGCACGACGGGAGCTGTAGTCCATCTGCCCGCCGCCATTTTGCGCAGCCCCGGGCCCGGTGAGTGCCTCCCACCGGTCCGCGGGCAGCGGGCGATTTTATTCGGAAAAGAAAAAACCCAGACATTCCCAGAGCCGTTAGTGGGAGTTCCCGCTTGTCAACTTTTTTTTTAACTAGATTTTTGTTTCTCGTAGGAAGAGGTACAGTTGGTTTTGTTATTTAGAGCAATAAAGCTCCAGTGAGACCCAGCAAGTTCTCACTGGGAGGGACCTGGCAGGAGGGTTCCTTCCCATCGCCCTTCGCTCCAGAGGGCAGAATTGGGCTAAAAAAACCTCAAAATGGGCAACGGGGGTTTCTCACAGTTAAGGCCTCGGCTCCTGCGTCCGTCCCTGCTCTTGAGAGTTCCAGAGCAGCAGAGAGGGAAAAATTCAAAGAAAAAAGTAATCTAACACATTGTTTATTTTCTTTTATTGACTTTAATCATATTCTTGGCCAGGACACCTGGGGCTGGCCACGATGGCAACTTCAGAGGCTGAGAGGTTTCCCCAAATTTAGAAGCAGAGATTTTGTCCAAAATTTAAAAACAAAGATTTCCTCCCCCCCCAAATTTAAAAGCAAAGTTTTTCCCAAATTCAGCTGGAGCAGAGGAATTCCCGGAGTGCCGGTCAGCGGGTTATCGGCGAGGAAAAAACCTCACATTCAGCTACATGGAATTCAAATGGCTTTTTTTTTTAAAAAAAAGCCTCACTAGAAAAGCAGGAGCTTCCCTGGATGGACACTGTCCCGAGGCCGATGGCTCCCAGGGCCTTTCAGGCAGCAGAACATGCTCCCAGGCCATGGAAATGAGAACAAACCCCCCCGAGTGACAATCCCCCCCCCCCAAACACCAGGGATTCACCCCCTGCCAGGGCGGGGGGGAGGCGGGGGGCAGCTCTTGGGGCTGGGGGGCACCTTGGACAGTCGGTTTACAAACGAGCTCGCCACAGCGGCGTGTTAAAAAATAGAGTGTTTTATACGTAAATCAAGGCAGAGACAGAACAGAGTCGACGGGACAGTCTACAGTTTCACAGGGGACATAAAATTTTATATTTTTGTTTTTTCTTTTTCCCAATTATAAATGTACAATTCTAGAGGCTAAACAAGAAGAGCAAGGAATCCTGGGTCGCCTTCTGCCGTCCACGCGTACCAGGTCGCCAAACACAGGGCACTTTTTTTCTGGGGCGTAATTAGCTGTTTGGGTGGGTTTGGTTTTGTTTCTTTTCCTCCGAGAAAAATCTGTTAAGGGAAAAATTTAAAAAAACCCCACAAAACACAAAAGAAGAGGGAGGAGGAAGCAGAAAGCAGGCAGCACTGTGCTCCCTTGCTGGGCCAGGTCAATTACCTCCTCACTGAGGCCGGGGAATAGAAAAGGTTAAAGAGTGGGGATAAACTGGGCTTTTACTCCTCATTTTATTTTTTTCTGCTTTCTTTTTACGTCGTCTGAGGTGGCTGAGAGACCCCCCCCTTGCTGGTGCAGCTGAGAGGAGCCGGTTGTGGTCAGTGGGACTTCCAGGCTGTTGGCATTTGGTCGGAGCAGACAAACAGCACTGGGTTGGTTTGTTTCTGGTTTGTTTTTGTTTTTTTTTTTTTAGGGGGGGGAAAAAGGGGCACGTGTGTGTGTGTGAATCGGGCGCTACGTGGAGGGAGCGGGAGCCGCTCAGTCGCCGGCTTCGTTCTCTTCTGCTGTCTCCCCTGTGGTGGCATTTTCGGCGTTCTTGGAGGCCTGCAGAGAGAAAGCCACAGGGCGGGGGGTGTCGTTTGGAACCACAAAATGCCACAGTGCTGGCAGTGGGAATGGCATAGACCCCCTGGACCTTTTTTTTGCAGGGGGGTGTGAAAGAGAAGGCAAGGGGGAAGGAAAAGGCAGAGGAGCCCCTTCCCTGAGGCCACTGTGTCCTGGGGGCAGGGCAACACCAGGACATCCTGTGAGGTTGGACCCAAAACAGAACCCGGGTATTGTTTGGGCACTGCTGATTCCAAGAGACTGTGCCATTAAATCCCCACCAAGCCTGGCCAAATTACCTTCTTTTTCTTCTTTTTCTGGGTCTTCCGGCTGGCAGAGCTCTGTAGGAGGGCCTAGAGACAGGAAGGAAGTGTCAGGAGGCAGAGAACCAACTCCTTTTTTTGACAACAGATGAAGGGAAAGGCCTTTGAAGCCGACTGAGGGGACAGCGGGGAGTCCCCAGGGGGCAGCAGTGGATTGGGGTGTCCCAGACTCACCCCCCTGGGGTCTGAGGCCTCAGAACCAGCTGGAGAGAATTCTCAGCCCCTCTTGGGAAGGGTTGGGTGCCATCGAGCCACCAGAGCTGGTGCCCAATACAGGAAATTAAGGCTTAAACTGGCCTTCAAGTGAATTTTTCCCTTTCCAGGCTCAGGCTTTGGCCCCTCCCCTGCTGATTTTCTGGATTTTCCTTCCTGCCTTCCCCCAAGGGCAATCCCTGCCATGTGCCACATCTCGTTATTTTTAAACCAACCTTCAGTTCTCCATCTTGCACCTCAAACTCAGATTTGTAGAGCTCGGGCTCGAAGGGGCCGCTGGTTATCCTCATGGGGCCGTTGGGCATTAAAAGCACTGTGAATTTGAACTGTGCGACAAACTCCCCTGCAAAAAGAAAGGCAGAACTGGGGGGGTCACGGCACCGCAGCCCCACAGACCTGTCCCCCTGCATGTCTCGGCAGATGTTTCCAGCCAGATGTTTTCATTCCTGTGCTATTTCCACACTCTCGCTGTTAAAAAACCCTCTTAAACCTGTCCCCCGTTAGGGCAACACAATTTCTTTGGCGCCACCCGCCACCGATCCTCCCTCCTGCCCAGGAAATCACTCCACAGAAAAAAAAAATGTCCTCTCAAGGCTGGAACGACTCCAGAACGAGATTCCTGAAGCCAACGGGCAGCCAGTTTCCTGGAGGATTAAATCCCAGGGCCCTCCAAGTGCATCCCTGGTATTTGCGGAGCGGCTCTGGCTGGACTCCGGAAGCCACTGGCCGTTGCTTGCCCGACTCCTCGTCCTCCCACCCACAGAACTCACCTTCCTTCTCGTAGAGGACGTTGAAAGGCTGGAGCAGCTCGTGTTTGGCGCATTCCACCACCCCCATCCTGGCCTTCTTCTCGTCCTCGAATGCCCTGTGAAGGAGACAGAGCCACACCGGGGCTTAAAACCTTTCCTAGATGCCAGATTCCACCCCACCAGGCTCAGAATTAGGACTCAATTCCTTCATGTCCCCTCGCCCTGGCCGGTGACAATACAGCCAGCCAGAGTGGGCAACTACCGGGTGAGCTGTGACCTCCAGAGAGCAGGAAAGGCAAGTGGATTTAAGGGTGAAAAGAGCCCGTCAAGTGAGGGTGGTTTCCTCAATTTAAGAGTACAAAACAGCTGGACATGCCTCGCCTCCACACACCGCTCCCCCCGCGCTGCTTCCACCCAGCTCTGGGTTATTTTAAACCCAATTCCCACCCCCCAACCCGCCCCCACCTGCTGCCGGGGCTCGGGAGACTCTCTCAGGATTCCTGCTTAATCCCACAACATCCTTCCTACACCCACTCCCGGGCTCAAATACAGCAAACCCCACGTAGGGCACCGGGAGGGGAAACGGAGTCGGTTTTGCCATCGGAAGGTCGGTAACCACCGGCAAATCCGGTGACTCCCAGCACACGGGGAGGCCACGGATAAGAGTAAATACCTGAGAGTAAATGGCATAGTGTCGAAGCGCCTCTCCACCTCGCTGAAAAAGGCACGGGAGGTTTTCATCTTCAAGCCGTACTGTTTGGAGGGGTCCCTTTTGTAAATAGTAGTTCTCTGGCCGGCGTCTTTCGCCTGGGAAGGCAGAGGGTCCTCAGTCACACTGGCACGACCGCCCCACCCCCAGCACCCCAAAGGTGCACCTCGACTTTTGGGATGGAAAAAGCTCCTCCCAGAAAGAGTCGTCGATGCCCAGGCAGCACCCACGCTCCAGCAGGAACTGGCACCCACAGGGAGGTGGCTCCTGGCACCGCCTGGTGACGATGACCATCCCGAAACTTTGGTGACCAGACCCACCTTTCCCTCTCCACTGCTGACGAGAACATCAACAGCGTAAACTTCATGGACCTCGAATTCTGCTTTTTCATGGTCCTTCCTGCATGAAAAAAAAAATAAAATAAAAATCGGTGAATCAAAGAACAGTAAAGAGAGAAGACAAAACCTCCCACACGGCCCAAGTCCCTCCAAAAGCCTCCCTGGGTTCAGCCAGAGGAGTCTGAGAGCACGAAGAAGCTCCAGTGAGCAAGTCCCTGAGCAGAAGCAGCAGCAGAGCTGCTGGCAGAGAAAACCAGTGATGAGCTCATGACAACCAGCTCCATCCCCAGTAAGGGCTGAGAGGTCTCTCGGATGTTCAACACCAGCTCTTTGAGCTCGTGGGCACCTCCCAGGCAGGCCAAGAGCCCACACACCTGAGGACCTACGGGCCAAGAGCTGGATTTAAAACCTCTGAGCAATAAATATTCCTCAGGAGACCCAACCCCGAAGGATCTCTGAGGGAGAGGAGCTGCCGGAACAGAAAGGAACGACAGGTCCAGCTTGTTAGTTCAAAACCACCCCGAGATGCTGCTGAGAGCAATTGCCATCCCCTGGGCTCCTGGCAGCCTCTGCCAGAAACACCGACGGGTCCTGGCACAGCTCCTGCAGAACCTGCAGCCACCACCGCAACCAGCAACAGTTGGGCATTTTGCTGGCAGCTCCAGAGCCTCCCTCGAGAAACTGGACAGAAACCAAGAACCCTCGTCGGTGCCAGCGAGGGAGACACCCAGCCTGTCCTTCAGACAGAGCCACGCTTCTCGGGGCTTCCACGGGCAGGATACGGGGCTAATGAGCTGCTCATTTGGGGTCAGACTTCAAGAAAAAGACCATCCAGGGGGCAGCCTGTTTCCCGGTGAGATTAAACATACCTGCTGCTTCCCGATACCCCCACCAGAAAGGGGGTCACTGTTCTGGACCTTGTCACCCCCCTCCCAACAGCAGCCCCCCCCCTGCCCAGAGGTGATGCTCACTTTTGCTGGTCTGTGGGATTCTGGATAATTGTTTTCTCTCCATCGATCACGTGCTGTTTCAGCTGGTGCGACAGCATCCCTGCACGAGAAGAGCCCGTTAGCACCCGACTGCCAACCAGCCACAGGGTGAGCAATAAAGCAAATCGTCTTCAGTGTGGAAGTCCCCTCACTCGTGGGCCGTCAGCAGAGACCCCCCAAAGCCCACCCTGACCTCAGCAATGCTTCCTCACCAGTGAGGAGGAGCTGGGAGCCTCCATGCAAGGCATGGCTGGCAGCCGAGCACTTCTGGGTGCTGCCACGACTCCATCATGGAATCATAAAATCATCTGAGAGCTGGGACTCTTCAGATCATCGAGTCCAACCATCAACCCACCACTGCCCCATGTCCCTCAGCACCACGTCTGCCTGGCTTTGAAATCCCTCCAGGGATGGCGACTCCACCACTGCCCTGGGCAGCCTCTTCCAAGGCTCCATAACCCTTTCACGGTGAGTTTTTTCACAATATCCATCCTAAACCTCCCCAGCACAACTTGAGGCCGTTTCCTCTTGTCCCATCACCTGTTCCTTGGGAGAAGAGACCAATCCCCCCTGGCTACACCCTCGTTTCACGGAGTTGTAGAGAGCAACTCCCCTCAGCCCCTTTTTCTCCAGGTTGAACACCTCCAGCTCCCTCAGTTGCTCCTCACAAGTTCTCCAGACCCTTCTCCTTGTGCTCCCAACCCCTCACCAGCAACGTTGCCCTTCTCTGGACCCTCAGTGTCATGACATCGGGTGCATTCGTGGGCTGTGAGGGGGTGAAGGGGAACTCACAGGCACATGCCAGTGTTTATAAAGATGCCAAATGTCAAATTAATGGAAACTTTGGGTCTTTCAGCTCTACAGCCCTCCAAGGGTGTTCTGGGGGGATTTGCTTTGCTTTTCCTGTCTGTCCTACGCTTCACCTTCAAATGGCAGCCTGGGAGGGAGCACTTGTGGCCATTCCCGTTCCCCAAGCCACCAGTCCAGCGAGGACAGTGGCTCTTGTCCCCTCAGGAAGGGACAGCAGAGCCCCAGCCACCAGCAGCTCCCTTTGTTTGCATCACCTGGGGCCTTTCACTGCTGCTGGGGCCTGGAGAACCACGGCCCTCGACTGTTCCCAAAACAGTGGCTGCTCTGGCTCCTGGCCGCCTCCTCCCTGCAGCTGATGCCACGGCTTTTCCCAATCCCACGAACCCGGCCCACGTGCCAAGGCCGGGCAAAGAGAAGGAGCCAGCTTTTACGGGGTAATCAGGAAATTTAAACTAATAACGGAATAATGGACCCATTTCATTGTGGCCGAAAGGACCGTTTGAGGGTGATGTCACCGAGTGGGAGAAAAGCATCTGCGGGTGCCAAGTGTCGGGCACAACGTCGAGCTCTTGCCACCTCCCAGAGGAGCAGCCACTGCTCTCCCTCCTCCCAGAAACTGCCCCAGCGCCTTCCCCCCGGCCCATGAGCAACCACCCCGCAAAGAATTGGCTCAGAGCTGGAAGGAAACGATGGCCCCTGGGCATTTTTGGGCTGTTTTGCAGTGGCTCTTGTCCCTGAAAAGATACAAACCAACTCCCTTGTGTATTTGCTAACAGGGTTTGAACTCCCTGTGGCCCGGTACGAGAGCAGAGGCCATGCAACTTGCCCAGGCAGGAAGCCCACCAGGCCACCCACCAGTCGTGGGAGCCCACGACTATTGTTCCTCGATTAACCCATCCCTGATCATCAAAAATAACAGAGGAAGGAAGAAGAATCTAGAGAGTTTTGAAAGGTTTCTTTTTTTTTTTAAGCAAAGGCTGCCAGGACTCAGGGTCGTTAAGAATTTGAGGGGGCAGCTGAGGGTCTGGTCCCCCCCAGGCTGCCCCCCTCCTTACCTTCGATGGGCGTGCAGTGAAACGAGTGGGCGATTTTGTTCCACGCGTCTGTCACTTGTGTGTTCTGGATAAAGAGCACATGGGAACATGATAAGGCTACAAAATTCAAGCCACGAGCACCGCAGTCGCCTTAACTCGACAGTTTTCTGGGAGAAGCCAGGGTTTCTAACCCACTGGGGCTCTGACACCCTCAAAATAAAAACAAAAGAAAAGAGAAACGGTGTCAGGCTTCCATTTTTAACCCTGTGCCAACAGAAAGGAACAGGGAAGGTGAGGTCAGCTGCACCCAATGCCTTCACACAAGCCACCCCTCTCCAGGGGAGCGCAGGGGATCCCAGCGACGGGATCTGCCTGGAATTGTAACGGCGAAGGAGATCGCCCACGGCTGGGCCCCAGCAGGGAGAGGAGCCAGTGGGAGGTTTAAGGCAGCGCTGGCTGTTTCAGCCAGGAAAGGATGGGCGAGTGGCAGCACCAGGGCCCGGGGAAGCCAGAGCTGCTGCCAGACGGGCCACTGCCACCCGGCTGGGGCCACTGCTCACCCGGGCAGCTGCTTCCAGAATTCCCCAGGAGGCCGGGGAATTCCTCCCGGGAGAGGCCACGCACTGGGGTTTCTGGGTGGGCAGCGTGGCACGGGCAGTGTCTGTTCCCCAGCTCCTCGCCCCGTGCCCGGCACCCACCTGGTTTCCTGGCTTTACCAAGCGCAGCGCGGCTTCGGCACAGAGATGAGCCGCCTTGATGACATCGGCTTTACGGCCCGACACCGGGTTTTCCTGGAAGGAGGGAAAAATAAAGGGCTTTTCAGGTGCGTTCCCTTCCCTCCGAGTGTCCGGAGATGGGGGGTTCTCCATCTAACGGGACATGTTCCCCCGTGTGACAGGGAAATGGAGCTCAGGGGGGCTTCCAGCGCCACAACTCCATCATTAGTCTCTCCTTCATTAAAAGAGCAGATGAGTATCAGCCACAACCAAATCAGTTCTGTCTCAAGTTCCAACAGAGACACCCTTGTACAAGCGCATCACTGTCAAAGACTGAAGACAGAACAACACTCCCCCGTTGCCAGAAACTGAGAAGATTTCAATACACTTCAAAAGACTTTTTTTTTGTTGTTGTTGTTGTCTTCTCTCAGTCGCTCAGATGCAGCCACTGGAGGAAAAGGTTCCTAAAACCCCCACCACTGTCCTCCCCCAGAGGCTACAGCTAAAAATCCCTTATTTGATGACTTTACACACACAACCCTAACTCCCAGCGCACGAGGGTGGCTCAGTGTCACTGCCCAAATACCGGAGTGAACCCCGTGTCCTCACCAACACGTGGGGCTGTGACACCAGCCCCGGGCCAGGAGAGTCTGTGCAGGCAGGAAAAGTGGGCACAAAGGGCTAGTTTTGGGGGTCAGTTTTCAAAGGCCAAGGCAGCAACTCCCTGTGCCTCAGCCAGTAGAGGGGGCAGCAAAACCAGTCTGCCCAGTCCACCCCACAGCCCCGAATGTTCTACATGGAAACATCTCTCTGCAGCACCACTCACACCTGGTTTGTCCCAAATGATGTGTGACCTTGCAAAAACCACCCGTGTCGAAAGAGTGGAACACTCAGCCCTGGTTTGCCAGGGGACAGGGTCATTTTTAGGAACGGGAGGGTTCTCGCCCCGTCGCTGCCGTGACACCAGACCCACGGTGACACCAGACCCACGGCGCCTTTGCCAGAGGGAGCAGACACAGCTCTGAGGTTCCACCACCACCTTCGGCATCGGAGGTGCCCCAACATCAGCTTTTTAATCTCCCCTTCAGAGCGCAGGTGGAGCAGCCGTGGCCGGAGACACGGCTCCGTCACACACCTACCTTGGAGGCGTCTATGACAAAGCTGTGTGCTACATTCGCTATGAAGCCATCGACGTGGACTCCCAAGTCACTGCAAAACACACACACACACACATGAGTTAATTACAGGGGGCAGGCGACACGGCTCAGGAAACTCGCCCCACTTCTACAAGCATGAGAAGGCTCGAGTGTGTTTCCAGGGCTTCACTGGGCTGGCTACTGGAGTCTCTAATTAGCCACGCCGAGGAAGCATTAACCCACGGAGCAGGGTTAGAGAGCAAAGCCCAGGTGCCGAGAGCGTAACACAATCCTTACAACAACAAGAATAACCCAAATGCTTACATTTTGACCAAGTCTCCGTCTTTGAGGATGTAGTCCTGGTCACTCTTCAGGGGGGAGAAGTGACAGACGCAGTTATTTACTGATATACTCGTTGGGAAGGCGATACCTACACAGGGGAAAAAAAATAATTTAAAATTCCATGAAACCTTGCAGCATGATGGCTGGCAGAGCCCCACCAGCGCGGACATCACTCAGGGTCTCGCTTTGTCAACTGCTGGAAAATGCCCTGTTACACCAGTTTTTGGCCAAAGAGTCAGGAGGAACACGAGGCACAGGCTGCTCCTGTACCACTCTCCTGACCAGGAAATGCATCCTGGGTTGGGAGAAAACCCACAAAAGGGACCCCAAGTCTCCAGAACAGAGGCAGGGAGCTCTGGGTGACACCGAGTGTCACACAGTGTCCATGGCAAGGAGACCCAGAGATAACCCAGCACGGGGTCTTCTGCTGGGACAGGAGTTACTGTGGACAATAACATGGATGACAGGGTGCAGCAAAACAGGGAGGGGAAGCTCATTGGTTGTGCTTACAAGCAGGGCAGGCAGGAGGATTTGGGTTAAAATTGGCTTTTTGGGAACAGCAAACTATTTCTTATGTTCATTAGCACAGAGCAACGCTTTCCGTGCTCTCACCCACTCATACCAGCAGGACCTGAGACTCTTTAGGAGAGGGCCTCACCTTTTTTCATTTCTTTTTCCTTTTTGAAAATCTTGCCAGTCTCTTCCATGATCATGGCATCTCCCTTCTCGCAGAGGCAGAGAACCGATGCTCCAGAGTTCGCTGCTTCCACCACCGCACGCAGGACCCCTTAATTCAAACACAGACAGGGAGCCCTTGGAGCACATTGAGGATAAACAGCCTCAAATCTCACACCAAGGCCCAGCAGCTGGCACCACGGAGGAGAGACCTGTTTGTTTTCCAAGAGGGAGCAATGCTCTGGACTCAGCCCTTCACCAAAAGGAGCATGGAGAGGCAAGAACCCCACTTTAGTTCTTATTTTGGTTTTGAGAATGTTTTCGCAGAGAGGGGGAGCAAAATTTGGGGGTTTGGCTGCGCAGACCGAGGGCCGTCCAAGAAAGCAGCCGGGCAGAAACACCGCTCTCCCACATTCCTTCTGGAGAAGTCAGAGCTCCAGGAACAGGTTTGAAGATTACTCGGGAGACGGGACGCGCAGCACATCAAAGAGCCAGGGCCAGCGCTGTGGACGTGCGTGACCGGAGGCACCGAGAGCCTGCACCGGGCACAGGAGCTGGCAGTGGTGCAGGACGGGCGCAGCAGAGCCAGTTCCACCAGTCCCTTCCTCTGCAGAAACGTGTTTTTAAGGTAACCCACGTGCTCCCACTCTGGCCTGACACACGGAACTCCCCTCGCCTTGGGGGTGCCGCTGCCCGCACCCACTTTGGGGCACCTCCTAGAGCTCACGAGTCCCAGCAGCGTTTTGGTGCCGCCGCAGACAACAGCATGCCTCGTGCTTTAATGAAACAAAATCGGGGAGGAAAGGAGTGTAAAAGCGGTGGCTTTGGTTGAAACGCTGCGGTGACGGTGACAAACACAGCTGGGGGGTGGCACTACTGGAGGAGCCACATCTTGACAGCCTCCCCACTGCCGCATCCCCCTCTCCCCGGCCGGGACGCTTCACAGGGAGTCTCAAAGCTGACCCTGAAATGTTGTCAGATCCCGAGATAAAATGTCCCCGCGCGGCTCCTCCTCACCCCGGGAGCACCTTGTTTTCACAAGAGGCTGCTGGGGGAAGCGCCTTTGTGGGGTGGGGGTTTCCGTAGCCCCTGCGCGCGCTCCAGGCACAAGAAATAAATAGTTGGGAAGGGGATGATCAGGACCATCGTTTCTCTGACACGGAGTCAGAAGCTGAAGCCTTTCACCTGCACGAGGAATTACATCTCAAATCCCTTTGGCCACCGTTCCCGTGTGCCACAAATATCACCAGAAGCACGGACAGAACTGGGGTGGAGAGAACACTGGGAGGACGGCGGGACAGAGGGGGGGGGAATGTCAGAGCACGGCCGGTGTGAGGACAAACGGGGAGCCGTGCTCATCAGAGCCTTCAGCCAGAGCTCGGCCACAGGCAGTGTGACTGCACCCCACAATTAGGGACACCCCGATTGTGTTCCCTCCTTCCACACCGCTGCGTTCGGGGGATTAAAAGCATCTCTGTCATTAAAGGCGCTTCGCTCTGATGAGAACCTGGGGCGTTTGAACTCTTTTTTTGCCAAAGAGCTGCCTTTGCTCTTCCCAACCGTGCTCCTGGGGAGTGGAGACACGGCCAGGAAACTGCTGGGGGGGAAGGTGGCCCCTCCAGCTCAATCAGTAGCCAGAGGAGCCGAAAGGGGCGACCTCCCACCTCACAGGGGCACCCCCGTGGCTGTGGCTCATCACCCCGCGGCTCCCACCCCCGGTTGCCCCGGGGAGCTGAGGGCGAAGCGTCCGAGTCAGCAACAACTCATGTGGGACAGGCCAGGACCGGGGCCGGTCCTGCCTCACCGAACCGGTCCCGGGAGCTCTGCAACGAGCTGTCACCCCCCCACACACACCCCCCGCCAAGAGGGGCCGCAGGCGGCGGAGAGAAGCGTTTAAAAAAAAAAAAAAGAGCGAAAAGGAAATAACACGACGGGGACTGGGCGGGGGGGGGCACCAAAGTTTTAGGGGTGAACAACGCGTGTCCCAGGCCACCATCCGGGGCTCCCCTCTTTTCGGGCCGACCGAGGGGGTGCTCACCCCGCTCCCGTCCCTCCACCCACCGACGGGGCGGGGGGGTTAAAGGCCCCTAACAAAAGAGCGGAGCCGGGGCAGTGGCTCCGCCGGGCCGGGTCCCGCTGCCGGCCCCCCCCGCACCACCCCGGCGGAAGGGAGGCGGGGGGCGGCAGGCCCTGCCCCCCCGCTCCCTCCGGTGCACGTGGGGCGGGGAGGCCACGTGCCGCCGGCGGCCGCCGCGCGGGGCCAGGGCCTGCGGGAACCGGGGAGCCCCCACCGCCCCGGGGTGTGCGCGGGGGAAACACGCGGCCACCCCCTCTCCCCGCACGGCGCGTGGGGAACGGACGTTGAAGAAAGGGGCACGGGAGAGTAGGGAGGCGCCCCCCACGCCTCGCCGCCCACCTCAGCCCCGCTGCCGCCCGCCA
>JAOWAV010000187.1:0-12783 GCA_028571045.1 Scolopax bukidnonensis | reverse complement strand
CTGTGCACTAATATACCCACCCTTGTGCTCACGCGAGCCCAGCACGTGCTCTGAACCTGATGCGGCTGTGGCCGCTTTTAAATTTGCCGCGGCTTGCCCGGCCCACCCCGCCCCCATGCACGTCAGCCTCTCGCTCCCTCTCGAAATTCCTGACTCGTTTCGGGTCTCTCTCCGCTCTCCCTCGGCTTCTCCGTCTCGATCAAGGTCAGATTTAAAGCCGCAGCACTCACCGCTGCTGCTGTCACTCTCCACGTGGTCAGTTGTGCAGGCCTGAGTCCCCCTTCACTGCCCTCCCTGAACAGACTGGGGGAAAGGAAGACTTTGTACAAATGTCTCTAATAATGCCAGTCTTACACTGCCTAGAAAGCAATGCGTTTTTTTTTTAAATTGTGGGGGCAGCAAAACGATAAGATTTTTCACATTTTATTTATATCTGAAAAAGCTTTTATCTCAGATAAATAAACACAGTTTAGCAGAATGTGAATTTTATTCAAAGGGTATTTTCAATTAAAATCTGCTTAGTTAAAATCTTTGACTAACTTTGCAATCTTTATTTTTAGTTATACAGGTGAAAATTCTCATTTTGGTTTCCTTTTAGTGCTCCTACCAGCTCATTCCCCTAGTTCTTGGGAGCACTTGCTTGCTTTATTCCTGACAAAACCCTTCCAGTCCGTAGGGATGGCAGGTTAGTCCCTGTGTTCCATATTTACAGTTGGAGTGAGTGTTGAGTTTCACAGCTGCATCTGTTGGCTTATCGTGTCTGCCATTATTTGCATTTCAAACAGAATCAACTACAAAATAAATTGAAAATCTTCATAGAGAACAAATACCTTTTATTAATCTGACTCAGGTTCTGAAGTACTGAAACATGGAAAACTTGATAAGATTGCAGTCCCTAATGTTGAGTACATTTTCAGGTGAGATCAAGAGTATTTGCATGTCAAAAACTGTAATTTTAAAAGGATTTTTTTCTACAGCTGATGGTAACCTACTTTTTAATAAGTAATCACCTCTGTTGCCTAGCTTAAACATATTAGAATATGATTCCAAACCAGTGCAATAGAAAAGAAATTAAGGCTTAATAACTCTTTTTCTTCACCTGAGTATCTTCTGCTGCTCTACCAAATATTTCATGTCTTTATTTCCTAGCTGGAAGTTTGATTTGAAATTCACAGATCACTACCTATCATCTCAGCCCTAGTCTTATGTCCTTTAGGCAATTTCTCACTTGCACTTATCCAGAATTTGGAAACTTATTTTAGATGCTAGTGTCAGATATAAGAAGTAACTGGAGACGGTGTTATAAATCAAGATTCTGAGGGGAAATAAAAAAGGAAGCAAAGTCAGAAGAAGCTGCAACATACCTATGAAAACTCTATGGATGTTATATATAACAATGATCAAGCATAATTCCCATTTAAATGCTTCATTGTGACATGGTAGCACATCTGCAAAGTTTTTCTACTGCATTAGCACTTCCACAAGTGGGAAGATTTTTTGCAGGGAGCAGAATGAAGGAGCTCTCAACCATCTTTACCACAACTAACCACTCTGGGCACACCTACTGTAAAGACAGCATTCAGTTACACTTGTAATGGCCTTGAGTGTCATTTACTCCTGTTCGTTCCCCCCCTACTTCTGAACAGCACTGTCATCCATGCTGTGCTGTACCTCCAAAGGATACACATCATAGCCTTTGAATACCAAAGAATGTTTCTAACAAAAACCCTATTCACTGGGGAGCCAGGCACTGGGAGAGCAGTGGGATTTGAAATGGCCATACTGAGCCTCTGACTATGACATCAGACTTCTTAAGTTGATGGCTGGGACACTAATATCAAGAGTACTTTGTTTCTTAATGGACCTCTGGGTTCTTCAGTGTACCCTTAGCGTGAATAGTTTGGCATTAGGCCTTCCCCGAATATTTTTCCCCCTCTTCAGAATTGAGGTTGGCCTAGACAAATCATCTTTGCAAAGCAGTGGCAGAATCGCAGTTACTATTCTGCCTTCTGGTCCAGGATGAGGAAAGTTCAAAGGATAGCTAGATCCTGCAGGGACTCATCTCATCTCTTTGTAGATATCAGGATGCACTTGCAGCTGTGGTGACTCAGCTAGACACAACCCCAAGGTCCTGTCCACAAAGCATCCTTTGGCACCTTGCTGAACAGTTTGTGTGTCACAACAACATTCCTACCTAGAAGTAGTTTGTATTCCACCTATTAGCACCTCCCTGGCTAATATATTTGCCAGTTTTTGTGATAATTTTCTGTGTACTGTTAATAATGTTGTCACACATTTTGCTCCACACCTACAGTTCAAATAAGGCAACATCTGTTTACAGTTTTTATTTCTGTTTGTAATGTTATTTAATGAACATTTTGGAAACACCTGTATTTTATAAATTACTGTGCACAGGGTCTTCATTGTAGTTGTGGCTATTGTGCATGATTTTTAAAAATAACAGAAATATTATGGAATATAAGATATTGTTCTTATGTACAGAGATAATTCAACTGTCTATATTTCTCATGCACCACCTATCACAGATGCAGGAAATGGAAGAAATATCCTAAGTTACACAGAGTAAGGGCAGATCCAACTGGTCGTCAGACAACACAACATTTTCCACTGACTTCAGCGGGAGTGGGATAAGCTAACTGGAGAGATTAGTCATCAAAAATAAGTCTAGAAAATATGTTTTACAAGATAAAAATACAGGTTTTTTACACTGTCAAAAATATTTTAACTTGCTAATTGTTAATCCCAAGGAAAATGTTATGACAGATTTTCAATGAATTAATACATTCACCATACACCATAACCTGAATTTTCCCATGGTTTCAAGAGTAAGTAAACTGTGGGTTGGTTCTTGGTCTAATATTGTGAACTCAGACATAAAATATTCATCCTTTCTCATACAGATTCATAGAATATCTGAAGTTAGAAGGGGCCCATAAAGATCATGGAGTCCAACTTCCTGCTCTTTGCAGGACTACCTAAAACTAAATCGTATGTCTAAGAGCGTGGTCCAGATGATGCTCTTTGAACTCTGGCAGGCTTAGTGCCGTGACCACTTCCCTGGGGAGCCTGGTCCAGGGACTGACCACCCTCTCAGTGAAGAACCTTTTCCTAACGTCCAATCTCAGCATCCCCCGACACAGCTTCATTCCATTTCCACATCCTATTGCTGGTCACCAGAGAGAGGAGCTCGGCACCTCCTGCTCCACTGCCCCCCTTGAGGAAAATTGCAACATTTGCCAGCTTCCAGTCAACTGGGACCTCTCCAGACTCCCAAGACCACTGAAAAATAATGGAGTGAGGTCCTGAAATGATATCGACCCGCTCTTTCAGTACCCTGGGATGAATCCCATCGGGCCCTATAGACTTAAGTGCATCCACCTGAAGCAGCAAGTCTCAAACCAGTTCAAGGTCAGCTGGGAGTTTATAGTCCCCCCAATCATAGTCTTCTAACACAGGGCTCTGGGGGTCCCAGGGCCCACCCCAGAACCCATCATTGATCTGCCAGCACATCAATACCTGTCTCCAAGCCTGGCATCAGCAGCAGGACTGTGGGTTTTTTTGATCATGGAATGGTTTACATGATGCCAGGTGTGCTGGAAATGAATGGGGTACAGCTGTTTCAAAGGGGGAAAAGGGTCTTCGCACAGGAGCTGGCAGGGCTCATTGAAAGGGCTTTAAAATAGATTTGAAGGGGGAAAGGGGATGGAATTAGCAGCAGAAGTGAGGGTCATTTATGGGCTCAAAATTACGGATATGCCTGGGGATAGTCACGTAGGAGTTAGGGTTTCTCCCAGCAAAAAAGGTGGCAGAACCTGCAGCCCAGCTGAAATGCTTCCACACTAATGCATGCAGCATGGACAACAAACAGGAGGAGCTAGAAGACATTGTGCAGCAGGAAAACTATGATGTAGTCGCTATCACATAAAAGTGGTGGGATGACTCACATGACTGGAGTGCTGCAATGGATGGCTACAAACTCTTCAGAAGGGGCAGGTGAGGAAGAGGAGGAGGTGGGGTGGCCCTGTATGTCAGGGAACGTAATGAATACCAAGAACTTAATGATGGGGACAACAGGGTTAAGTGTTTATGGGTAAATATCCGGGGGGAGGAGCAGGCTGTCCCCATGTGCCGAAAAATGAGCCATTGGGGAAAAAGACCGGTCTGGATGAAAAGAGAGCTATGATCACAACTCGGGGAAAAAAGGAGAATTCACGGCCTTTGGAAAAAGGGGCAGGCCACTCAGGAAGATTACAAAGGTGTTGTAAGGCTATGTAGGGAATAGATTAGAAAGGCCAAAGCCCAACTAGAACTTAACCTGGCCTTGCATGTTAAAAACAATAAAAAGAATTCCTATAAATATATTAGTAACAAGAGGGGGACTTGGGAGAATCTCCATCCTCTATTGGATGCGGGAGGTAACATTGTGACAAAGGATGAGGAGAAGACTGAGGTACTTAATGCCTTCTTTGCCTCTGTCTTCAGAAGTAGACTTGATTGTTCCCTGAGTACCCAGCCCCCTTAGCTAGTAAATAGGGGCGGGAGAAAAATGGAGCCCCCGTAATCCAAAGGGAGATGGTGAAGGACCTGATCCAGCACATGGACACACACAAGTCTATGGGGCCAGATGGGATCCACCTGAGGGTACTGAGGCAGCTGGCAAAAGTGCTTACTGAGCAACCCCTCGGTATTGGGGCCAGTTTTGTTTAATATATTTATCAATGATCTGGACAAGAGGATTGAGTGCACTCTCAGTAAGCTTACAGACAAAATCAAGTTGGGCGGGACTATTGATCTCCTTGAGGGTAGAATGTCTCTACAGAAGGATCTGGACAGGCTGGATGGATGGACTGAGGCAAATGGGATGAGGTTCACCGAGGTCAAGGGCCAGGTCCTGCACTTGGGTCACACCAACCCCCTGCAGCACTACAGGCTGGGGGCAGAGTGGCTGGAGAGCTGCCTGGCAGAAAAGGACCTGGGGATGTTGCTCAACAGCCGGCTGAACATGAGCCAGTAGTGTGTCCAGGTGGCCAAGAAGGCCAACAGCATCTTGGCCTGTATCAGGAACAGTGTGGCCAGCAGGACTGGGGCAGTGACTGTCGCCCTGTACTGGGCACTGGTGAGGCCCCACCTCGAATGCTCTGTCCAGTTTTGGGCCCCTCACTACAGGAAATACATTGAGGTGCTGGAGCGTGTCCAGAGAAGGGCAGCAGAGCTGGTGAGGGGTTTGGAGCACAAGTCTTGTGAGGAGCAGCTGAGGGAGCTGGGGGTGTTCAGCCTGGAGAAAAGGAGGCTGAGGGGAGACCTCTCTCTAACTCTACAACTACCTGAAAGGAGGGTTTTAGTGAGGTGGGGGTTGGTCTCTTCTTCCAAGTAACAGGCGCTAGGACAAGAGGAAATGGCCTCAAGTTACACCAGGGGAGGTTTAGGATGGATATTAGGAAAAATTTTTACACTGAAAGTTTTATCAAGCATTGGAACAGGCTGCCCAGGGAAGTGGTTGAGGCACAATCCCTGGAGGTATTTAAAAGACGTGTATAGTGCCACAGAGTGACATGGTTTAGTGATGGTTTTTGTCAGTGTTAGGTTGATCGTTGGACTTGATGATTTGAAAGGTCCCTTCCAACCTAGGCTGTTCTATGATTCTATCAGTTTTAAAGACAGAGGTGAAGAAGGCATTAAACGCTTTGTCTATGTCCTTATTTGTGAGATGACCAACCTCATCAAGTAACAGATCAATGCTTTCGTTGATCCTCCTTTTTCTGTTAACATATTTTAAAAAGCCCCTTTTGATGTCATTCACAGTGCTGGCCAAATTGAAATCTAATTGCGCTTTGGACACACAAATTTTCTCCCTACAATGAACAGCATCTCTATAGTCCTCCTGTGTCACCTCTCATTGCTTCCAATGTCCATACACTTTCTTTTTTAGCATAAGTTCTAGAAGAAGATCCCTGCTCAGCGAAGCCTTCTGCCCTGCTTGCATGACTTCTGACACTTCGGCATAGCCTGCTCCCGCACTCTTTAGAGATGTCTCTTAAAAATTGACCAGTGTGCTTGAACCTTCAAAAGCAGATTCCCAGGGGACCTTACTAACTATCTCCGTCAGCTGCCCGAAGTCTGTTCTCCCCATATCCAGGGTCAATGTTTTCCTGGCAGATTTCGTCCTATCACCAACAATTTGAAACTCAACTAATTAATGGTCACTGTCACCTAGTAAGCCACCAATCACCACTTTGCCCATAATTTCCTCTCTGTTTACAATGAAAAAATCCAGGAGGACAGCTTTCTAAGTCGGATCCCTTACTACCTCCACCAAGAAGTTATCTTTGATGTGCTTCAGGAATTTCCTGAACTTGTTTTTGTCTGCTGTAAGGAGTTCATGATTCTTAGGGCGTTGAGGAGAGCGGACAGAAAGCTCACTACCCTGGACTTCAGGAGAGCAGACTTTGGCCTTTTCAGTGACCTGCTTGGTCAAGTACCGTAGGATAAAGCACTGGAGGGAAAAGGGGCCCAAGAAAGCTGGTTAGTATTCAAGGATCACCTCCTCCAAGCTCAGGACCAATGCATCCCAACAACGAAGAAGTCAGGCAGAAAATGCCAGGAGGCCTGCATGGATGAACAAGGAGCTCCTGGACAAGCTCAAAAGCAAAAGGGAGGCCTACAGAGGGTGGAAGCAAGGACAGCCAGCCTAGGAGGACTACAGAGAAGCTATCCAAGTGGCCAGAAAGCAGATTAGGCAAGCTAAAGCCCAAATAGAGTTAAATCTGGCCAGGGACAAGGACAACTTCTGCAAGTATGTCAATGACAAAAGGAAGACAAGGGAAAATGTGGGACCTCTCTGGAGGGAAACAGGAGACCTGGTCACCCGTGATACAGACAAAGCTGAAGCAGTCAGTGACTTTTTTGCCTCAGTCTTCACCAGCAAGTGCTCTCACCACACTGCCCAAGTTGCAGAAGGCAAAGTCAGGGACTGGAAGAATGAGGAACTACCCGCCGTAGGAGATCAGATTTGACACCATCTAAGGAAATTGAAGGAGCACAAGTCCATGGGACTTGATGAAATTTATCCACGGGTCCTGAGGAAGCCGGCAGATGAAGTTACTAAGCCACTATCCATCATATTAGAGAAGTCGTGGCAGTCTGGTGAAGTTCCCACTACCTGGAAAAGGGGAAACATAACCCCCATTTTTTAAAAAGGAAAAAAGGAAGACCCAGGGAATGACATGCTGGTCAGTCTCACCTCTGTGCCCAGCAAGATCATGGACCAGATCGTCCTGGAAACTATGCTAAAGTACATGGAAAATAAGATGATGATTGGTGACAGCAAACATGGCTTCACTAAGGGCAAATCATGCCTGAAAAATTTGGTGGCCTTCCACAACAGTGTTATAGCGTTGGTGGATAAGGGAAGAGCAACAGATGTTATCTACCTGGACTTGTGCAAAGCATTTGAGACTGTCCCACATGACATCCTGGTCTCTAAATTGGAGAGACAAGAGTTTGACGGATGGACCACTCAATGGATAAAGAACTGGCTGGATGGCCACACTCAAAGAGTTGTGGCCAACTGCTCAATGTCAAACTTGTGACCAGTGACAAATGGCATTTCTCATGGGCCGGTACGGGGACCAACATTATTTAACATCTTTGTCAGCAACACAGAACACTGGTATTTGGCTACAAATACAAAGCACAGCACTATGAGGGCTGCTATGGGGAAAGATAATTCCATCCCAGCCAGACCCAATACAGGGTTATTGCACTATTGTTTGCTTTATATGGATGATGCCACTGTCCCACATGACATCCTGCTCTCAAAATTGGAAAATCATGGATTCGATGGATGGACCACTTGTTGGATCAGGAACCAGATGGATGGCTGCACTCAAAGGGTTGCAGTAAATGGCTCAATGTCCAGTTGGAAGCCAGTGATGAGTGGTGTTCCTCAGGGGTTGGTACTGGGAGCAGTGCTGTTCAACATCTTTGTTGGAGACATGAATGGTGGAATCAAATGTACCCTCAGTACGTTTGCTGACGACACCAAGCTGTATGGAGCATTCGACATGCTAGAAGGAAGGGACGCCATCCGAAGGGACACCATCCAAAGGGACCCGGATGGGCTTAAGAGGTGGGCCCTAAGAAGGCAGCACAGCCAACAGCCCAGCTGAAGTGCCTCTACATGAACACATGGAGCATGGGCAACAGATAGGAAGAGTTGGAAGCCACCATGCTGCTGGAAAGCTATGATATAGTGGCCATCACTGAAACCTGGTGGGATGAATCCTACAACTGGAGTGTGGCTATTAAGGGCTACAAGCTGTTCAGAAGGGACAGGTGAGGAGTGGCGGAGGTGTTGCCCTCTGTGTTAAGGAATGGATAGAGAATGAGGAGATGTCCTTGAAGAACAGCCAAGAGAAGTGGAAAGCTTATGGGTAGGAATTAGAGACAGAGGCAATAAGGGGAACCTTGTGGTTGGTGTCTTTTACAGGCTACCTGATCAAGGGGAGCCCACTGATGAAGCCTTCTTACTCCAGCTACAGAAGGCATCATGCTCGAAGGCTCTCATCCTGCTGAGGGATTTCAACTACCCCAACATCTGCTGGAAAAGCAACATGGCAAGCTGTAAACAATCCAGGAGGTTCCTGGAGTTCCTTGACGATAACTTCCTAAGGCAGGAAATAGACAGCCCTACCCAAGGGTATGTGACACTGGACCTGGTAGTCACCAATGCAAGTGAGCTCATCAGGGATGTCAAGATTGGAGGCAGCCTGGGCTGCAGTGATCATGCCCTGGTGGAGTTCAGTCTTAAGGGATACGTGTCAGGCAAGGTACGTAGCCAGGACCTTGAATTTTAGGAAAGCAAACCTCAAGCTCTTCAAGGAGTTAGTCAGTAGGACCCCCTGGGAAACAGTCCTCGGGGACAAGGGAGCAGAACAGAGATGACAGATCTTTAAGGACACTTTCTATAGAGCACAAGAGCTCTCGATCCCCAGGTGTAGGATATCGAGCAAGAAAGGGACGAGACCAGCATGGCTGAGTTAGGACCTGCTGGTCAAACTAAAAGGCAAGAAGGAACTGCACAGGCAGTTCAGGCAGGATCAGGTATCCTGGGAAGAGCACAGGGACACTGCTCGGTTATGTAGGGACGAGGTCAGGAAGGCCAAGGCACGGCTGGAGCTGAATCTGGCAAGGGATGCTAAGAATAACAAGAAGGGCTTCCCCAGGAATGTCAACCAGTAAAGGAAGGTTAAAGAAAGCATATCCCCCATGATGAGCAAGACTGGCAAACTGGTAACAACAGACGAGGAGAAGGCTGAGGTTCTCAACAACTTTTTTGCCTTGGTCTTCACTGCCAACCTCTCTCCTCACACCTCCCAAGTTGAAGGACTGGGAAAAAACAAGGGTTATGAGAATGAAGAATTGCCCACTATAGGAGAAGACCAGGTTCGAGAACTTCAAAGGAACCTGAATCATGGAATTGTCAGAGTTGGAAGGGACCTCTAGAGATCATCTAGGCCAACTTCCCTGCTAGAGCAAGATTGCCTACAGCACATAACTCAGGACGGCATCCAGGCGGGTCTTGAAAATCTCCAGAGAAGGGGACTCCACACCCTCCCTGGGCAGCCTGTTCCAGGGCTCTGTCACCCACACCATAAAGAAGTTCTTCCTCATATTTGAGCAGAACTTCCCATGTCCCAGCTTGTGCCCATTGCCCCTCATCCTGTCACTGGGAACCACTGAAAAGAGTCCAGCTCCATCCTCCTTCAACCCACCCTTTAGGAACTTGTAAACATAGATGAGGTCTCCCCTCAGCCTTCTCTTAGCAAGGCTAAAGAGCCCCAGCTCTTTGAGCCTTTCCTCATAAGGGAGATGCTCCAATCCCTCAATCATCTTTGTTGCCCTGAAGGTACACAAGTCCATGGGACTTGATGAAATCCATCCATGGGTCCTGAGGGAGCTGGCGGATGAAGTTGCCAAGCCACTATCCATCATATCAGAGAAGTCGTGGCAGTCTGTGGGAGTGTGATACAATCGATCTTCCAGGCCTCTCCATATTTATATTTCAGCCATCATCCCCCATATCAAAGAGGCTTTAATCGCTTGGCTTGCTTGATTGCAGCGCATGTCTCAAATTCATGGATGACCTGTGCAATAGTGTCTGGTCAAGTCCACCCCTCCAAGCCCATCTATATGTGTCATCTCTTCCTTGATGACCTGAGGAGTCATGGGCCCATCAAGCTATGAACAATTCACCCTTATGTTGCCAGTCCAGATCTACCTCAGCCACTTCAATCCTAGCAGCCCGATCCACCTGCTGGTTGTTCTGATGTTCCTCAGTGGCCTGGGTCTTGGGTACATGGGCATCTACATGATGTACTTTCACAACCAGATTCTCTATCTGGGTAGCAATACCTCGCCACAATTCAGCAGCCCAGATGTGTTTGCCTCTGCGCTGCCAATTGTTCTGCTTCCACTGCTGTAACCACCCCCACAAGGCATTTGCCACCACCCATGAGTCAGTACAGAGATAGAGTATTGGCCACTTCTCTCATTCAGCAATGTCTAAAGCCAGCTGGATGGCTTTTACCTCTGCACATTGACTTGACTCACCTTCTCCTTCAGTGGCTTCTGCAACTTGTCTTGTAGGACTCCACACGGCAGCTTTCCACCTTCGATGCTTTCCTACAATATGACAAGACCCATCAGTGAACAGAGAATATTTCCTCTCATTTTCTGGTAGTTTATTATATGGTGGGGTTTCTTCCACACACATCACCTCCTCTAGTAATATTCCAAACTCTTTGGCTTCTGGTCAGTCCATGATCACTTTCAGAATTCCTGGGTAACTGGGGTTTCCCATTCGAGCTCACTGTGTGAGCAGTGCAATCCACTTACTGCATGTAGCATCAGTTGCATGATGTGTGCAGGAGACCCTTTCTTTGAACATACAGCCCAGAACCAGCATTCAAGGTGCTAAGAGGAGCTGTGCTTCAGTACCAATTACCTCTGAAGCAGCTCCAACTCCTTCATATGCTGCCAAGATTTCCTTTTCAGTTGGAGTATAGTTGGCTTCAGATCCTCTGTATCCTTGACTCCAGAATCCTAGGGGTCGACCTCAAGTCTCCCCTGGTGCTTTCTGCCAGAGGCTTCATGTAGGGCCATTGTCCCCAGCTGCGGTGTAGAGCACATTTTTAATGTCCCATCCTGTTTGGACTGGCCCAAGGGCTACTGCACGCACAATCTCTTGTTTAATTTGCTCAAAGGCTTGTCGTTGCTCAGGGGCCCACGTAAATTCATTTTTCTTTCAAGTCACTCCATAGATAGGGTTCAGTCTGACTATATCCTGGAATATGCATTCTCCAGAAACACACAACACCCAAAACGGCTTGTGTTTCCTTTTTATTAGTAGGTGGGAACATAGCTGTTATTTTGTTAATCACATCCATTGGGATCTGGTGACACCCATCTTGACACTTAATTCCTAAAAACTGGATCTCTCGTGCAGGTCCCTTGACCTTACCTCTTTTTACAGCAAAACTCACTTTCAGAATAATGTTGATTATTCTCTTACCTTTCTTAAGAACTATTTCTGCTGTACTACCCCACACAATGATGTTGTCAATGTATAGCAGGTGTTCTGGAGCTCCACCCTTCTCCAGTGCAGTACATATGCTGGTAATATCTCTTTTCCAGTTGGGAGTATAGTGGGCTTCAGATTCCCTATATCCTCAAGTCCAAAACCCTCAGGGTCAACCTCATGTCTCCCCTGGTGCTTTCTGACACAGGCTCCAGGTAGGACAACTGTCGCCGGCTGTGGTGCAGAACATATTTTAACACCTTTTTCTGCTCAGATTGGCCCCAGGGCTACTGCATTTCCTGTTTAATTTTTTCAAAGGCTTGTAATTGCTTTTGTTGATTATATTCATTGGGATCTGACAGCATCCATCTTGCCATTTTATTCCTAAGTACTGGATCTCCTGTGCAGGTCCCTTGACCTTACTTCATTTTACAGCAAAACCATCTTTCAGAAGGATTTGAACTATTTTATTCCCCTTCTCAAAATCTTCCGCTGTGTTGCCCCATACGATGATGCTGTCAATGTACTGCAGATGTTCCAGAGCTTCACCCTCTTCCAGTGCAGTCTGGATCAGTCCATGGCAAATAGTAGGGCTGTGTTTCCACCCCTGGGGCAGTCGATTCCAGGTGTACTGGACACCCCTCCAGGTGAAAGCAAACTGAGACCTGCACTCTGCTGCCAGAGGGATTGAGAAAATGGCATTAGCGATATCAGTTGTGGCATACCACTTGGCTGCCTTGGACTCCGGTTCATACTGAAGTTCTAGCATGTCTGGCACAGCAGCACTCAGTGGGGGTGTGACTTCATTCAGGCCATGCTAGTCCACAGTTAGCCTCCACTCTCCATTAGACCTTCATAGTAGTCATATAAGGCTGTTAAAGGGTGAGCAAGTCTTGCTGATTACTCCTTGTCTCTCCAGTTGACTTATCAGCTTACAGATGGGAATCAGAGAGTCTCGGTTGGGACCCTGTTTGTACATCTGCCTTTGATCCCGATCTATGTGTTCCTGACTCCAGAGCTGGAATTCAGTTCCCATCCATTGCTGGATCCAGTCTGAGACTTCCCCAGTGCCTGCCGGTGATGGGACTGTCATCCTGGGAGTTTGATACAGTTTTGTATATATTGTATCCATTTCATTATTTTCTTCTTTTTTATTTTAATATTAATTCTTCATTAAAGTAGTT
>JAOWAV010000185.1:0-12790 GCA_028571045.1 Scolopax bukidnonensis | reverse complement strand
GTCTGGTGGGGAAAGGGTTAATTGTTCCCAGGACCTAGCAGGGACACAGGTATTCCATCCCATTTGGGCCACGCCCAAGGGGCAGGGCCTGAGCTAGCTGGGGAGGGGGAGGTACAGGAAGTGATATACAAGGAGGAAGTCCTGCCCCTGGGTCAGAAGGAGCAGGGAGAGTAGTGTGGTCGCATGTGCTCCTGGCGCTTTGGCAAGCGGCGGTATCGTGATTGCGGTTGTATACTTCTCTGTCTGTGTTATCGTTGTTATTTCCCGTGGCCTTTGCTGTCTTGTTAAATTGCCTTTGTCTCAACCCATGAGTTTTAATTTCGATTTTCCCTTCCTGGCCACGCCGCTGGTGGGGGACTCTGATTTGTGTGAGCGGCTGCCACATGGTCCTTTGTTCCCATCTACCGCCAAACCACGACAAACTGTAATTGTGTAAAGAATGTCAGAGGAATGTCCATAGGAATAAAAGAGAATGACCTAATCGGGGCATTGTAACTGCAGCATGGGCTCTGTAGGCAAGCATTCGGATAGAGTGTAAGTCCCTGAATAATCAGCAAATGGGAAAGGGGACAGGGAATCAGGCCTAATTCCTCTGAACACCAAGAGCAGTGTGTGCCTCTTCTTTGAGGGGCTCCCGAACGAGCTTGGTCTTATATTTTTAATAATTTTTTTTTTTTAATATTTTTGCTTGGAAGACTTTGTCTCCTTTTTCATTCTATTTGTGAGCCACCGTTTCTCACAATTTGGGGGCTTGACTTAGATTCAGCCCTCCTGTTTCTGTGGGACAGGGTAGTGAGAGAGGAGGGGTGTGCCCTGCTCATTCCAGCAGTCTCTGACCTTCTGTCCTGTTTCGTGAGGGGCAGTGGGTCCTATCTGGATGGAGGACTCTCAAAGCAAAGAGGGAAAGGAGAGGTTGATGAAACTGAATTATGCAGGGCAGCTGGTAACTTCTGTGCACGGAACCTGGGTAAGAAAACTGACTGTTAAGTAATACTTGAGTGGCTGGAATAGCAGGACTGAGTGTGTGAATGATATGTGGAGTTGTCTGCAAAGTGAGTGCAGAGCCCTTCTAACCACAGTTCCATTCATCTGCGAGGAAAATGGCTGGTGAAGGGACAAAGCGAGAGGGCTTCTGGTAAAAGATGCCCTGTGGGAATTTCAAAGAAATGGGAAGTAAATCTAGTAAGAAGATTTTTAAGAGAGAGGGATCTGAGGATACCACTTCGAGCACACCTCCCAACAGTCCTTTGGGGAGGATGCTCAGGAACTTGGGGTGAAAGGAAACATCTTGCACCCAGGGAAAAGAGAAAAAGAGGATGATACAGTATTGTACGTTTGAATGGATGAAGCAACCCGTTAGATCCGATCAATTATACTGGTCAAAATATGGGTTATCAGAGAATTGGGTTTGCCAGGCTTTAAATTTTTATGTAAATAGTAAAGAACCTTTTAGTCAATAAGAAAGTGATTATGCTTCCTGTTGGAAGGGATGTCTGTCTCTCTTTATGTCTAAGGACTTGGGGGAGCGTCAAGGGGAGGAGGAGAAATGGGATCCTTTAGATCACCTACCCCTTCCATATAACCCATATGGGGAGCCAAACGCCCTTCCTTTAAGGGAAACAGATGGGGAGGAAGGGGATAGTGACCAAGAAGAAGAAAATACTGTGGCTGGGCCCCATACCCCCTTGATTCAAGAGGTACAAAGAGCCCAGACCACCAAACTCAAGCAGTTAAAGAAAGATGTCCAGTACTACCCACCTCCCTCGTCAAGAAAGACACCAAAATTTGTTGCAGAGCGGGCTATGTTTCCATTACGAGAGGTGCCTATGCAAGGGGCCCCGGGAGGAGTAGGGTTTGTAAATGTACCTCTAACTAGTACAGAGGTCTGGGAATTTAAGAGAGAAATGAGTAAGATGTTAGAAGATCCTTTGGGCCTGTCAGAACAGATAGACCAATTTTTAGGACCCAATATTTATACTTGGGTTGAAATGCAGTCCATTTTGGGGACTTTATTTACACCAGAGGAAAGACAGATGATACAGACTGTTGGAATAAGGATCTGGGAAAGAGACAATCCTCCCTTAAGGAAGGAATCCCAGGAGATCAGAAGCTTCCCATAGTGAGACCAAATTGGGACCAGAACAATGTTGAAGGGAGGAATAATATGTCAAATTATAGGAAACTAGTCATTAGGGGAATCAAAGAAGTGGTGCCAAAAGGACACAATTTTGAAAAAGCCTTTGAAAATAAACAGCATAAAGATGAATCACCTGGTTGCAGAGGCTTAGAAGAAGCATGCAGCAATATTCAGGAATTGATCCTGAAAGTGAGGCCAGTCAAGAATTATTAAAAGTAAATTTTGTTACCAAGGCCTGGCCTGATATAAAGAAAAAGTTAGAAAAACTAGAAGATTGGCATGATAGGGGACTGAATGATTTGTTGCAGGAAGCCCAAAAGGTATATGTTAGAAGGGACGATGAGAAACAGAAAACTAAGACCAAATTGCTGGTGGCCACTGTGGAACAAATAGTAAAGCGACAGCCAGAAGAGAAAGGAAAAGGGAGGCCGGTAATTTGAGGAAGGGGAGCTGAACGTGGAAGAGGACGAGGTAACTTCGTGACCTCTCAAGAAGGAGAGAGAGGTCTGGCTTCATGGCAAACTGGTCCCAAGAGGTGCTTTTATTGTGGAAAGGAAGGACACTTTAAAAGGGAGTGCCCAATAAGGCAGAGAGAAGTTAAAGTCTTTCACATGATGGAGTCAGGGGACTGTCTCCAAGATCAGGGGTGTTAGGGGCTCTACCTCCTGGGGTCTAAACATCATGAAGAGCCCTCGATGAATTTAAAACTTGGACCCCAGGAAGAAGAATATGTTTTTATGGTAGACTCCGGGGCTGAGAGATCAAGTATAATTAGAATTCCACAAGGAGGTGAAGAAGGAATGCAAACTACTACAGTGACTGGAATCAGAGGGGAAGGGTTCCCGGTCCCCATCATTGAACAAGTAAAGGTCCAAGGAAACAACAGAGAGATTGTAGCTGATTTAGTAATGATAGCAGAAGCCAGAACAAATTTATTGGGGAGTTACAGATTCAGATGGGAATTGGAGTAGTCACGATAGAAGATCGTATGGTGGTGAGACTGTTTAAGTTGAAAGAAGAAGATGAAAAGGAGATAGACTCTCTAGTATGGGTAGTGGATGGTAATAGAGGGGGGTTGGATATTTTCCCCCTTAAGGGTAGTGATGTGGGAAGCTGGCGTAGAGCAGGGGGCTTAGTGGAGGATCAGATAGGCAATTGTGTTTGCTAGGCAGGGAGGGCTGGGGCAAGCAAGAGCCACAATTGCAGAGAATACAACATCCTGAGAGATAAGGGAAGTAGCAGCTTGCTAAAGCTGACACAGCTGAGAAAAATTGCTTTAGGCCTAATCTTGTGGAGCAAGACTACAAAGACCACCAGAGTCCCTGATGAACCTAGAAATCAAAAGACACATGTGAATAGGGGTGAATACATATGATAATGAGTTCTTGGAAAGATAATGAATATGTTAAACGGTTACAGGGAAGTAATATGAATATGCATGTACTACTGAAATATAATCCTGAAACCCTTGACCATCGGTAGGTGTATTTGGAGGAAATATCCCCTACGTGTCTGGCACTGCAAATAAAGAATGCCTGCTTAATAACTCTGCTTATTGAGTCTGTGACTGTGTCGGTAGAACTGAAGGAAGTCAGCCAACCAATTTGCGTGAGGCAATATCCTATATCTTTGGGAGGAAGGAAGGGATTGCAATCAGTAATTGAAGGGCTTTTGAAGGATGGACTTCTAGAACCTTGAATGTCCCTCTATAATACTCCCATCCTACCAGTGAAGAAATCGGACGAGAGCTATAGGCTGGTACAAGACTTCTGGGAACTAAATAAACTTGTCCAAGCGCGCCACCAAGTGGTACCTAACCCTTACACCTTACTAAGCAAAATTCCTCATGATCACAAATGGTTTAGTGTGATAGACCTCCACGATGCTTTCTGAGCTTGCCCTTTGGTGAAAGACAGCCAAGATACGTTTGCATTTGAGCGGGGAGGATCCCATAACAGGAAGAAAGCAGCAATTCCGTTGGACTTCTTTACCGCAAGGTTTTACGGAATCCCTGAACTTGTTCGGGCATGTATTAGAACAAGTTCTTGAGGAATTTAAAGCATCCCTGGGAATTAAGTTGCTTCAATATGTTGATGATTTACTAGTGTCTGGGTAAAAGGAGGAAGAAGTTAGGACAGCCTCGATCCAATTATTAAATTTCTTGGGGAAAAAGAAGGGGCTGCGAGTCTCGAAGACTAAACTGCAATTTGTAGAAAAGGAAGCAAAATATCTTGGACATCTAATAAGTGAAGGGAGGAGGAGAATAAACCCAGAATGTATTTCTGGCATTGTTGCCACCCCACTCCCTAAGACCAAAAGAGAAGCAAGGAAGTTTTTAGGTTTACTTGGGTCTTGTAGACTCTGGATTGAGAATTTTGCCCAACATGTAAAAATTATATATATAAAATTACAAGGAGAGACATAAAAGCCTGAGTGGACAGGGGAGGAAAAACAACAATTTGAAAGCCTCAAGAAGAAATGAATCCAGGCACCAATATTGGCACTTCCCTCTTTGGAAAAACCGTTCCATCTATACCTAAGTGTGGAAGATGGGATAGCTTATGGAGTACTAACTCAAATTGAGGAGGCCAGAAGCAACCAATAACATATTTGTCTAAAATATCCGATCCAGTTTCACATGGATGGCCAACTTGTCTACAAGCAGTAGCTGCTATGGCCGGATTGGTGGAGAAGAGTAGAAAACTAACCTTTGGATGGGCTTTGATAGTGCCCATTCCACATGCTGTTAGGACAATATCGAATCAAAAGTCCAGAAGATGGTTACCAGACTCAAGGATTTTGAAATACAAGGCTATTTTAATGGAAAAAAATGATTTGGTTTTAACTACTGATAGGAGTCTTAACCCTTCACAGATTTTGCATGGAGGAGCAGAGGTGGGAGCCCCTGAGCACAACTGCTTGGATATAATAGAATATCAAACCAGAGTCCAAGATGACTTTTACCCTGCCTGAGGGTAAAACAGTTTTTATAGATGTATTGATGGGAAACGTCACAGTGGCTACTCGGTTGTGGATGGAGAGGGAAATTACCTAGCAATTGGTCAGCTCAAATGGGTGAACTATACGCTTTAAAATGAGCTTTAGAACTACTTGAAGGAGGAAAAGGGACAATTTATACCAATTCTAAATATGCTTTTGGAGTGGTACATACCTTTGGAAAGATCTGGAAGGAGTGTGGACTTATTTCCTCCCAAGGAAAGGAATTGGCACATGAGCAGCTGATGCTGTAAGTGTTGGAATTGCCAGAGCTCTGGAATTGCCAAGCTCTGGAATTGCCAGAGGAAATCGCAGTGGTCCATGTGACAGGGCACCAGAGAGGAGGTTCCCTGAAAGCCAGGGGAAATCGATTGGCCGATGAATAGGCCAAAGAACCAGCCCTGGAAAAAGAGACTAAAACACTTGCCTTAATACCTGGAAGTATAGAGGCCAAATTGAAACTGCCAGTATTTACTGGGGAAGAAGAAGAACCCCTGCAAAGGCTGGAGTGTGTAAAAACTCAAGAAGGAAAATGGCTCCTACCAGACAGAAGACAAATGATAAATAAAGCAATTGCCAGATAAATACTGCTTAAGTTACATCAGGAAACCCACTGGGGAACTCAAGTCCTGTGTGACCAGTTTATGAGAACTTATGGTTGCCTAGGGGTATATACAGTAGCCAAACAAGTGACTGAGTGATGTTTAATTTGTCAAAAAGTGAACAGGAGGGTAATGAGAAAATTCCCTAGTGGAGGAGGAACATTGGCCCTGGGACCTTTCCAGAGTATACAGGTAGACTATACTGAACTTCCAAAGGTGCAAAGATGGAAATATCTATTGGTAAATAATAGATCATCTCGCTCATTGGGTGGAAGCCTTCCCCACTGCAACTGCCACAGCTTCTAATGTAGTTACGATCCTGTTGGAATAAATTATTCCTAGATATGGGATAATAGAGAGAATAGACCCTGATAGGGGAACACATTTTACTTTGAAAATTTTGGAGAACGTGTCTAGCTATAGTTATACAATGTGACATTTACACACAATGGCACCCCCAGAGTTCTGGGAGAGTTGAGAGAATGAACATGACTCTTAAGACACATATCACTAAACTGATGGTAGAAACGAAGCTACCATGGACTAAGTGTTTGCCCCGGTGTTATTAAGAATCAGGACCGCCCCCAGGAAGGATTTGGGAATATCTCCTTATGAAATTATATTTGGGTTACCTTATTTAGGAAGGGAAGAAGGATCCTGAAATAAATGACATATATCTTAAAAACTATCTGTGGGCAGTTACTCTTTCTCTTGCAGATTTGAGAAATAAGGGACTACTCCCTCAAAGAGCACCCTTAGACTTTTATATACATTGGGTGAAACCAGGAGATTGGGTGCTGGTGAAATCCTGGAAAGATGATGCCTTGACACCAACGTGGGAGGGTCCCTTCCAAGTGCTCCTGACAATGGAAGCAGCCATTAGGATGAAAGAAAGAGGGTGGACATATTCCAGTGAAATCACTTCCCGGAGAATGGACTGTAGCACAGGGAAGTAACCCCTTAAAATTGACTTTTAAAAGATAGTGGGACTGTTTTACATACCTATTCTGGAGATTACAAAGATGATCAAGGGCAAGACTGGACTGGCCTCTGTGTTTTCCACCAAGAAGATCTCTTAGCTCCGCTATTGGCTGCAACCCGATAGGTGTTGAGAGGTGGAGACACAAGCCATACCAGACCTTGACGTAAAAGGGTAATCTACGGGAAAAGCTTTGAAAGTGAATCCTATGGATTGGACCAAATGTAGACCGTTGTTATGGGCAATTTTAGTGTTGGTTAACCCAGCATGGACTGGACCCTGTAACATGTGTCTCATTACCCTACGAATTGGCAGACAATCTTATTGTGGTTTCACCTACCATGCTTACATTCATTCAAAATGTTATGGCCATAAACAAGAATGTACAGAAGCAGGGGAGAACTATTGGATGGCTCAGAATCTAGGAAGCTGAGCTGGAACCTATAGGGAATATGTGTGTCCTAGAGGAGAAAATTGGGTTTACTTTAGTAAATTAGGTCAATGGGGAATGAGTGATGGAGGAGCAACTCAAGACCGGGCAAGAGAACAACTAGTAAAAGAGAATTGAGCAATTATGGAATTTCTCCCAAATGAAGCCAGTAAAAAGTGGCAGCCAGTTATATAATGAAATCCGAGAGGAGTTACAAAAACAATTAGGGCCCCTCTCCTTGGGAAAAAATTCGTTCATAGATCTAGCTGAAAGAATAGCAGGGGAATTAAGAGTAACCGATTGTTGGGTGTGGGGGGGGCCCTTAAGAATGGCCATGGAAAGGTACAACAAATTTGAGCCCCCTCCAGATACTTAAATGGAACCACTCCATTGTCGCAGAAGAAAATAAGAGGCCCTTTGGGTGGATCTTAGCATCTGAGGTCATTGGAACAGAATGCCTGGGGCGTAAAGGAAATAAGTTCAACAAATGGGTAGGAGAAAGTCCTTGCAAAAGAATATACACATACAATGGCTCTCATTTTGAGTGGTGGCCCCAGGAACCTACGTGGTATTGGTCTAAAGAAGACACTGGTGATTGTACTAAAACCACCGAAAGTGAAATGTATGATTGCTCGGGAACTAATCCTTTCAAGGGATCACCAGGTATCTTACAGTTTCAGTAAAATCTAGAGAATAGTTTCAAAAACTATTGGAAAGCTCCAGATGGATTATTTTGGATTTGCGGACAAAGGGCTTATTCTAAATTACCTGCTAGCTGGAAGGGGAGTTGTACTCGAGGAATTATCCAGCCAGGGTTCTTCCTACTACCACCAAAAGAAGGAGATGGACTAGGAATTCCAGTCTATGAAGATTTGAGGCGAGGAAAGAGATCTATCCAAATTGGAGGAACACAAAGACGGAGTGAAGATGAATGGCCACCAGAAAGGATCATAGAAATTTATGGGCCTGCAACTACTTGGGTCCAGGACGGCAGTTGGGGCTATCGGACACCGATATACATGTTGAACAGAATAATTAGACCACAGGCTGTGGCAGAATTGATATCTAACCAAACTGCCTCAGCCTTAGAATTATTAGCCAAACAATGAACCCTAATGTGAGGAGCAATTTATCAGAACACACTGGCCTTAGATTATTTGATGGCTGAGGAAGGAGGAGTGTGTGGAAAACTTATTATATCAGATTGTTGTCTCAAAATTTATGATAACGGACAAGCTGTAATAAATATAGCCACCAACATTAGAAAAATTGCTCATGTCCCAGTACAAAAGTGGAAATCAATGTTACACTCCAGTTGGTGGGATAGTTCGTTGGGTGTAGCCTGGTGGAAGAAAGCAGGCTTCTTCTTATTATGTGCTGTGGATGGACTGCTACTCATACCCTGTGTTATTCCCTGCTTTATGAGGTTAATTTCCAGTGTAGTAGAAGGGATGCAGATAGCCAGCATGCCAGTGAATCCGAAAATGGCCATCTCTGATCAAAACACGGAAATCCAGAAAATTATGGTCCTGAAAAAGAGAGATTGGAAAAAGGAGGAACAAGAAGAAAATGTATAACTGATTCTACATACTACAGCTATTTTCCAGCCATGATGGATTTGCTTGTGATGTAAATAACTTTTGGAACCATAATTGTGTAAAGAATGTCAGAGGAACATCCATAAGAATAAGAAGAGAATGACCCAACCGGGGCATTGTAACTGCAGCATGAGCTAGGTAGGTGGTTCCTGAATACCCAGCAAATGGAAAAGGGCACAGGGAATCAGGTGATCTGGAAAGGGTATAATTACTCTGAGCACCAAGAGCAGTGTGTGCCTCTTCTTTGAGATGCACTCGATTCAGCTGACTCATACATTTTTTAAAATAAACTTTTATAATTTTTTTTGTATCTTTGCTTCGAAGACTTTGTCCTCTTTTACATTCTATTTATGAGTCGTTATTTCCCACATCCTCACCAGGCTGCTTTTGTTAATAGTTAATTCAGACCCTTGGGCACTCCCTGTGGGTTGTAGAGGTTCTGCTTCAAGTACCTCTAAGTTTCTCACCACTGCATAGTCATTTTCCATTCATGTAGTATGAAGATCCATCAGTGAAAAGGGTTAGATCCAAATTCTCTAGAGATTGATCCCATAGATCTTCTCATAGGTGGCTGGAGTGAAACACTACCTTCACGCAATCATGATGCAGCTCATCATTGGAGTGAACAGGAAGTTGATGGATTTAAAACATTAAATCTTTTTAAAACAATATTATCTGCATTTCAAATCATTAGTTCATAACAATGCATTCTTTGTGGGGACAATACTTGTGTAGCATCTTTTTGAAGAATCAGTTCTACTTCATATGGAACATACATGGTTGTTGGGTGACCCAGAATTAATGGTGTGCTTCTTTTTATGATAGTTGTTGCTGCTATCACTTTAACACAGGAATTATTCCCTGCTGCTACAGGATCCAGTTGAGTTGAGTAATAAACCACAGGGCAGTTACTTTTAAATAAGGACTCCGCTGGTTACTCCTTTGTTCTCATGCACAAATAGTTCAAAGGATTCAGAGTAATCTGGCAATCCCAGTGTGGGAGCAGAATTTAAAGTTCCTTTTATAGCTTGGAAAGCCTTTTCTCTCTCTCGATGTCAACATATAGGCTCCGCTTCCTCTGCCTTGGTAGCTTTTGCCCCAGCACATGATCCTTAAAATAGTTACAGATGTCAGAGGTGGCTTGGTCCACAAACACACTTGCTGCCAATTCATTATTAAAATTCTGGAGAGTCATTCCCCTATATGTCAACAAAGCCTGTCGCAGTCTTCTCAAGTAGTTGCTGGGGTGTTCCTCTGGCCTCTGTCTACATTCCAGTATTTAAGTTCAATTTACTCTCATCTACTCGCAAGCTCTAATCACATTTATCAGATTTCTGACTGTTCAGCAATTATCTCTCTGTTTGATCATTATGATTCTGATTAGGATCAACCTGAGGCCAGGCAGTTTGACTTCCCCCTGCCTGTAGGGTTAATTCCATGTTCTTTTCAATTCTCTTATCTTTCTGTCTGGATGGCATAACTCTGTCAATAACAGGTTAACACTGGCCCAGGATGAATTATATCACGAACAAATATTGGAAAAATAATGATGCACATTGACCTGCATCTTCCCTTAACCTGGGCATTTGTTTTCCCCACAGAACCAAATCCCTGAGGTTCCAGAGGCGATGGGTGTGTACATGTAATATTGGAGGGGGGGAAGAACATTTCAGTACCTCAGCCTTCTCCATATCCTGGGTGACCAGGTCTCCATTTCCTTCCAGAGAGGGCCCGCATCTTCCCTAGTCTTCCCTTTATCACTGGCATACTTATAGAAGTTTTTCTTGTTGTCCTTGATGTCCCTGGCCAGATTTAATTCTATCTGGGCTTTAGCTTGCCTAACCTGATTCCTGGTTGCTCAGACAATTTCTCTGTGTTCTTTCCAAGCTACCTGTCCTTCCTTCCACCCTCTAGACCTCCTGTTTGCTTTTGAGAGTGTCCAGGAGCTCCTTGTTCATCCATGCAGGCCTCCTGACTTTTTTGCCTGACTTCTTCTTTGTTGGGATACATTGCTTTTGAGTTTGGAGGTGATCCTTGAATACTAACCAGATTCCTTGGGCCCTTCTCCCCTCCAGTGCTTTATCCCATGGTATCCTACCAAGCATATCCCTGAAGAAGCCAAAGTCTGCTCTTCTGAAGTCCAGGGTAGCGAGCTTGCTGTGCACCCTCCTCGTTGCTCTAAGGATCTTCAATTCTACCATTTTGTGATCACTGCAGCCAAAATTACCCTTGAGCTTGACATTCCCTGCTAACTCCTCCTTGTTGGTAAGGACAAGGTCCATCATAGATCCTCTCCTCATTGGCTTCTCTACCACTTGGCGAAGGAAGTTGTCGTGCATGCCAAGAACTCCCTGGACTGCTTGTGCCCTGCTGTGTTGTCCTTCTAACAGATATTGGGGTGGTTCAAGTCCCTCATGAGGACTAGGGCCTGTGATACCTGCCCTTTATAGCTGATAGCAGTCGCCTCCAGAGACTGAATGTTTGCCTTTCTCTCAATTGTTTTATTGATACCTCCATCTCTGGCCAGGTTTCCCAACTGCTTAGCTTCTCTACCTTCTAAGTCTGTGGTATCAGCCTCATTGTTCCAGGAGATAAGTGTCTCCCCTTCATGATGACTGAAGTCCTTTCTCATATTTTGCAGGTCCTTCATAGAGAAGGATTTAATGATTATCTCTGCATCTGAGTCGTCCTCCTGCATTGATGCTGCCCTAGAAGGACCCTTTCCCTGATCTGCTTTAGAATGACCCTTTCCTTTGTCTGCTTTAGAAGGGTCTTCTGGATCTTCATCAGAAGAACTCTCTCCCATGCTGTCTGGCTTGAGTTGGTCTTTGTCGTAAGGAGCAGGGGAACAAGATGACCTCCTTTGGTTCTGTTTTGCCTCAAACAAGGATAGGGGATTCCCCTCAGGGCAGGGCTTCTCCCTGAACAGGCACTTGTCCAGTCCTGTGCCAAACTAGGAAGCAGGCTGAACTCTCCAGGCTGGTCTTGCAGCTTGTGCTGGGACTTTGACCTGCTCAGGCATTAGCTTGTGTCCTCACCTCTGTCCTCTGTCCTCTGTCCCCTGTCCTCCTCCCTCCCTATCCTGCCTGGCCCTGCTCTCCCACCATGGCTTAGGGGGCTTTTTGACACTACCTGTGATGGACGCTGCTGCAGCTCTAGCACAAATACACCCCTTCCCACCATGGTGCTGGGCCAGGCCCTAGCACCATCACTCTGCTTGTGACCACGGGCTGGCTCGGACCTGCTAGTGCCCAACTCAGTCTTTACAGGTGTCCTATGAGGGGCTCGCAAGGTGAGCCTGGGTTTGCACTGGCCCAAGGCATGGTAGAAGTAGCCCTTGTGGTGCGAGGGGAGGTTTTGGGGGCATCAGCCATGCTTATACGAGGATGAACAGTCCAGGGGGTTCCTCCAGTGTATTGATGATAACTTCTTAACTCAGCTGGTGGAGGAACCAGCGAGGAGAGAAGCACTACTGGACCTGGTTCTGACAAACAAAGAGGGACTGGTGGAGGACATAAAGGTTGGGGGCAACCTTGGTTGCAGCAACCATGTAAAGATAGATTCAGGATCGTGGGCAGTATGCATAAACAAATAATAATAAAAAAAAAAAGGACTGAAACCTTAGATTTCAGGACGGCTAACTTTGACCTTTTCAAGAAACTGCTAGGAGAAATCCCATGGGATAAGTCTCTGGAAGGTAGGGGGGCTCAAGAGAGCTGGTCGATATTCAGACATCACTTTCACCAAGCTCAGGATAGGTGCATCCCTAAGAGCAAGAAAACAGGTAAAGTAAGCAGGAGACCTGCATGGTTGAGCAGGGAGCTTCTGAAGAAACTCAAGTGAAAGAAGGAAGTTTATAGTGCATGAAAGAAGGGACTGACTGTTTGGGATGATGATAAGAATGCCGTTAGAGTATGCAGGGATGAAACGAGGAAAGCCAAGGCCTCCTTGGAATTAAAATTAGCAAGGGATGTCACAGTTAACAAGAAAGGTTTTTTCAGGGAGATTGGAGGCAATAGGACAACTCGAGAAACTGTGGGCCCACGG
>JAOWAV010000184.1:0-11694 GCA_028571045.1 Scolopax bukidnonensis | reverse complement strand
AGGGCTCTGCAGGGCTCTGCAGGGCTTCGCAGGGCTCTGCAGGGCTCCGCAGGGCTCTGCAGGGCTTCGCAGGGCTTTGCGCGGCTTCGCAGGCCTCTGCAGGGCTCTGCCAGGCTTCGCAGGGCTCTGCAGGGCTCTGCAGGGTTTCGCAGGGCTCTGCAGGGCTTCGCAGGGCTCTGCAGGGCTCTGCAGGGCTTCGCGCGGCTTCGCAGGGCTTCGCAGGGCTCTCCAGGGATCTGCAGGTCTTCGCAGGGCTCTGCAGGGCTTTGCAGGGCTCTGCAGGGCTCGGTAGACCTTTGCAGGGCTCTGCAGGGCTTGTAGACCTTTGCAGGGCTCTGCAGGGCTCGGTAGACCTTCACAGGGCTCTGCAGGGCTCGGTAGACCTTCGCTTCTACCGAGCCCTGCAAAGTTCTACCGAGCCCTGCAGAGCCCTGAGAAGGTCTACGAAGCCCTGCAGAGCCGTGCGAAGGTCTACCGAGCCCCGCAGAGCCCTGCGAAGGTCTACGAAGCCCTGCAGAGCCCTGCGAAGGTCTACCGAGCCCTGCTGAGCCCTGCGAAGGTCTACCGAGCCCCGCAGAGCCCTGCGAAGTTCTACGAAGCCCTGCAGAGCCCTGCCAAAGCCTACCAAGCCCCAGAGAGCCCTGCGAAAGCCTACCAAGGCCCACAGAGCCCTGCGAAAGCCTACCAAGCTCTACAGACCCCTGCGAAGGCCTACCAAGCCCTACAGACCCCTACGAATCCTTATGAACTCCTACAGACCCCTACGAAAGTCTACGAATCCCTACAGACCCCCACGAATCCTTATGAACTCCTACAGACCCCCACGAATCCTTATGAACTCCTACAGACCCCTACGAATCCTTATGAACTCCTACAGACCCCTACGAAAGTCTACGAAGCCCTACGTGGGGCTCGAGCGTGTGGACCTCTGTATGATGAGCTCTGGTAGATTGTCTGAGTAGTTGGAATTCCAGCTTGCTCAGAGATTAAAACAGAGAGCTCATATCATGTTTTTAGACAGAATATTGTGTCCTATCTTGATGGGGATTTCTTCCCGGTTGCTTGGTTTGGCCCTGTGCCATTTGCCTTATGTGTTGCATAATTTAATGGCTCTTTGTGTCTGCACGCGATGGTACGAGTGTGGTATTCTGGTACTGTGTTTGCTTCTGATCCGTACCGGGATTAAATAGCTGGTTTCTTTACCTACATTCCTCAGGCATTTTGTACTAAATTCTGTTGCTAATTATGATTTTAATTTTACCTTGAAATGTTGACTTCACTCTGTACTGCTCAGGTGAAATTGTCACCATCGGAGACAGAGGATGCGGCCCCTTTGGATAGCGTGAATGACGGCTTCGTTCTTAAAATTGTTGTTTTAGTGTTAACATTGCATGGATTGGCTGCAGGGGTTGTTTCTCTTTAAATCTCAGAGCAGAAATGTGACACACACTGACCCTGAATCTACTCGGACTCGATCGCGCCAGTACGAGTTGCTCTGGTGGCTGGAAGGAAAAGGAAGAGGTCAGCTCAGCCCTCTGTCCCTTGTGACAAAGTACAAGTAAAGCCAGACAACAGGGGAGAGGACTCTTCTGATGGAAATGCAGAAGATGGTCCTTCTAAAGAGAGAGGCTCCTGTGCAAGCAAACAAAGAGAACTCAGATACAGAGATAATTATTAAATCCAAGGGACCCCTACGGATCCCTAATAATCCCTACGAACCGCTACAAATCCCTATGAATTACTAAGAACTCCTACACAACCTTACAAACCCCTACAGAGCTCTACAAACCCTTACAAACCCCTAAGAATCCCTACAGACCCCTAGAAACACACATCCCTATAAATCCCTACAGACCCCTTTGGACCCTTACGACCCACTATGAACACTTATGGACTGCTATGAAACCCTATGATTCCCCGTGGATGCCTACGTACCTCTGCAGAATACCTACAAAGGCCTACAGATCACTACAAGATCCTACAAAAAACTAAGAACCCCTACAGATACCTACAAAACCCTATGGAACCCTACAGCTACCTACAGACCCCTTACAAACCCTTAAGACCCCCTGTGTACCCCTAATAACTCCTACAGACCCCTATTGAACCCTAAAAACCCCTACAGACATTTACGAACCCCTGTGAACCCCTGCAGACCCCTACGAAGACATACAAAAACCAACAAACCCCTGCAGACTGCTACAGACACCTTCAGACACCTATGAACCCCTACAAACCTCTACAGGCACCTACTGATCCTTTATGAACCCCTCATAACTCCTACGAACCCCTACAAACTCATACAGACCACTACACACCCCTACGGACTTCTGTGAACCCCTACAGATTCCTACAGACCCTCGTGAATCTCCCTGGACACCTACAAAACCCTACAGACCCCTAATAACCTCTGTGAATCTCTACGAACCCCTACAGACTACTACAAACACCTAAAAATCCCTACAAAACCCTACAGACACCTACAAACCCCTACAGACTTGTACAAAAAACTATGAACCCTTACGGACTCCTACAAACCACTACAAAACCCTACAGACCTCTAATAACGCTTATAAATCTCTACGAAACCCTACAGACTTGTACAAAAAACTATGAACCCTTACGGACCACTACAAAAAACTACAAACCCCTACAGACCGCTATGGACACCTTCAGACACTTACGAACCCCTAGAGACCCCTACAAATACCTTCAGACACCTTTGAACTGCTACGAATCACTACAAACTGCTACAGAAGCCTAAAGACAACTACAGACTGCTACAGACCCTGACACAACCCTACAGATACCTACAAACCCCTTACGAACCCCTAATAACTCCTACAAAACCATATGGACTCATACAGACCACTACACACTGCTACAGACCCATACAGACCCCTACAGACCCTTATGACCCCCTATGAAGCCCTAGAGAACCCTACGGACCCCTACAAACCTGTACGAAAAACTACGGACAGCTACAGACCGCTACAGACCCCTTCACACACCTAGAAATCTCTTACAACCCCCTGCAGATCCCTACAAACCACTACAAACTCTACAGACCCCTAATAACAACTACAAATCTAAAAACTCCTACAGACCTCTACAGAAACCTGCAGAACCCTAAACATACCTACAGACCCCTTACAAAAGCCTAAGAACCCCTATATACCCCTAATAACTCCTACAAACCCCAACAGACCTCTAGAGATCCCTACAGACCCCTACGAACTCCTACAAAAACCTACAGACCCCTACAAAACACCTACAGATTCCTACAGACGCCTACGAAAAACTACGGACCCCCACAGACCGCTACAGACACCTTCAGACACCTAGCAACCCCTTTAGACCCCAACGGAGGCCTCTGAACCCCTACAGACCGCTACAGTCCCCTCCAAATGCCTACAGATAGCTACAGACCCCTTACAGAGCCCTATGTACCCCTAATAAATCCTATGAACACCTAGGAACTCATAAAGACCACTAAATACAGCTACAGACCCCTACAGACACTTAAGAACCCCTACTACAGCTACTACTACAGAGCTCTGTCAGCTCTGTTTGTATCCCAGCTCCATTCATTTTCTGAGCATGTCTCCGTGCATGATTGCAGTGGGAAGATTGGAATCTCCCTCACTGGAGTCTATTCCCATACTCCCCACGTACTTAACAGTAGTTTGAGACCGTGGCCATTCTGGCGTTCGCAGACCAGAGGTTAGGAGCAGCCCTGTTGAGGTTTGGAGTATCAACACGAACACAGCATTTCTATTTGGCATCCTGTAATGCTGTAAGGGGTAAAAAAAAAAAAAAAAAAAAAAACCAACAAAACAACTTGTTTTATGGGGAGAGTCCCAACAGATTACCCCATCAAAAAGAAGGAAAAAATCTATTGCGCACTAATTCTGTCTTTTTTCCCCACCGCTGGTAGCTTCCCAGGCAGGTGGGCCATGAGGTTTAATTAAAGTCATGGGCACAATACCTATGGCTGGTACATTGGCCATCACAGGCTGTCCTGGCTGTAATGTTGTCAGATATTCTCTTTTGGCAGTGGATGGAGCACTGAGCTCAGTTTTTACCAAGAATGCTCAGCTTATAGGCCTGTCAGTGAGCCTGTATCGATTATTTAGTTGATGGACTACTTTAGAAAGTCTCCTATCCCATTGAGTCTCTCATGATTTGAGATTCTTGTTCAATAAGCCATTAGCTCTTTCTACCATCCTGTTTGATTGTTGTTAGTATCGGGATGTGGAATACCCATTTAATTTCACAATTTTGTATGTACGTACATGAAAAAGGCAAGCCATTAACATTTTGGGTAACATCAGGAGTAGGTAGATTTGAGAAACACCATGATAGTCCTTGCACTGCATTTTTTTTTAACCTTGGCTCTCCGACACCTATTGACCACAAGCAAGCCAGAGACTTCCCGACTCCTGTGAGGATATATCAGTATCGTGCAGAGAATTTGAATGATGCAATATAATAAACCTTCTTCTATTACTTGTTTGCCACAAGAAATATCTAACACGAAAGCGTTATATTGCCATTTACCACTTCTTACTCTTTTTGCCTAAGCATCTGTAAACTCAATGTTTTCTGTTGGTATTCCCAGTGAGGGTTGCATCCAGAATGGGTGAAGGTTTAAAAGGTGGCTGTGATGCTAAAGAGTCTCTATTTACAGGCATCTGCAATTTGGAAACCTTAGAGAGTTAACTGAAAGACACTATTTTTTGCAACTCCTGTCAGATCAGTATAATATTTTCTGATCGTAGGTTTCTGTGTGACTCCTTCTGGGGGAGCAGTTCCCTTTAGGATTGCTTCTAGTAAACACAAGGGTCTTCAAGTTGGCACAGGTTGTCCCTGATGGATTTTCTCAACTTGTTTAACTGCTCAGACTAAAGACAAAAAGTCCTTTTTTTCCCATTCCTTGTTCTGCCTCTTTAAATGCAGTCCAGCTAAACAATAGAGGTTCTTTTCGGCCTCTCGGGGGCCAAAAAGTGTTCCCAAAAACCCCATTGGGCTATGATAGGGTGGTGGGAGTGTCCTGGTACCAGTGACTGGGATGTTTTTAATTCTTCAATCAGAGTTTTTACTGCCTCGCTGAGTCCTGATCTCCGCTCCCTGGATTTACCTTTCCGTAAAAGGGAGTCTAATGGATGAGAAATTATAGAAAATCCAGGCACAGGCTTCCTTCTATATCCTAAAGTTCCCTTTAATTGTTGCAATTCTTTCCTTGATGGGGGTGTTTTCAGTTCTTCAATTTTCCTTAAAGTATCTGGAGGAATCATGGCACTGCCTGCCCTCCAGCAAGTACCTAAACATTTCATTTCTTGGTCCCTGGCATTTTTCAGATAGAACCTCAGTTTCTGCTTTTTATAGTGCCTCCCCCGCTGTCTCGGGAGAAGTTCCTCCAATCAGAACATCGTCTCTATATTGGTCCAACTTCACATCCTGGGGGAGTGAGACTGACTGTAAGAAGTTCAGCAAGTGCAGAGCCATTGTGGGTGAACGTTTATCTCCCTGGGGGAGGCTGTTAAAGGTAGATTGTATTCCTTCCTGGGGGAAAGAAAACTTCTCTTTACTCTCCTCCTTCAGGGGAACTACACGGAACAAATCTTTTACCTCTAGTGCCACCATCCACGGGTGTAAAAAACCTAAAATATTTTCACCATGAACTTTAAAGGCAAAGCAAGCAGATGATTCATGTTTCTCACCTTGGAGCCATAAACTGACCCCAGCAGTTTGACACAGATCAATTCCCCCCTTCACACCTGAGATTTCCAGACCTCTATGGAGCCCTATGGACCCTGATGGACTCCCCAGACCACTATGGACACCCCCGTAGTTCTAGGGACTACTACAGACAACCCCAGAACCCTTTGGACCCCTATAAACGCCCAAGGAATCCCCAAAACCCTATGGACACCCCCCAGACCCCTGTGGAGCTCTACAGACCTTCCCAGATGCCTGTGGACCCCTATAAACCCTGCTCCCCAGACCCCTCTGGAGATGTAGGGACCCCCACAGAATCCCCAGATCCCAGTGAATCCCTATACTCACCCCACCCCCTGTGTGGAGGCCTATGGACCCCCTGGAATCCCCAGATCCCAATGCCCACCCCCGAGCTCTTGTGCATTATTATGGACACCCCAGAACCCCTGTGGACCCCTATTAACCCACCCCCCTGCAAGACCCCTGTGGAGCCCTATGGAACACACCAGAACCCTGTGGACACACACATCCCCCCCGAGGGCTCTGGGGCTGTCTACTAATTACAGAGGGAGATAATTGACCCCGAGTCCAATTTTCCAGGGGAACAAGATCTCCAGGTGCCCCCTCCAGACAGAGCTTGGGCCGGGTCTCCAGCCATCCCCCCAAGTCCAGGTGCCACTCCTCACCACCGATGGGGTGGTGGCCACTGTGGCCGTGGCCCCAGCAGGAGCCGGGGAGAGGGGGAAGAGGAGGGAAAACCAGGGAGAGGCCCGAGGAAGAGGGAAATTCCAGCTGGTGGGGAGCAGGGCAGAGAGAGGCACAGGAAGGGAGAAGGTGGCAGGGAGAGGAGAGTGGGACTCACACAGGAAAAACTCGGGACTCGCAGCAGCTCTTGGTGCAGGCAGGAGGCCTTTGCTGCCCGGAGGCTTCTCTCCCAGCACAGAAACCCTCAACACAATCTTACCACAGCCCCCCCACACCCCCCACAGCCTCTTTACACCCTTGGCCCAGCCCATCCTCACCTCATGGCTCTCACCTGGGCTGCCTCAGCCCCAGCTGGAGCTCGTTGGCAAGAGGGGGCATGGCTACAGGCCTCCCTTGCCCCCACCTTGTCCCTGTCCTCAGCCCTGGGCTCGGTCCCCAGGGACTGCAAACAGACTCCAGGGCACCTGGGGGCAGGAAATGTTCATTCCTTAAAGCCCACGAGAAGACCCCAGCAGGGAGCTGGACAGCAGGCTCCGTGCCCAAAGGCAGCCAGACAGAGTGTCGTGGTTTCAGCCAAAATCACTGTAACTGGACTGACAGATGGCCCTTCCCCCCTCCCCCCCCAAACGAGAGGAGAGGAAGAGATAAGGAGATACAGAAAAAGTTTAGAATAAACTAAACTACTTTAATGAAGAATTAATATTAAAATAAAAATAATAATGAAATGGATATAATATATACAATCAAGCTCCCAGGATGACAGTCCCGTCACTGGCAGGCACTGGGGAAGTCCCAGACTGGACTCAGTAACAGATGGGAACTGAATTCCAGCTCTGGAGTCAGGAACACAGGGATCGGGATCAAAGGCAGATGAACAGGCAGGGTCCTCTTCGGACGTCGGCCATCACAGGAAGAGAAGGAAGAGAAGTTGACCCTTTGATCCCTCAGCTTTTATACTGAGCATGGGGCAGAAGGGATGGAATACCCCAGTTGGTCAAGTTTGGGTCACCTGTCTTGTCTGTTCCTCCCCACAGCTGTGACCCCTCTACGTTTTTCCGTTTCTGACCCTCTACGGGGCAAATAATGAAAATTGTCTGACCTTGGTTGTTACAGCAATAAATATAAGCAAAGGCCTCTCCACATACAAACATTGACCTTATCATCCTGAGAACGAGCAGTTTGCTCCACAATATGCTGTTAATTTCAGAGAGTTAGAGGAGGCCTAACTAAAACGCAAAATTACAGAACACAAAACTGGTTCGGTTTTACCTCAAACCGGGACACAGAGAGACAACAGGGAGGAGAGAAGCAGGAGGAAGGACAGAGGGACCTGGAGGTGTGGGGCAGGGAGCCAGAAAATGGGGCGCTGGGGACAAGAGGGGTGCAGGGAGCAGGACAGCCCCATAAAGAGAGGAAAGACGAGGCAAAGAACAGGGACAGAGAAACACACACCCCCCCCGACCCCTATTGATCCCTATGCACCCTTCCTCAGACTCCTATGGACCTTCCCAGACCCTTAATAGACCCCTACAGGCTTCTATGGACTCATATGGACCCCCCCAGATACCTATCAATCCCCATGCAACCCCCAGACTCCTATGGACCCCTAGGGGTCCCTCCCCAGACCCCTATAAACTCCTATGGATCCCCCCCAGACCCATAAGAAACTGCTATGGAACCCTCCCCAGACATATACAGACCCCTGTCGATCCCTATGCATCCCCCTAGACTCCTGTGGACCCACCTATAAGCCCCTATAAACACCCTACCCACAGACTCCTATGCACACCAATAAACTCTCCAAGACCCCAGTGGACCCCAACAGTGCACACAACCCCCCCCCCAAGACCCTTATAGACCCCTATGGACCCCTCTTGCTCCCCATGCGATGGCTCCCCCTCCCTTCTCCCATTATATTGGCACTATCCCTCCCCCCCCCCACTCTCCAAGCACTCGGGCATCCCCCAGACCTCGTGCAAGATGCTCGTGCTCAGCATCACATCACCAAAGGGTTTATTGGTTTCTACAGGGCACTGGGGTCCCTGTGCAAGGGCTCCCCTCCCCATCCTCGTGTGAAGACCCCTCCAGCAGCAGGAGACACCCCGGCGCGGGGGGCGGGGAGGAGATAAAGCAGCTGTTTCCATGGCAACGCCACCCGGACCCTTTTTTGGGGGACCTCCCTCCAGACCAGGCCGCTAAAGTGCCACAAGAGTGCTTCGTGGCCCGAGAGAAGAGCTGGAAGAGAACCTGCCGCTGCAGAGCCATTTCTCTTCGGAGGACACGGACTTCCGCTGTCCTGGAGGACCGCGGGACCATAGAGATGAACTTCCGGAGGAGTGAGGGAAACTTCCTGTGTCTTGGAGGACCGCGGGACCATAGAGATGGACTTCCGGAGGAGTGAGGGGAACTTCCTGTGTCTTGGAGGACCGCGGGACCATAGAGATGGACTTCCGGAGGAGTGAGGGGAACTTCCTGTGTCTTGGAGGACCGCGGGACCATAGAGATGGACTTCCGGAGGAGTGAGGGGTACTTCCGTTGTCTTGAAAGGCCAAAGACTTCTATTGGTGGGCGGACCGATGACAGGCGGATCTCTCTACCAAGGGGGTGGGCGGAGGGGGCGGGGCGTGGCTGTCAGGTGACCGGGCCGGCGCCATGGTGAGTGTTACCGGGGAGGGAGGGGGTGGTGTCCGCTGAAGGAACCGGGACTGCGGGGGGGAGGTCCCGGGGGCTGACGGGCTCCCTCCTCGCCCCCAGACCACGGCGCTGACGCAGGGGCTGGAGCGGATCCCGGACCAGCTGGGCTACCTGGTGATCAGCGACGGGGCCGTGCTGGCGGTGAGGGTCTCGGCGGGGTGCCCCGGGGAGCACCGGGAAGGGGGTGGTGCAAGGAGTACCTCAGGATACCGGCGGGGAACAGGGGACGACGACACCGGGGTCCGGGGAGGTAGCTTAATACCGGGGGGCGTGGGAAGAGGACGGACGGGACACACCAGGCTCCAGGGGTTGGAAGGGGTTCCCAGATACCAGAGGGGCGCGGGAGGGGCCCCCGGGGGGAAGGCAGGGGGAGAGAAGAGGTATCTGAATATGGGAGCTTGGGGGGGAGGGGGGACATGAGAGAATGGACGCCCCCTGTGCCCCCACCGACACCGTTCCCCGTGTCCCCCACTGCAGTCCTCGGGGGACCTGGAAAACGATGAGCAGACGGCTGCCATCCTCTCGGAGCTGGTGGCCACGGCCTGTGGGCTGCGGCTCCAGCGCAGCCATGAACCCCCCTTCAAGCGCCTCTCAGGTGAGCATGGGCCGACCCTGACATCCCCCTCCCACCCCCCCAGGGTCCGGAGGGTGTCCCCAAACTCTCCGAAGGGCAGTGGCTGCCGCTGCTGCAGTCTCCCTGGGGGAAAGGATGGTGGGGGAGGCGGGGGGCAGCACCACTGTCCCCAGTAATTTAGGGGAGACCCCAGGTTATCTCTTCCTGCTGTCCCTGTGACCCTCCCACTGCCCCCCATGCTGGTGCTGTCCCCCCGCCCCTGGGGTGGCGATGCCCCCACTGTTCCCATCCCCGTGCTCACCCTGTCCCCACAGTGGTGTTTGGGGAGCACTCCCTCCTCGTCACCGTCTCTGGACAGAAGCTCTTCGTGGTGAAGCGCCAGAACCACATCCAGGAGCCCGTGGCCGTCTGAGACGCTGTCCCCGCTGCCACCAAGCCGGGGGGGACGGGTCCCCCACATTCCTGCTGTCCCCAGGGCTTTGTGGGGGGAGAGGGGATCCCCTGTCCCTGCAGTGACACCCACTTGTGTCCCTGTCACCTCAGGGGGCCTTGGGGTCTGGTCCCCCACATGCCTGCAGTCCCTAAGGGGCCCTGGAGTGTCACCGAGTGTGTACCTCGGGGCCCTGGAGTGTCACACCCCATGCATGCTGTCCCTCTGCTGAGGCAATAAATTATAGAATCACATGGGGTTGGAAGGGACCTCTGGAGATCTAGTCCAACCCCCTGCCAGAGCATGTCTACCCAGAGTCCCACAGGAAGGTCTGGGGAGGGGGGGTTTGAATGTCTCCAGAGAAGGAGACTCCACCACCTCTCTGGGCAGCCTCTTCCAGGGCTCTGCCACCCTCACAGGAAAGAAGTTCCTCCTTACATTTAGGTGGAACTTCTTATACTCAAGTTTATGCCCATTTTCTCTTGTCCTGTCACTGGGCACCACTGGACAAAGACCAGCCCCGTCCTCCTGGTACCCACCCTTTAAATATTTATAAGCATTGATTGGGTCCCCCCTCAGTCTTCTCAAGACTAAAAGGACCCAAGTCCCTCAGCCTCATAAGAGAGATGATCCAAGCCCTTAATCATCTTTGTGACCCTCTGCTGTCCCCTCTCCAGCAGTTCCCTGTCCTTCTTGAACTGGGGAGACCAGAACTGGTCCCAGTGCTCCAGATGGGGTCTCCCCAGGGCAGAGCAGAGGGGCAGGATGACCTCCCTCCACCTGCTGTGGCCTGCAAGGGCCACACCCTTCTTGATGCCCCCCAGGATGCCATTGGCCTTCTTGGCCACAAGGATACATAGTTGGGCTCGCGGGCATCCTGTTGACCACCAGGACTCGCAGGTCTTTCTCCTCAGAGCTGCTGTCCAGCAGGTTCCCCCCAAATCTGTTCTGGTGCTTGGGGTTACTTCTCCCCGGGTACAGCACCCTGCACTTGCCCTTGTTAAATTTCATTAGGTTTCTCTCTGCCCAGTTATGTCCTGGTCACCCGCATTTGACTCCTTTTGGCAGGGGGGTGGGTACGGGTGAGGTGAGGAGAGGCTCCCTGCAACCAATCCCCCCCACCCCAACATGCCCTGGCCCTCCCTGGCGACGACGACAGCCACAGCCCCAGGGCCAGGCCAAGTGCTTTATTGGCACACGCGCACGGACGGTCGGCGACAAATAAATAACCAGGAGCAGAGCTGCCACCCGCATCTGGTGGCACAGAATCGTCCCCAGCAGGGAGGGGGGGGTGGTTGGCAGTGGGCTCAGTGCCCTGGGGACAGGTCCCAGTCTGTGTGTGTGTGTGTGTGTGTGTGTGTGTCCCCATGGCCAACTCCTGGTCCCCCTGTGACCCCCACCCCAACCCCAAGCAGCCAAATTCAAGGGAAGGCAGGAAGCCGGAGGGGTGTAAACAGCACTGGGACCAGCCACAGGATGTCCCCCCCACATCCCCCATGCCACCCCCAGAGCATTGTGTGTCCCCCCACCCAGGCTGGGGACTGAGCCCCATCCCCGTTGGTCCTCCCAT
>JAOWAV010000183.1:0-12926 GCA_028571045.1 Scolopax bukidnonensis | reverse complement strand
AGTCCCAGGTCCTGCACTTAGGTCACACCAACCCCATAGATGCCACAAGAGGCAGGAAGAGTGGCTGGAGCTGCCTGCACGAAAAGAACTTGGGGCTTTTTCTCAACAGCTGGATGGATATGAGCCAGCAGTGTGCCCAGGTGGCCAAGGCAGCCAACAGCATCCCTGCCTGTATCAGGAACACGTGGCCAGCAGGATGAGCAAAGTGATTGTCTCTCCTGTACTCAGCACTGGTGAGGCCCCATCTTGAGGGTTATGTCCAGATTTGGGCTCCTCACTCTGAGAAAGACAGGGAGGTCCTGGAGCATTCGCAAAGATTAACAAAGCTGATGAGGGGTCTGGAGAACAAATCTTGTGAGGAGCAGTTGAGGGAACTGGGGTTGTTCAGCCTGGAGAAAAGGATGCTGAGCACCTTGTCACTCTCTACAGCTACTGAAAGGAGGTTATAGTGAGGTTGGTATTAGCCTCCACTCCCAAGTAAGTAGTGATAGGACAAGAGGAAATGCTGCAAGTATCGCCAGAGAAGATAGAGATTGTGTGTTAGGAAAAATTTCTTCACTGAAAAGTTTATCAAGCACTGGAACAGGCTGCCCAGAGAAGTGGCTGAGTAATTATCATGGAGGTGTTTAAAAGACATGTAGATGTAGCACACAGAGATGTAGTTTAGGTGTGGACATGGAAGTGTGCAGGAGTCAATAACCTTTCAAGTCCTTTCCAACCTAAATCATTCAATGACTCTATGATTTGTTTAAATCTTAGGACTTTGTTTCATCCTCACCCCTTCTTTGGGAGGCCAGAAGGTGTCAGAGAATTTTCCTGCCCTGGGCACTGCCCACCCTCATGTCCCACTGCCCTCAGGAGGAGCCCAGAGACACAAGTGAGGGACAGGATGTTCCTTGGCAGGGCCTGGGGGTGAGAACTTGGCCTTTCTGCTTCAAGGACAAAGCCAGAGGTGCCTCAGCATTACAGCCACCTGCACTTTGCCTTTGCCTCCAACTCTCTGCTCTAACAAGTCCCTGGGGAGCCTTTGGCAGTAACTGCCATCAGTGGGTCTCGTTAATGCTTCCAGCTACTTGGAGTTTGGCTTCTGATTTCTTGAGCACTTTCTTCAGTCTTCTCTCAGTATCTGAGCTTCATGGGCTCAGCAGCAACTACCCCATGTGGCTCGTTAAAGAACAGAAAACCTTCACAAGGAATTTATCTCTTTGTCTTTTCCTTCAAGCCCTCTACAGCTACTTGGGTAGGTTTTTTAGGTGTAGTTATAGAGGAAGATATCAAAGTGTCGCTACTGAAAATGGCTTCTTGATTGTAAAGGATGTATTTTATGAGTGTTCAGTTGAAAGAGGAGGTGATAGAAGCATATGGATGCAGAGTGTCTCCTCAGGAGGTCTGGACAGGTCAGGCAAAGCAGTGCCTTGATGTCCATCACTGTGTGGACAGCTTTGCTCCTCAATCACCTCCCCAATCCCACCAGGTCTGACCTTGCCTAACTGGGACTGACATCACTGTTTTTTGAATCAGACTTCTCCACTCAAGTCTGGATGTGACAACTCCATTACACCATCTCCCTCCTGCTCTGCTTAGAGACCTGGCTGCTCACAGCCACAGGGGAATTCTGCTGTTTTTTCAGAAAAAAAAAAAAAGGTAGGTTGATACACAAAGATAGGTATGAACATAATTAGAGGGAGGGCTGAGGAGACAATGAGATGACTGAATGACAGGCAAGGTTTTCTCCCTGAAGGTGAAAGCAGCAACAGAGGTGAGAGGTATCTGCATGAATAAAGAGTAAAGAGAGGAGACAAATGGATGATAATGGAAAGGGCCTTTTCCCAGACAGTCTGCATCTGGAAAGGTGACTTTGCACATGATCATTGTATCAGGACAAGTGCAAGTATAGGAAAGATGAGAGAAACAAAATACACTATGAAACAGGGAAAATAGTTGTAGTGAAGCCACTACGGGGAATCAGGGAAGACTGACTTTTCTTTGGGGAAGTGACTTTTCTTTGGAAAGTTACAGGATTGGCAGAGCTCTCTTGTGAGTGAGGACAAGGCAATGCTGCCCCCACCTTTGAAAGAGGCCCATAGTGTTGTGTTGATATGGCAGCATTTTACCTTTGTGCTAACTGGATGTGTGCAGGGGATTGCCCCGACCAGTTGCACTGCGACTTGTGAAGCCCACCTGAAACCGGTGCTGGGACCACGGAAACTCACACGCGCCGAAAGTTCTCGAAAGCTGACCCCTGGGGGTATAAAAGGGACTGAGCACCCCCCCCCCCCCAAGGCACAAGTGCTTGTGGAGCTGTGACTCCCTGGCCGCCCAGCGCGTTTTTTTTGCTTTCCTACCTTAATAAATATTTAGTTAAGCCCATTCTGGCTCAATTCGTCTCAATTTAACTATAACATGGTGAGGAGCCTTAAGCTGTGAGGAGACTCTGAAGGAACTGTGCCTCTCTAGCTTGCAGAAGGGGAAGGCATGGGGTGCCTTACATAAGAGCATACACCTACCTGGAGTGGTGACAGAGCCAAGCTCTCTTCTGCAGTGACCATGGATATGTCAGAGGCAACAGCCACAAAGTGCCTCTTGGTAGCTTTAGACAGAGCATTAAGAAAAATAAAAGGGACTAGGAGGAGCATTGCTGTGATGTCCACCTGTCCTGGTTCCAGAGGGATAGGGTTAATTCTCCCCAGACCCTGCCAGGGACACAGCTATTCCATCCCAGGTGAGCCATGGCCAGTCTGTAGCCAGGAGCTGGCCAGGGGAGGGGGCATTTGGGAGCAGGCCTGGGAGTCCTGGGTCTGGTGGGTGAGCGGTGGTACCGTTATGGTGTTTGTCTGTCAGCGGAATTGCTGTTGTTGTCCTACTCCCTTTGCTGTTCTGTTAAACTGCCTTTGTCTCAGCCCATGAGTTTTGCCTTTTCCTTCCAATTCTCTCCCACAGTGGGTGAGGGGTTGAGAAGAGTGGACGCGTGGTTCTTTGTTGCCGTCTGGGGCTAAACCACAACAGTCCCTTTTGGTGCCCAACGTGGGGCCCAAAGGGTTGAGATAATGACAGATCTGACCAGAATGTGTTAAAAGGAATCTGTTATATGCATTTATTATATTAGTTAAATAGTGCCTGGGCACCGTGGTGTTTGGTTGATCTCATGGCTATTTGATGTAAATTCTTATATGCTCTAAGTACTCCCCATGATGTTTATCAATCACTTCCAGGAGAGGGATCAGGATCAGCATGTTGTTGTCCTGTGTGATATCAACTTATGAGATGATGACATCACTGTTCAGAGAGTTAAGTTGGGGCTTGTATGTGGTACATGTTGTTCTGCCCATACTTCGGATGCCGCCTCTCAGAAATTATTAATAAATCACACCAATCTATGGGGGAAACAGGGAGGGATACTTTTACCCAGTTCTTTCACCCGCCTTTTAACCTTTGGGCCAGGTTCAACAGCTTTTGAGAGTTTTGCATATCCTTGGGATGCTGAAACCATCCTGGTCCTGTGGGTCCCTGAATGTGTTCTAGGTCTTGCTTAGGCTTAAACAACTATTTGAGAATCCCACCCAGAACTCTGCCCTGAGGCTGGACAGTCATGGGTGGCATGGCATGTGGGAGAATATGGGCAGGTATCTAGAGAGCTTCTCACCTCTAGATCCAGATGGATTTATAGAATATCTGAAAGGAAATGGCCGTGGTTATTCCAGACTCAGCGCACTGTGCTGGGCCCTGGCCAGCGTCTACCAAACACTGTTCGCTATTATGCAGCACCCTCAGGGGAACAAGATGGAAACCAGAGAGACAGACACTGCGAAGGGGACATTGAGAAGGTTATTGGTAAAAAGACAGAAGCCCTCAGCCTCTGGAGGTGACTTCTGTAAGTGTGAGGTAAAGTAATCCCTTCAGTGAAGATGTATGTCATCCAAGCAAGTTGACCACCATGGAGAGAGGTATCCAGTACCTGAGAGATTTAGCCATGCAGATGATGATTCATTATGACCCGGACAATGCACAGTTACCCACAGACCTGAAAAGTTCCAATGCACCAGACCCGAGTGGCAGAAGTTTTTATGGAGCACACTACCATCATAAGCCAACTCATTGTCAGTGATGGAATGGAAAAACAAAGAGGGACCAGAGGTGGATGAGGTGAGACATGCAGAAGAATCTCAGTTGTATAAACTGAGTATAAACTACCAGAAAGTGAGATGTTCTCTCTTCACTGATGGCTCCTGATGGATTGTGGAAATATGGAAAGGGGAAGGCTGCCGTGTGAAGTCTGGGTCCTGCAGTTGGGTCAGAAAAACCTGGGTCAGCACTACAGGCTGAAGGAAGAATGGCAGGAGAGCTGCCTGGCAGAAGAGAACCTGGGGGTGTTGCTGGAGAGCTGGCTGAACATGAGCCATCAGTGTGCCCAGGTGGCCAAGAAGGCCAAGAGCATCCTGGCCTGTATCAGGAACAGTGTAGTGAGTAGGACCCGAGGACCCGAGAGGTGATTGTCCCTCTGTACTCTGCCTTTGTCCCAACCCATGAGTTTTGCCTTTTTCTTCCAAATCTCCCCTCATGGTTGGGGGAGAGGAGGGCTTTAGAGGGCACGGCTGCCCCGAGGTTTTTTGTTGCCCTCTGAGGCTAAACCAGGACAGTTGGTAACCTGATGGAATGTTTCAAAAAGCTCTGGCTGATTGAGTGATGGGAGAAGTAAGAAGTGCACTGGCACTTGGCTAGGGCATCTATGCTGGCAGGAGGTGTCTGTGTCCCTGTAGCTGAAGGTATTTGTGTCCTACATCCAATCCCAGTTCTGGAACACACTTTCTTCTTTTTTTTAAAAGAAACGAACAAAAAAAATAATAGCAAGGACACAAAAACAAGATGAAAATTCCACAAATAATTTTAAAAGCTTGTCTTTCTCTTCTCCATCACATCCTCCTAGATACTGGCAGGCTGCAATGAGATCCCTCTCAGCCTTCTTTTCTCTGGGCTGAACTAGTTCAGCTCCCTAAGCCTCTCCTCATGGGAAAAATGCTCCAGTCTCTGACCATTTTGGTGGTCTTTTGCTTCAAAAAAAGTGATTCCGGCAGTGAACCTGACAGGAGCATGGAGATGGCCAAACAGGAAAATTAGCCCATAAACTTGTGTGTGCTGCCAGTGCTGGAAATGGCAGTGAGAAACGCAGAAGAGTTACAAATGCCCTGGGCCACCTTCCTCGACTGTCCATGCCACCAAGGGCACAGACCAGCTTCCTCTCTCCCATGTCTGCAAGTCTCAGATGCCTTCTGTGATCCCTGCCTCTGAAACACTAACCCCCTGGTGTGAGTCCTCACCCAGCAGGGGCAGGGAGCTCAGTTAACTTTAGTGTGTTCCTCTTCCAAGCACTTTCAAGCCCATCCATGTCTCTCTCTGGCTCTCCCTCTTCATTTCTGCCCTTCCACCCCATTTCTCTCCTGTCCAACCCAGAAAAGCAGCCCATTCTGGGTTGACCCCATGGCAGTGCCCACTGATAGGTTCTGCAAAGCTCCGGAGACTCAACCCCACAGCCTCAGCCCATCTGATGGTCACAGTAGTTCCGGGGGGGCAGAGTGATGTCTCAGCCCCACATTGGCCCCAGGGCTGAGGGCCAGACATGGCATGAGGTGGCAGAGGCTGGTGTCTCCCCATGTCCCCTGCTCCTGTCTCCAAGACATCCTGACCACTGACAGCAAAGCCCTCTGTGTCAGCCCCTCTCCCAGGAAAACTCTCCAGGCCCAGGAGCTCCTCAGGCTGCTTCATCACTAGAGAAGCCTGCCCTGAGCTGGTGTGTGCAGAGATCAATTTCTCTTTGTTGTTTTTTTTTCCACCTTGGATGCACAGAGATGCTCCTTTGCTCTTCTCCAAGGCTGTCCCTATCCCCATCCCCAGAGAACATTTCACCAGGGAACTTTCTCTGATCTGGCCTCATTTGCCACTCCTGCCTCCTCCCCATGATCTCCACAGGGTCCCGCACTGTTGTTACTGCTCTGCAGAACAAGTTGACTATGATGACTGAAAGACATGGAGGGAAACTCCCAGGAAGATGCCTGTGGATCATTCACCACTTCTGGGGGAACTGGCCTCCCCCAGATGAAGGCTCAACCTGGGCCTGTTTCCTAATACATTGCCCCATATTGTCCCACTGCCTAACACTCTTCTCCATGGAGAACATCCCATGGAGAACACAAACAAAGCTGCATGGTCTAGTGAGGACAACTTCCTCAGCCTGAGCTCAGCTTTGTAAAAAAGACCCAAACCTCCAGACACCGACACTGAAGAAATCCCATTTTATTCAAGAGACAAGACATGGGAGGTCAGCTGTACCCCTGTGCCAGGCACAGGTGAATAGTCCTCAGGGGCTGGGTTCATGCCTCTGAGGAAGTGGAACCTTCCTGGACAAACACGGTTATCACAGAGAAAAGGCCCAAAGCCCAGGAAGAACCCCAGATGAATCTGAAATCCCTTCTAAAGAGATATGGCTAGGTTAGTGCTGCTGAGAAATTACTGACAGAATGAACTGCTTCAATGTGTCTTTCAGCTCCTGGTTCCTCATGCTGTAGATGAGGGGGTTCACAGCTGGAGGTACCCCTGAGTAGAGAAATGACACCATCAAGTCCAGAGGTGGGGAAGAGATGGAGGGGGGCTTCAGGGTAGGCAAATGTGGAAGTGGTGATAACAAGAGAAACCACGGCCAGGTGAGGGAGGCACGTGGAAAAGGCTTTGTGCCATCCCTGCTCAGAGGGGATCCTCAGCACAGACCTGAAGATCTCCACATAGGACACCACAATGAACACAAAAGAGCCAAATACTACTAAACACAAGAAGCCCAACTTCCCTGAGGTAGGAGAATGAGCAGGAAAGCTTGAGGATCTGGGGGATTTCACAGAAGAACTGGCCCACGACATTTCCCTTGCAGAGGGGAAGTGAAAATGTACTGGCTGTGTGCAGCACAGTGTAGAGAAATGCACTGCCCCAGGCAGCTGCTGCCATGTGGAGACAAGCTCTGCTGCCCAGGAGGGTCCCGTAGTGCAGGGGTTTGCAGATGGCAACGTAGCGATCATAGGACATGACTGTTAGAAGACAAAACTCTGCTCCAAGGAAAAAGACAAACAGAAAGAGTTGTGCAGCACATCCCAAGTAGGATATGGACCTGGTGTCCCACAGGGAATTGGCCATGGACTTGGGGACAGTAGTAGAGATGGAGCCCAGGTCAATGACAGAAAGGTTGAGGAGGTACAAGAAGTACATGGGAGTGTGGAGACGGTGGTCACAGGCGATGGCGGTGATGATGAGGCCATTGCCCAGGAGGGCAGCCAGGTAGATGCCCAGGAAGAGCCAGAAGTGCAAGAGCTGCAGCTCCCGTGTGTCTGGGAATGCCAGGAGGAGGAACACAGTGATGGAGCTGCTATTGGACATTCGCTGCCTCTGCGCATTGAAACCTGTCAAAGGAAGAAAAGGCAGGGACAAGTTAGGGTGGGCGTCTCATAGCAAAACCTATTCCAGTTCTCATGGAGCCCCATGGAGCTCTGTGATGGAGCTGTTGTTGGACATTTGCTGCCTCTGACATGGAGACCCCTGCAAGGTGGAAATTAATTGTCAAGCTATGGGAAACTTTTTGCAGTCATTTCCTATAGAAAAGAAAGCCGTTTCCTATAGACCCTTCCCTCTACACACCTTACACCCTGTATTCCTTTTCTAGGAGACCTTCCTTCAGCTCCGTGTCTGAAGATTTGCTGGTTGAACGTGCCATGAGGAGCAGGGCCTCTGCCCACTGCTTGCCGAGGAGTCAACCCTACTCTGCAGCAGTGAGGTCATGGGAACAGGGTAAGCACGGGCCAGTCCTAGTATTTGACTTTGTCAGAAAAAACATGCCCAATGCACAAGGGTGTGATGTACCTGCACTCCCTGTTCTAAGGAGTGAGGAGGGGAGAGGCCAACTGAGAGCTTTTTGGAAAAAAAATTCCCTCCATCCTATTTGAGGACTGCTTTGGGATGTCAGAAACCCTCAGTATTTCTGTTGCACTCAGGGAGAACAGATGAGTCCTGCAAGACAAGAGGATTGCCTGTGGCTTAGTAGAGTGAGGGGAGCTGGGATGTCCCTCATTCCCTCATCACTGGGGCTTTCACCTTTCTGAGATGGAGGGCGATTACATGCCCTCAGTGTTTCTGTGAAAAGTCAGCAGAAGCTGCTGAGAGCAGAAGGATCCACTGCAGACAGCTGAATGCCTCACCCCCTCTCAACGTCTCAGCAACCACTTCCAGCCCAGGACACACAGGGCTCATTTCACCAACCCAACAGCATTTCCTTGGTCATAGCATCTCCCTGCTTCTCTGTGGGGATTTCAGGTAACACAAAGATGCTGTGGGACAGATTTGCATCCTGGAGGGCACTTCACAGCTTGAAAGGACACCTCAAGGTGATGCATAAGTTTTTTCATGATCTTATCCCACTAAGGGAAAAGCAGCTGATTTCCCAGCCCCACAGACTACATTGTCCACAGCCGCACAGGTGAGAGGAAAGCTGGGACCCTTGTTCCCGTGGACACACCTGCATGGTGTGACTCTGCAGCTGAAACTCCCTTCCCCAGAGCGCCTGAGAGTGAGAACAAGAAAACAGTAGCAGTAACACAGACAAGTGGAGAAACAAGGGAAAATGCAGCGAGGGTCTGGTTGCACCCAGGGCAGTGGCAACCAGGTGCTTGGGACAGGGTCACCTGTACTCAGCTGTGCCTGTCACCTCCCAGACACCGACACTGTCGGGCAGTCACTCTCAGCCCCGCTGCTCTGCAGAGAGAACAGGCCACGTGGCTGGAGAGCTGCCCTATGGCTCTGCTGGAGCTCTGGCTGCAGTGGAGGTGGTTCATGCCTTGGACCCCACAGCCCTGAGGGCAGAGGCTTTGGTGAGAGAGGAGGCACAGGAGGGCTTGCTCAGAGGAAGGGCTCTGCATCGGAGGGCATCATATGGAGTTTGATCAATCCTCCCTCACACAACATTTTGGGTTTAAGTTTCCTCTCATTCCCTGATCATATCCCTGCTGCCAGGAGATTTTCCTCCTGGGAGGGGTTTCCCTGTGCCACGTCTTTTCCTGTCAGCTCTCACAGACCCGATCCTGACCTCTGTGCATTCCTCTTGGCCCTACAGACACCTGCCTGTTTGCAGGGCAGGGGCTGGGTTCATGTTCCATTTCGGAGGTTCAAGAGCTCGGAAAAACCTGATGGGTCCAGTAAAGGTGATGCTGGTGCTGTGAGTAGGCACAGGAGTGGACGAAGGCACTTTAGGAGGCTGTTAACAGATCTACTGATCATTCAAACTTAAAGCTCAGGAATCTCAATGACTTGTTCAAACTAGATGGGTCCTTTTCTATTTTTGTTTTCCACTCCCACCCTTCCACCTGTTCTCTGTCCTCAGAGAAGGAAACTGAAAACAGGGGTTTAGAAAATCTCTTTAGAGTAAACTCTGCCTTGACTTTCCTCTTGAAACATCCTATTGGAAATATCCTAGTGATGATCGGGATCTGTGAGCAGCCCTGACACACACTGTACCCTCTCAACAGCAGCAGAACCCTGCCCTGCCAGAAGTTTTTCCTTCCACACACAGCTTCTTTCTGCAGCACCATGGGGAGCCCCCACAGGAGGCTGAGAACTGACCCTTGCAAGTGGCAGAGTCCCTGCCCCAGCACACAGCCCCCAGGGGTGATGGGACACCTGAAGGACAGCCCTGGGCACTCCTGGCAGCAGATGCCCATGCACACCCTGCAGCCCTCCATGTGACAAGGCAGAGAGGCTTTGCTGGGCAGCCTGTCCTTCTCCTCTACACTAGAGAAACTGTGACAGTCCCCTCGACTGTGGGACGTGACAGCTTTTGGAGATCTTTCCACAAACTGCAGATACATTGCCCTCCATGCAGGTACTTACCATGTAGAGAACTGTGCAGATTTCTCTCCCAGTGAGCTCTCCGCTTTCCTCACAGACCACACAGCCTTCAAACTCTCTCTGCCTTGCTCCAATCCCCTCGGTGCCAGCAGGCAGTGCCCTCAGCCCTGCTGCCCTTGGCAGAGGAGCTGCTCCTGGGCAGAGCTGTCTCTCTGCAGCACTGCCCTATGGCCAGGAGCTCCCTCCATCCCAGGAGCCCGGCCCAGCTCAGCAGCAGAGGAACAGCCCAAGGCAGTACTTTTTCTGCCCACTCTGGAATTCCTTGAGGTGTCCCTGGGGCTCCAGGGGAACCTGCTGTGACACAGGCTGATGCAATCCTGTTGTCACCTCCCTCAGCTGGATAGAGACACTCTTTCCAGCAGTGTCATTCCCCTGATGGGAGACAGACTTAGGTGTACATATCAACTCTTTTTGGCCCACCATTAAACAGGACAGCCAGGCAGGAAGGCATCCTCTTTACCCCTGCTGAGGGAAGGGATTCAGCTGAGGGAGTCGAGGCATCCTCTCCTTGCCATGGAGTCAGGGGACTGGAAGGGGACTCAGCCTTCTCCCATGCACGCCACAGACCCACAGGAGATGGGATTCCTCTTGCCTCTGTTCAGGTGGTCATTAAGTAGACAACTGCATGTGAGCTCATTGTCTCAGCTCCCATGCTAATTTATGATGATGGAGGCCAGGAACAAGCTGTTGGGATGTCTGGTAACATTTGAGGTGCTAGAGATGGTCAAAGATACGTGTGGATAATAGAGGTGGTCAAAGATATGTGCAGAGAGATGAGGAGACAGGACAACATCTGTGGGCATCTTCTTGGAGGCCCTTGGGAGTTCCCTTTGGCCAACTAAAATGACAGTTGATACCCAAATTAAGGACAACGGAACCTATCCATTCATAAGAGGAACTGGAGTCATGCCACGGGGAGAGCTTAGTCTCTTTCTCTTCTCCATCAACTCTATTTCCAAGATCTCCACTCATTGTATTGGCAGTTGCCTCATGCTCGTTCCCACAAGAATACCCTGATGGAGAGACGGGCAGGGAGGACGAGTACAGGGGATGCTCCCTGTGTTGAGTGGGGGCCCTCTGTGTTCCCTTCTCTCCCTCTGTGGAGGAGGACAACCATCTGTGAATGGGGATCAAGTCAGGGGTTACTTGAGCAAACTCAATGGAAATGTGGATGGGCATTTTGGCTAGATGCCTGAGCACAAGTATTGGTATGCCATGACACCTGAGATTCCATTTTTCAGTCCAGAGGAGTGTGATATCCCTTGAGGTGTCCTGGAATATCTCCTGACCCATGCGGTGTTTGTGAAAAGCATCAGAACAACACCTCTGACTTGGTGTCTTTAGGAGTAATTTCAACTTCAATGCTGACATACAGAGCAGATGGAGGGAATTCAGACATTCCAGCCACTCTGCTGAAGCATTAGGTCTTCAGAGATCAAAAAAGGAAGGTACTGGTATTAGTGTCCAAATAATATAACAATTCATAAATTCAGCCTGCTTTGTGCTTTTCAACAGTTTGGGATCTGTTCCTTGACAATTTTTGGTAAAAAAAAAAATTGAATTCCTCACACACACACATTTGGAATAATGATGAAAGACAGAGAGCAGAAATGTGGATGGGGCAGAAATGAATTAGGGGCAATATTGTCTGAGAGCAGCAGCACTGTTCTAAAAGCACAGAGGCCAAGTACTGTGAAATTATCCCTGTCTTGTCTAAGAATGAATGGCAGTTGTCAAGGATGAATGCAATCTTCATCAAAAAGGATAAGAAGGTGGCATTGTGATGTTTATGTTTTCAGAGAGAACAGAAATAAGTCCATAATATGGCCACTAAGACCCCACCCAGTCACTCATGCTCTCTCCTCTCCAGGGGGATGGTGAGAGAATTAGGATCATAGAATCATAGAATCATCTGGGCCGGAAGGGACCTTCAAAGGCCATCTAGTCTGACCCCCGCACAGTCACAGGGACACCCCCAACTAGACCAGGTTGCCCAGGGACTCTTCGAGTCTCACCTTGAATGTCTCCAGGGAAGGGGCCTCCACCACCTCCCTGGGCAACCTGTTTCAGTGCTCCACCTCCCTCCTAATAAAGAACTCGTTCCTAATACCCAATCTAAATCTGTTCTTTTCACGCTGAAAGCCATTGCCTCTCCTCCTGTCACTGCAAGCCTTTGTCAACACACTCTCCCCAGCTCTCCTTTAGCCCCCCTCAGGTACTGGAAAGCTGACATTAGGTTCTCCCTGGAACCTCCTCTCCTCCAGGCTGAACAACCCCAGCTTCCTCAGCCTGTCCTTGGAGCAGAGGTGCTCCGACCCCCTGAGCATGTTTGTGGCCCTCCTCTGGATCCGTTCCATCAGGTCCATGTCCATCTTCTATTGAGGGCTCCAGTGTGAGGTCTCACCAGAGCAGAGCAAAGTGGGAGAATCCCTTCTCTGGACCTTCTGGCAACACTTCTTTTGATGCAGCCCAGGATGCGATTGGCCTTCTGGGCTGCAAGTGCCCACTGCCTGCTCATGTCCAGCTTCTCGTCCATCAGCACCCGCAAGTCCCTTTCCTCAGGGCTGCTTTCTTACACCTCGTTGCCCAGTCTGTACTGATGGCGAGGATTGTTCTGGCCCAGGTTCATGACCTTGCACTTGCTCCCATTGAACTTCCTGAGGTTTACTTGAGCCCACCTCTCCAGGCTGTCCAGGTCTCTCTGGATGACATCCTGTCCCTCAGGTGTATCGACAGAACCACACAGCTTGGTGTCATCTGCAAACTTGCTGATGGTGCTCTCAATCCCTCTGTCTATGTCATTGATAAAAAATGTTGAACAGTCCCAGGTTCAGGAGAGACCCCTGAGGGACACCACTTGTCACTGCTCTCCAGGTGGACTTCAAGCCATTGAGTACAACCCTCTGGATGCAACCTTCTAGCTAATTCCTTATCCACTGAACAGTCCACCCATCAAATCCATATCTCTCCAATTTGGCAAGCAGGATGTCATG
>JAOWAV010000182.1:0-12929 GCA_028571045.1 Scolopax bukidnonensis | reverse complement strand
AAAAAAAAAAGAAAAAAAAAAGCTATTTGCCCATGATTAGATGCACTAGATTTCACACAGATGACAAGAAGAGAAACTTAAATCAATACCAGCAGTAACATAATCACTTCCAGAGGACACTGGGATACTTCTGCAAGAAGTTATTTGCACTTTTAATCTCAATTACTCTTTGCAAAGTTAAGGGTAGTAGTAAAAAATTAATTTTCAGTTGATTAAAAACTAGGAATGGCCATTTCTTTTAACAAGTGTGTAAAGAAATCCAGATCTGTGCTGCTGATTTCTGAAACAGAGCGATGACAATGGAGAAGATGTATAATCCTAGGCAAGAAATTGATAGTGCTGATAACCAGAGGGATTTTCCTGGAATAGCTGAATTTGCTGGAGCAGCTTTCCCTATACTTTGAAGTGCAGTATTATTCTGGTAAAACACTGCTAGAGTAGGCAGCTCTTACTTTATATGAGACCTAGGAAAAGGCCTTCAGGGAGTTTTAAGATGCATTCATGCTTAGCCTCCTACCTCTCACTTCAGCTGGAAGAGTGCCATTTCCTTCCTCCTCTCAATCTTCCTTTATCTAGACCCCCTAAGTACTGAAGGTAAGTAAGTAAAAAAAAAAAAAACAAACCACACCACACAAATACCAAAGTTGGAGAGAGTGCTGCTAAAAACTTGTACACAGAGTATTTTTTACTCATACAAAGGTCACTGCTGAAGAAACAGTCACTACACAGATCAGATACTACATTTTCTCAAGTATTACTGAGTTACTTTTTGTTTTAATTTATGTTGTAGAAAGAGAGGGCTGTTGGACAGACTAACTTTTTAAGGGCATTTCAATCTCCCAGGAATATTAAGAACACAAATTATTCAGTGCTTCATTAACCAAGTGACCAGATAGTAATGGCCTTCAAATTTAAACCACATTGTCTAACACAAGCATATCCTCCCTCAGAATTGCTGGTTAAAGAGTAATCTATTTTCCCCCCAGCTCATTCTCCCACAGCTCATGGGAAAACAAAGCCAGGCTGTTCCCAGCCTTTTCATGGACATACCAATAAGCTTTGGAAAGAAGATGAAGTTCAGTGGGTAAAGCTGTGCACGAAGATGCAGAAGAAGAAAAACATTGTGCTGTCTAGCTAGAATCATATATTACAGTGCAATTCAAAAAAATATCTTTTTTTGTAATCAATTCTTCTCAAGATTCAGCTGCTTTCCTCCAAATACAGAGCATTTAATTATTTCAAGGTCTCTCTGACACAAACCATTTTACAGCTTAAAAAGGTAGATTTACTCGTATATTTACTAAGCAAAGTTTACCTAAATATTTGTATTTCTATAGCAAACAAGCATGAGGCTGTGCCAAGTCTATTTGTGTCGGATTGTCCACACACAGTGTTTCAGCACTAAACCAAAAAAAAAAGAAAAAAAAAAAAACCACAAAAAAACCAAACCCAAACCCAAAACATTAGTTCTGGTTGTGAGATCTCAAGCTTAAACTTGAGGCCCGGGTAGATGCTCAGTGAGAGCAAGCAGAAAGCTTACAGCTCTCTCTTTTCCCACACTGCTTTTAAACCCTTCTAAAAGCAGCCAATTTACCCAGCTCCCACTTCCGGATCTAACAATGAAGTACCACAACAGCTCCTGGGATAATCTCTCAAATCCTAATACCCACCATTAACTACAAATCTTAAAAGTATAGTCAAACAAAACATCTTCAGAAAAAAAAAAAGGGGGAAAAAAAAAAACCCAAACAAAAAAACCCCCAAACAACAAAACTTCAAACCTATGTAAAAGGAAGTGATTAAATAAGGAAAGCTTGGTAACAAACCTGTAGGCAAAGAGTTGGTTTAATCCTTGGTCTCAACTATTTCTTTGTCATTACTGGGAGGGGGGAATTAGTATCTCCCAGCTGAAGTCAAAGTATGAAAAGGTTTTTCAAGGCATCCCTCTTTCTTTAGTGATTCTGGACGGGTGTCATCTTCAACAGCACGGAAGCTACTTCATGCTTCAATTCCAACTCAAAATTAAGCTCCCAAATTTGTTTTACGAAAAGAGACATCAGCACATCCTTTACAACATGTTTTCAAGACTTCTTCCCCCCCTCACCAAGCTGCATAACTATGAACGATGAGCATTATTTCCACTAACTGCACAAATGCTAAAAAGAGAGAAAAGCATTAATACTCGCACTGCATCTGAAGTCCTCTGGCACTACCACAGACTGGAGGACAGGTGATGATCTCACAGTGGTACCTGCACAGTTTTGGGGATGGCTCAGTTAGGGTTCTTCTGTTATGCAAATGTTTATTCTTAGGAAAATTTCTCAGATAAGGCACCACTACTCCTCAAGACAGTCACCATTGTTCATCTCCCAAAGAGAAAGCATTAAGACAGGAAGACTAGATTAACAAAATTCAGGTCTATGGTGAGGTATAAAGGTGTAAAGAACACCTAGTGTTCTGCAACCAGCTGAGCGTGTGAGCCTGGAGAAGGGTTATGCTCCTGAACTATGACTGCCAGATCCACACAAACCAGATAGGCTGCATCTGCTCCCTTTCGATCGCTTAGAGTCTGGATGGCCCAGCTGAGCACAGACTGTACTAACATTTTTGGTTTTCCTCCTGTTTATCCCTTAAAACTTGCAGCTGCAGTGGGAAGCCTCTCCTCATCACAGAAGCCCCACCGGACCACAAGTTGCAGAACAGCACATAGAGCAAGTTCCAGCTCCTCCACCCCCAATGTCTTGGACGCCCACACGTCGGAGTTCCAAATCGATGGCTGACCCCAGGGCACTGAGCCACGAGGTCCAAAGCTTCCCACACAAGGGTCCAGGACCCATCCTGGCAGCAGGGGAACCACACTTCAGAAGCCAACTATCCAGTGCAATCAGTGCCAAATAAATCACCTGTTCTTCAAAAGAGCTCTTCGAGGATTAAATGAAACAGATGGCCCCATCCCTCTCCTGCCCACAAGAAGCACCTGCTTCTTCTCTCTTCCTCTTGCTCCAACGTGCACCAAACACACAGGGAGCTGCAGCTGTTTCAGGCTGTGGAACTGAAGGGAGGGAAAGGAAATGGCCAGTGTGGTAGAGGAAGTACCCTCCAGGCTTCCACTTTGCTGAGGTCAGTGCCAGGACAGCAGAGTGAAGTTTGCCTTTGATGATTAATGGCCAAGTCCTTTGATGGATAAGGGTCTGTATGGGTAGAGGAGTAGACCTTCACCCTCACCCTAAAAAAAAACAAACATAAATGGAAGATACTTTTTTTTAATTTGAACACTTAATATTTAAATTCATTAGGGCATTATCCAACAGTAAATTGAAACATTGTGTTGCACCTTAATAGCTAGAATTTTTCAGTGTTTTGAAATATTTTGCTCCTTTGAGGTTACTACTCACTCGATCCCAACTTCAGAAAAGGGAAGAGAGGGGGTTTGAGACTGTATAGACACACTCTCTTGCTAAAAAAAAAAAAAATCCAAAAGTCTTTAACTGTTTTTCAGCATAAAGTCCCCAGAGTTTCAATGATCTACAGTGGTGGTTCATGCTGATTGAGATTATTTCGCGCTAGAGCCCAGTAACCTCAGCAGTGGGGCTGCAGTCACATCCAATCTCACTACAGTATTCCCAAAACTGTCCTGCAGCAGCGTTATCTATAGCAAAGGATGCTGTTTCACACACAACTCTCTCACCTCATCTCTCCATCTCTAAAATTTTTCTTCCCCTTCTCTAGCTTCCTGGAGTTTAATCCATGCTGTCAGCCCCATCATTTCTCCCGTAACTTCTTAAATTCAATCGCCAATTCTAACCAGCAGAGAGGTCTCAAGAGTCACCGAGTTCACACAAGGTTTGTGGAGCAGTCACAGCAATTTAACAACCACTGGACAGTCCCATTCTCACTTGGCTCTATCTTCCATTACTAAAACAAGAGCTGAGATGCAATTAGTCCCACCTGTCAGTGGAGACACACCCAATAACACATGGCTAAGTGTTTTTCCCAATTAATTCAGATTGCATCAATATAAGCAAGTAGCTCAAACATTCCCCCATTATCATGCAATATTAAACACATCCATGGGGGACTTCATCTGCTCTGTGCTACTGAATAAACTGATCTTGCTGCAGCCTTTTGAAATTCCTCTGAAACCAACTAACCAACTTCATTAGCACTAACTTCAGTACAGTGTCTGAACATTACCTCCTCACGTTTTAAAGAGATTAAAAACCACAGATGCCAACAGAGTTTCTTGAGAAATCCTATTTCTAACCTCTGATGGAAAGTGACCGCACTTATTTTTCCATCCTCACCGCGAGCAAATCCTGAACTGCAAAAGCTTTCCAAGCCTCCACATACTCTAGCAAGTGCTCACATCATTTGTTTTATTTTTAATCCTAGGAATGCACTTTAGGCAACTTGTTATTTTTCTTTCACTGAAAAGGGGCAAGTTGAGTTCAGGAGCATCACTGGACCAATCTACCCTATTCACAGTTCAACACGAGCGTGAGCCTCTTCCCTTACTCTCTCCCAAAAAACCTACCGATCACCAAAATACCCTCTTGGCTGCAGCAGAGGAATATGAAGAGGGTGACTAGGTCTTTCCTTCATTTTGAAAGGCCTTAAGACCTCTGCAACAACAACTTCAGAGCTTGAAGCATTCATTAGTAGCTCAGCCACCTCCCAACTAAGGTGCTATGCTCACACCTTGCCCTCACTTAGAAGTGATGCTGTTGTTTCCTCTGAATCACAGCTGTCCTGGCATGGGGCAACTCCATCCAAACCTTGTTAAACTCAGTAGGAGAGGCAGTGGGTGCCCTCCCTTGGCAACACTGACATTTGGCAAAATTTATGACCTGAAGCTCAGCAACAAAGTGCAAAAAATGGCTTTTGTATGATCAGCTCTGCTAAGGTCAAACCTCCAATGAGATGGTCACCAAAGTGACCCAAAAACCCAATAGCATGCTCAGTGGGACCATTCCTAACCCCTCCAATGCAGAGTAGGAGAAACCCACTTAACTGATAGCACCAACACTTCATGAGTTTAACATTGCCAGCTGTAAGCAAAATATCAGCAAAAAAAAAAGGATGCCGCCCCAGAAAGGGGGATTAGTTTCCAAGAATGTAAAAATGAAACCATGACTAAGGCTCATCCCCACCCCAACACAACGGCCCACTTTGTTCCAAACTCCAAGGAGGCAAAAGAGTTTTAAGCCACCCAGCCCAGCTGGTGTCACCCTGTCCTGGGGACCCAGGGCTGCTGTACCAGCTCAGGACCCTGCTCCAGAAGAGGTGGACTCGAGCAAAGTTAAGAAGCGACCCACGCCAGAGCCTGTTCTCCTCCTCCTCCACCCAGAGGCTGGGAGCAAGTTTTGTAAAACACTGCTCCCAGACACGCAAACCAGAGAAGATCAAGCACATGTTTATATGTATTTACACATTCTGTTTACAGAAGTCTCTGGAATTAATAAGATAATTTATTTCCTCTGTCCGCAGGGGGTGGAGGCCGGGGAGAAAACACTGTAAATTCAGAAATAGGCACCATCTGTTCCTTTTGATTGCCCCTGCCTTACCCTTCCAGCTCAGCCAAGCTCTTTGAACTAGGCTTCAGCAATGCAGAGTGGAGAGTTGCCTTCTGCATCACCATCACCTTCAAGCACACGCATGAAATAATGACTTCTTTGGCCAATAATCTGCACACAAAGCACTAGGACACATCCTGTCTGCAGAGGTAAGTGGACAAAATGAGCGCGTGCTGTCTGATTTCCTGCCCCAAATGCAGCACTCAAGCTCATAAATGTGGTGTGATCTCTGCATTGTTCTTGCACATATGGATGACCGTCTCTTGTCACGGAGCTGGTGGGATTTCAGCTTTTTCAATTGCTTGAACTGGTGGAGACCTGCAAGTACTCCATAGGAAACACTCACTCCTATACTCAAAAATCAGCCACAAAAACTTCAGCTGCATCTTAGACCTATTCTGATTTTCAGTATGTCAACATCTTACAGAACTATGGAAGATTAAAACAAATAAATCTACTGGTCTTCAGATTTTGACTATAACCAGAAACCGTAGCTATTAGATCAGCAGGGAAAAAGATAAAATAGGACACGCCAGTTTACGTAGAAGTCCACAGGCACCTGCATACACATGTAACCCCTCCAGCCTACTCTTCTTTCAATATATTTCTACTACAACTTCTACTTCACAAAACAGAAGACTCCAAATTCAGAAATCAGCTTGCTACTGACAGTAGTAAAAAGCAACCCAGGGAAGACTTGGTGAGCAAAGGGTTTCATGACTGTGTCTTGAAAGACAGGAAATTTCATTCGAGATTTTTTTCCTACCTACCTCTTTTTACTTTCAACCATGTTAAAATTTCAAAGCTCTAAAGAACAACACAGAAATAAGGCTTTTTAGGTACCACAGGACATCTCAGGACCTTCTGGATGCAACAGCTGTTCCATCACACTAACCCATGAGAGGGGCCCACTCCATGTGTTCTTAAACGCATCTTGCATATTAGTCTCTACGTGTCAGAAGCAGTGCCTTGCTCTAAGGCCCAACCACCACTGGCATCTTTCAGATTTGGGTTTTAACAACCCATTGAGAATGAGTTCAATTCACACCTTCCAGTTATTGCTACTGCAACTGAGGCTTCTAGAGCACCCAAACAGAGGGACACTTTTCATTTCTTAACCTGATTTTGTAATCTCATCAATCAGGTGTTTGTTCCTTGAAAGTAAGTATAAAGTTCTGCAGAAAATATAAATTAATACTAAAAATCTACAAGAAGAAAAGCATCAAGTCCACAGACCTTCAATGCAAGTACGTCCCACCAAGAAGAACAGCAGGGGCTACAAGTCATCCCTTGATCCTACCAAACATGACCATTGACTGAGATGTTTCCAAGTTCCCAGCTACAGAAAATAAGTAAGCTAGCAAGCTTATTCTTCAATTCAGGGTCTCATTCTTCTTTCCAGACACTTAGTGTTGTTTTTCTTAAGGTAGTATCTCCATGTTAAATGGGTGTAGGCACCCAAACCAGCATATTCTGAGAAGTATCCTTATAATTGATGCTTAAGAACCAGAGGCTCAGTGGCCTGCTTTGTCATTGCTACCTGGAAAAGCAAGATTGCCATCAGCAAGAAACCAAGTTTTCAAAACCAGACTGGACAAAGCCCCTAGTAACCTGGTCTGAATTCAACATCAATCCTGCTCCAAGCAGGAGTCTGGACTAGAGGACCTCCTGAGGTCCCTTCCAACCTCACTTCTATGAACAGTAGCAGAATGGGATTAAGGTCTGGCTGCAGACAAACTCAGACACCTAAAGATACATGGCTGAGCTCCTATGATAGTCAATGGTACCCAAGTCAAAGCAGTTGGGAGGCTTTTGGAGAACAATCACACTAGTACAGACACAAAGACAAGCTATGGGCTCTCAAGATTCCCTGACCTAAAGCTACACATGGACACCCACCACTAGCAGGGCACCCACCCCCAGTAAAATAGCTAGAGCATGCTCCAGCTGTAGACCCACAAGCTTTGCTGCTGCAGCCTTCAGTACAGAAGACTGATTTCTTCTGTACACACAGGAGTCCAAAAGGTCTTAGAGACACGCAGAGGGGGTTTCCTCATTTGGGATATTTTCCCTCATAGCATAGACTTGTCCAAGTCTGATTTTTTTTTTTTTTTTTTTAAACACAAATTATCCCAAATGAACAGGACTGCTGCTGAGCACCACAAGTGGAAACAGATGCCGCAGTCCTCTGCGTTGGCTCCATGTCACTCAACTAAGCTCTGTGGTACAGAAACAGATGCACAGGAAGCCTGCGTGTGGCAGACATGGCAGAGGCAAAGGCACCAGCAGCTAACCTTGGGCCTTGCAGGGAATCTCTGGGACACAGTCCTCTCTGGAAACACCGTCAAGTTTTTTGTAGGGAAGTTACTAAGAAGTCAGAAAAGAAACCCTTTTAAAGAAATCATGGAAGCCCAGGGAGCCATATTTTCTAAAATAAGTATATTTTCAAAAAATATTGAAGGACTTAAAAATTAAAGTAATTTTCTTCCACCCACGCAAACAGAAGCAAAAAACAAGCCTGCTCTGTTACCAGTACCAGAGGACAAGCAGCACCTTAATTCTGCCCGAAACAGTTCAATGAATCGACAGCCAAGGAAATGTTTGGTTACAAGAGAAGAGAGACACCTACCAGACGTACACCATACCCCACCAGCAGTAGCAAGGGAACTCAGGAAAAAGTGTATAAAGGCTTTATTAATAGATCCAAGGGGAAGACTGTTCCGTTTCATAGCAACCTTCAAGGTTTTGCAGTTTGTTTCTGTTCTTTTTTTGGAACAGAAACAAAATGTCCCCGATATTTTTCAGAAACAAAACTGTAATGAGTTATCAGAGTTGGAAATCATCACCTTGCCATAAAGGACTGATGAGCACCTTTCCAGGGGCATCACCCTGTGAGTAGGCTGGGTAGAGATGCAAAACATTACACGCTCAAGAAAAATAATTTGGCATCTTTCCTACCAGTTCACTTCGGATCAAAACCTCAAAACCCTGTTTCTGCAACGCAGGTCTGTGCTTTAAAAAAAAAAAAAAAAAAAAAAGAAAAATGTTATCAGGCTACAGTGTCCAGACCAACTTCTTTTCATAAAGTTTTAAAGCCAGAAGCACGCCTGGTGATATACTGATTTAAGCAAGAATGCTTATTTTGGCAAAACTTCATTTAGCTGAGAGTATTTTGCTCTCCTCAAGAGGTTAGGAAGGAAGCATCTAGCTGAGAGCTACCTCTGCTCTCTGAAAAATAATTCGCTTTCACAGCAAACAGTGCTACAAATGAAAGGTTTCTTAGGTTCACACACGAACATCTCCAGGTTTCAGGTGGACCCAGGTTGGGCAGAAAGGAAAAGGATGCTGCAGAGCCATGATGCTCTGTGGAATGACCAGCAAGAAATTGCCACCACCTCAGTGTTCCCCAAATCCCAGTGGGATTCCCAGTTCCTCAAGGTCACAGGAAAAAACACTGCATTCACAAAGGGACCAGCACAGCTGCACATGCTGGGCACAGTCCCCACACGGGATCCCCTGGCTGTGCTTCTGGCACCAAACACACAAGCCCCATTTCTTTGCAAGGCAGATAAATCCAGGTGGCAACAGTGGGTTGGATTCATACTTTGACATCACAAATACCACATCTGTCCGTTTAATCTTCTACTTCTCCAGTCGGCCATTGAACTTCTTTAGAGCTGGGACAAGCAATGAATCTGAAGGCCAATCATAACACATACATATGAAAGATTTAATTTTATAATTACCTTCAAGGAGGGGTTTATAAACTATTGCTTGTATTCTGTTCCTTGTCGTGCAATCTTTGTCTGTGTCATATTAAAACAGTAGGCAGCATAGTCTCAGTTATCACTTACAACTTACTAATACCACAGTTTTGTAGCCCATCACAAAGTTTTGAAACATTTCAGTTCACCCCAAAGGCTGCGAGCCCCCATCAGAAAGACCACTGACAATCAGCACCCAGCTATTTCTAGCTCTGCAAACCCTCATTCCAAGGGACTGTCCTGAACTTTGGATAAAAACTGTTGGAAAACAAAATAGGAACAAGAACTAATACCATCCTTGGTTGGGTTTTGGGTGGTTTTTTGTTTGGGTTTTGAGGGGGGTTTGTTTTTTTTGTTTGGGTTTTGAGGGGGGTTTGTTTGTTTTTTGTTTTCTTTCATGGGCTGTTGCTAAAAGACAGGGAATGAAAGATCTCCCTCCAATACTCCCAACTGATGTTTTCAAAACCAGGAGATAAATCAAAAGCTGCATGGAGAGGTACAGGCAAGAACCCTGTGTATGACTGCAAAAGTGCTTTACACATAAGGAGCGGGACAAATATTGGAAAGCCAGGCTGAGTAAACAGGAAAGCCGTAGTCTCCAGAAACAATAGGATCATCCAGGAGCCTTCTCTAGGTTTTACCATCAATTGTTTCCCTGTGCTTTTGGGGAGAAGTTTAATGTCCACCTGCTTAAGAAGTCCTCTTGAGAATCATATTACCTTCCAGCACTGTGATGGACTATCCCAGACCAGCTGGGCTGGAGAGCAGACCCTTGGAGCACTTACCCTGCAAGCCTCTGACCACTCGTAACCCACCAGCCAACATAAGCCGGACAGACAGACATCAGGAAGACAAACAGGGCCGTTCCACAGAGGTGAACTCTTGAAGAGGTATTACAGCTAACATAAGCCAGCACTTTGTATGTCATTATGAATGAAGCAAAGCCAATTTTGGGGGCTTGGGTGCTTTTTGTTCAAGTGCATATGACAGTACTGGTAGCAGCCAAAAGATGACACCTTGGGAAATCCCAGGAACAGGCAAAGTGTAGAAGAAATTTCTTGCAATGCACTTGAACTTCCAATATCATGTCACTCAGGCACCATCCCCTCATAGCAAGGACCTGCCTTTAGGTTTCAGGCTGGTCTGGTACCGTTTCCACCCTTTTTGCATATACAACAAGTCCACATGATTGCCTTTGAAAAGATCTCATGCCCAAGCATCCCAGGTCACTCGAGTCTGAACCACATGCTACCTCTGACAGGCACCAACTGGAAACACTAACCCAGCCATCCTCTGGCCATTGGGCATGCTGCACAGCCCCTGCCTAAAGAGGTCAAAACTCAAACTCTATAGACCTAATGGGTCACATACTTCATTGTGTTGAGTACTCCCTCTAGTCAGCACTATTTGATTTTGGGGAAAACAACCAGTGAACAAAAGAGAAGGGCACAAAGAGCAGCTGGGCTTTTCCTACTGCTTTTGCAAGAGAAGCCGCATCACTTGACATGGTGGTCAAGGTCCAGGCACAAGCAGCCAAGTGAAGATCACTAATCTCTGGGTCTGCCTTTTTGTTTTTGTTTTTTTTTTTTTTTTTTTTTACTTTAAAAAAGGTTGACTAGCTATAATACCATTAGGAAAACCATTTTTTTTTAAAACTGCGTTTTGTTGGTTTTAAGTGCTGGAAAGAAAACCAGAGAAACCCTGGAAATCTTTGACATATTTTCATCACTTTCTATAATTTCACACCCACACTGTGGTGCCCTTATTGCACACAAAAAGCAAAGAACAACCGCCTGGAGATTCCCAAGGTGGTACAAAGCCGCAAGCAGGAAGCTGCTCTGAAATTCAGGGGTTTGGCAGAAAACAATGAGAAACCACAAAGAGGGAAGGGAGCCTTGCACACGAGAGGCAAGACAAATGTGACACTGAAAAACATGTTGCTGCAACCACTTCCAGTCTTGATTTCTTCTAGTGGAAGAAATGCAGTGAAGGGCAAAACAGCAGAAGAAAAAAGGAAAAAAGAATGAAACTAAAAGCATCTTTTCCCCCCACAGCTAAGTAGTTAAAGCTTTCTGTACCAACTTGGCAAGAAAGTTCCCAGGGAAAAAAGCAAGCTGCCAGCTATATTCCCAAATTTAGCACAGAAATATTGTGACCTATGGCAGTGAATATTTCCTAACTTACAACCACAACGATAAATAGAAACTTAAAAAAAAAGCATATAATAGCACACTACTCATTTGAACACCATAAAAGCCTTAGAGCATAACAGTATTTCCTCACAAGAAGAAAAATAAATCTACAGTCTTTTTTTTTAAAGTAAGTTGAAAACTACTATTCTTCAACTAAAAGCCTCCAGAAATATTAAAATCAACGCTTACAACTTGAAAATAAACACATGTGCTCACTCTGAACACCATTTACCTACGCGCTGTGTGAAGTCAGGGAGGGGGTTCCCAACCACACTCCAGCCCCAGCACTGCCACATACCTACCACGTCCAAGAAAACAAACTTTCATACATTTGAAATAAAGGCACAACCAGCAAGTGGCATGAAGTAAACCACTTGGTTTTATGAAGGTCTTTATATATATATATATACATACACAGTTTTTAGAATCTCTTTTTATTACTACGACCATCTGTTGCACAAGTCACAAAGCTGCAGAGAGACCAGTATCCTCCCAATGATGCATGACCTGATTTTGGGATCGTTCCAAGCCTGAGTGAGGAAGCACCATTAATTGCTCCTTATCAAACAAAATACACATTCCCCTGCCAGGCTTGGTCTCGAAGATTAGATGATCCTACTGAATCAGAGGGAATCCTGAGCACGTGAGGAGGAGGGGAGGGAAAGCAATATCTGTGCAGCACAAAGGAAGAAAGAAAAGAGTAATCCGTATGTTGCAAGTAAATGAACCTCAGCAAAACCCCTCCTTATTCCCACCATTTTAGAGAGCTAAACAAACAAAAAAAATTATATCCCCATAAATTTTTACTTTTCGATTACGTTTGTCCTATGTCCTAGTTTCTCACAGAATTGCAGTTCTACACAAGTCACAGATGACTTTCACAGCTGCACAAGAGACAGTTGGCTAGAGAAGAAGACCTAGCAAGCGTTGTGCAGGCTTGAGATAAACCAGTGTATCTGCTAACACCATCAGCAACGGCACAATAAAATCTGTGTGGTCACCCTTAGATTTCCACGATGACAAAACACAGATACCAACAGCTGACTGATACTATAAAGAAGCCAACTTGAATCGGGGAACTCAGGAAATCTCTCTCCATCATTTCATGCATTATTTACATTTGGAAGCTCATCTCTGCAACCATCCTGGCCAGAGATGCCTCTGGTTTAGGTTTGTATTTCGGGACACAGCTCCATAGTTACAGAATGTAGCAACAGGACAAGGGGTAACAGGTTTAAAACTTTAAGAGGGGAGATTTAGATTAAATATCAGGAAGAAATTCTTTCCTGTGAGGGTGGTGAGACACTGGAACAGGCTGCCCAAAGAAGCTGTGGATGCCCCATCCCTGGAGGTGTTCAAGGCCAGGCTGGATGGGGCTTTGAGCAACCTGCTCTAGTGGG
>JAOWAV010000181.1:2113-13070 GCA_028571045.1 Scolopax bukidnonensis | reverse complement strand
GGTGTCAAGAGGATGGGGCCGGTCTTTTTTCAGTGGTGCCCAGTGACAGGACAAGAGGAAATGGGCACAAACTTGAACACAGGAAGTTCCATCTAAACATGAGGAGGAACTTCTTCACTTTGAGGGTGGCAGGACACTGGAACAGGCTGCCCAGAGAGGTGGTGGAGTCTCCGTCTCTGGAGACATTCAAAACCCGCCTGGACATGTTCCTGTGCAGCCTGCTCTACGCGGACCTGCTCTGGCAGGGAGGTTGGACTAGATGATCTCCAGAGGTCCCTTCCAACCCCACATCATCCTGTGATTCACTTGATTGGACTGAAATGTTAAAAGTTTGAGCTTACGGGGAGAAAAGTTATTTTAAAACTTCCTAGCAAGCAAGATCTATGCATTTATCAGCTAACAGAGACTTTGGTAAAAGTTAACGGCCTACATATGACAAAACACAGGGCGTCATTTGTGACACTTTGTATTTACCTTTCAACATCCCACTTCTTTGTTCTTTGAATGGTAGTTATCACGCACATTCACATGGTGGGTGGTTGTGCGTGCACTCATAATACTGGCTTCAGACGTTAGTCTTTTTGCCTTTTTGGTATCTGTAGAGCGCACACATCAAACACAAGGGAGGAAGAATACATTGATAAATAAGGTAGTGTGTACTGTGCGTCCTTCAGTTCCCAGTTCCAGATGTTCTTATCCTATTTGCCATCTCTTTGTGCTTTTTCTTTGAGGTTCGTATTCTGCTATTAGTTCCTATTTCTTCTGTGCATGGTTGCTGTTCCCGGATGCTTGACAGCCTTTTCTTATCAAGCCTTTTCTTACTGTGTTCTTCAATAAAGTAGCTCTTTTCTCCTCCCTTCTATCTCCTACAGCAGCTGATTTCACCCTGGCTGAAGGGCTTTAAGCTTCTTGCCCACAACAGGAGCATTCCTGCCAGAGATGGAAGCAGCGTCTTTTTCCGCTTTGGGAAACCGCATGTCTCTGCAGATGGAGACCGTAAGCCTGGTGCCCATAAAGCCATCAAAACGTCTTTCTTGCATTATGGAGAAGACTACGGGGCTTGCCCGACACAGATTGACAGCTGCTCAAATCCTCACTGAGATCATCTCAGTATCTAGACTGGCTCTCCTTCACTGCTTGTTTTATTATCCAGTCTAGAAAAAACTGTCCACCAGGAAGGCTACAGCTGAAGGACAAGTCTGTTGTAACGTTTTGAGATGGAGTTGGGAACATGGAGTAGACCTACGCTTTGTTTCCGAGACTCTGTTACGGCAAAGGTCGCTTGATACCCAGCTGTTGTGGCAGGTCCAGTCTGACAATGCATACGCAGAAAAAAGGTGGTGGTGGTGGTGAAATAAAACATTCATTCAAACATTCAAGAGGAAATTGAATGTTGTCCAACATACATATCTCCCACCACTGTAGTTGAGAGCCTTAATCAGCTTTATTTATTCTGGAGCATGACTGTGTGTTTTTCTTGGGGGAGGGGGGGGGAAGATCATGCTAAGAGGTCCTACCAACCTCCTTGTAGGTACTGAAAGGCTGCTATGAGCTGCCACCACCACCATCCCCCTGCCAAGCTTTTCCTTTGCCTGACTGAACAAGCCCAGTCCCCCAGCCTCTCCTCACAGAGCCCATCTTGACAGCCATCTTGCTAGCCCTCCACTGGGCTAACGCCAGCTTGTCAACATCTTCCTTGCGTTGAAGGACCTAAATCAGACATAGTATTCCAGAAATGATCTAACAAGTGCCAAGTAAAGAGAAATAGTCACTTCCCTCAATCTACTTACTGCCTATGTTCCTGTTGATGCAGCCCAGGATGCTGTTGGCCTTCTTTGCTGCCAGGGCGCACTGCTGGCTCGCGTTCAGCTTGCTGTCTACCAGGACCCCCAGGTCCTTTTCTGCAGAGCTGCTACCCAGCCAGTCACTTCACAGCCTGTATTGTCACAGGGAGTATAGTGGGTTGACCCTGGCCAGCAGCCAAGTTACCCGCACAGCCGCTCGCTTACTCCCCTCTCCCACAGGACAGGGAGAAAGTAGAAGGAAGGCAAGAAAACTTATGCATCGAGATACGGTTTAAAAGGTGAAGCAAAAAATGCACGTGCAAGCCAAGCAGAAAGAGGAATTCCTTCACTAATTCCCATCAGCAGGCAGATTATCCAGCCACTTCTTGGAAAGCAGGGCCTCAGCACACATAATGGTTGCTTGGGAAGACAAACATCGTAACCACAAATGTCCGTCCCCCCCTTCTTCCTCTTTCCCTGAGCTTTTATTGCTGAGTACGATGTCACATGGCATGGAATATCCCTTTGGTCAGTTCAGGTCAGCTGTCCCAGCAGTGTCTCTTCCCAACTGCTTGCACACACCTAGCCTGCTTGCTGTGGGGACAGAGTGAGAAACAGAAGGCCTTGATGCTGCACAATTACTGCATGTAAGTTCTCTTGTCTCTTGAGGATCACCATAGGATTTTCGAAGAAAGGCAATAAATAAGAAAACACCCTTACTAAACATAGTTGTATCTAGCAATATTTTTTAATTTGGGTTTTACTGACACGGATTCTTTAGTGAAAGTGAGAAAGCTGAAAATGTTACAGTATTTTCTTAGCTCTTGAGCCTTTTTAAGAGTATGCTTTTTTTTCTCTTGTTTTAGCTTGTTTTACATATCCCTGCATATTCCCATTATCTGCTGCCTTAGTTACATACTCATCATGTATATTTGAGAGCGTAGGTTTTAATTTAACATTGTGGTCATTCATATAAATAACATGCTTAAATATAGGATGAAATTTGACATGGAGCAAGTAGCACTACCTAAATTGAATCTACTTTCTCTATGCTTATTTTGGTTTGTTATTTGGGACAAGTGAAAGGGAAGGAGAGAAACAGTCTAGATGGTGGAGGTCATAACTTGGAAAATATACTTTTTTTGGTGGAATTACAGTACTGGATATATCGGAGGTAAAACGTTTACTATAAAATTACAATTTATTCCTTACATGATGCAATGAGGAACAGCATTATAGTGCTTAGCGTACTTAGAAAGGATTCCAAAAGTGTGAGTTAGACTGAGTCTCAAAGGCTTGTGACAAATAGTGTTCCACTTATAAAAAAGTTCAGTCTGTGATGTTGGGTATGGACAAATATGAATGCTAGCTGCTTCCTTCCCATGTCCCATTGAATATAAATATTGGTGTGCCTTAGCCCATTGAAAGGATTCCTTTGACCAGGCTTAAGGTGAGTGGTAACAACTGTAAAAGCCTCTGCACCTGGTAGTCTTTTAATAATGAGAGTTCCTGCATGTTGGGCAGTAATTGTGTGACCTAGAGGGGAAAGATATATTCAGTTGACGCACTTTTTGCGCTCATATCTATAAAGTTAGAGCACCCCATTACTAAAATTTGTAGAATAAATAGAGAGAAGTCATGTAAACAGTGCGGGTTTTTGCAGTACATAAGAACATCCTTGTTTTTTATCCTTGATCCAGCTTCTAGATAACAGAGGTATTGATTTAGACTAAAACCCGATGAATGTCATGATTTTTCAAGTAGATTGGCTTTTTAAGTTCACGAGGTGAATGGTTAAAAGGTTACATGTGGGTTTTTTTCTAAAGAAAATATTACAATTATACTTTCCTTAAACCACGTCACTTTGAATTTTTCCTTTTTTGTAAATCAGGAACTTTTTTCTTAAATTGATAATAATATCTGAGATCAGATGCATGTCTGTGCTGGAAGAGAGGAAGGTAAAAAATGACTGTAACTTCTCATATAATGACTTCAGGACTAACTTGGCATCCAGAGAAAAGCATGGAGTAATAAGGATGAACATTGGTTTTTTACAGCTCTCCTGTGGTCTGGAAGTTCAGAAGTCAAGCACAAATGAGAGAAGAGAAGGGCTCCCAAGCGTGCTTTGTTTTTGTTAAATTTCTTAATAAACTCCTGGAAGACATGTAGTTCAGAGCTGATGGAAGATTTATAAAAAAAACCCAAACAATTCACATTCAAAAGCCTGATTGTTTGGCAGTTGGATGTTCCATTCTAGAATTTGCATGATTTCTAGGATTTTTTTTCTGTTGCCATCTGAAAAATAATTCATTTCAGAAGAAGAAATTCTGTCCTCACAATAGACCTTCAGATATGCACTGAGAAGCACCATCCATCAGAGAGGTATGTAAAAGGCCTCTTGAAGCATCAAGAATCTTTTGAAAACATAAAGTCAAATCTTCTTTACAGCATTCTACACATGGAACCGGAAAACTGGATTCTGAGAGATTCCCTTTTTAAGCTATCTGTCCCTCCAAAGGAAGGTTTCTCAACTTAAGTCTCTGAGCAGGCAGTAACAGAAGAAACTCAGTGATAACTGCCTTCTTTTTTCTTTTGGAGAGTAGCTATTTTCTCGTCTGTCTATAAAATGGGATATTTTGGGTGCCTGGTTTTGATACATAATCTTAATCTATTCGTGCTGCCCAATAATCTTCTTTCTTTAGATGCTTTTCATTGGATGCCTCTCAGAACAGAGGTGGAATGGCTGTTAAGGATAAAAATACTCAAAGTGCATCAGTAATATATCACAAAAGATTCTTTTCAGAGTTCTTACTGGGATAAGAAAGATGGCACAGAACTGAATCTGAGACAATACAGCTCTTAGCATTGAGTAGCTCTTAGGTACCAGAAATGCTATAAGTCACGCTTGTTTAAGTCATTTGCTTGATAACGACATTGGAATCTTCTCAATGTATATTGGTTATCTTTCTAGCCACACTTATACATACTGTGTGCAGTTAGTTTTCAGTAGATTTTTCTACTGTGGGCATAAACTCTATTTCTACTTCATCTATCATCTTCTTTAGTATTCTGAAGTTTAAGTCCTGCTTCAATTTTGGAGTTGAAGTAAACTGGATCTCCCAACGCTATATGCTACCTTCTCTTTTTCTGCGATTCTCCACATAATTCTGCAAAAAGTTTTATTGCAAGATAGGGCCCAAGTCTAATCAGTATATTAAACTCATCTGTTTTAGTTGTTGAAAGTCTGTTGGACTATAATGCTGTGTCATAATCCAGGTTCTGCAACAACAACAAAAAATTTCACAAGGCCAGGCTTTGAGCAAGGGTTGGCATGGCACTGCCTGAGGATGGCAATGCTAGTGGGAACATTTGCACTGCTCCTGGGAGCACAGAGGGCTCAGGAGCATATCTGAAATGCTTGTACACTGACGCACACAGTATGAGAAACAAACAGGATGAAGTGGAAGCATCAGTCAGTTCCCATCGGTATTAGTGAGACTCGGTGGAATGAGTGCCATGACCGAAGTGTTGGGATGGGGGGCTACAGGCTGTTGAGGAGGGATAAGCTGCAGTGAGGGTCTACTACCCATCACCCAGCCAGGATGCAAGCGCTGATGAGTTATTCTATAGGCAATTAGGAGAAATCTATGGATCGGTAGCCCTTGTCCTTGTGGGAGATTTCAACTTCCCAGACCTCAACCGGGAATATCATACTGCTGTGATGAGCAAGTCTGGGAAATTCTTGAAGATTGTGTGTGATAACTTCTTGTCACAAGTACTCAGTGAGCCAACTAGGAAAGATGCCCTCCTAGACTTGCCGTTTGTGAATAGAGAAGGACTCGTGGGGGATGTGTTGGTAGGTGGCTGTCTTGGCCACAAGGATCGTGAAAAGGTTGAGTTTCAAATTTTCAGCGTAATGAAAAAAAGGACAGCAAAGTTGCTACTCTGGACTCAGGAGAGCAAACTTTAAGCTATTCAGGGAGCTATTTATCAGTGCCCCCTGAGGATCCGCTTTTGAGGGCTTAGGAGTCCATGAGTGCTGGTCAGTCTTTAGGAACCACCTTTTAGAAGCACGGAATCAGGCAATCCCATTGCGTTATTGTAATGGGTTTGTGTGCCAAGATTTTGGTAGCAGGAGACTACAGGGGTGGCTTCTGTGAGAAGCTGCTAGAAGCTTCCCCTATGTTCGATAGAGCCAATTCTAGCTGGCTCCAAGACAGACCCACCGCTGTCCAAGGCTGACCCAATCAGTGATGGTGGTAGCGCCTCTGTGATAACATATTTAAGAAGGGGAAAAAAAAGCAACTGTGCAGCAGCAACTGCAGCTGGCGGGAGGAATGAGAGTATGTGAAACAACTCTGCAGACACCAAGGTCAGTGAAGAAGGAGGGAGAGGAGGTGCTCCAGGTGCCAGAGCAGAGATTCCCCTGCAGCCTGTGGTAAAGACCAGGGTGAGACAGGCTGTCCCCCTGCAGCCCATGGAGGTTAACAGCGGAGCAGTGTCATGGTTCAACCCCCGTGGGCAACTAAGACCACACAGCCAGCCACTCGCTCACTCCCCCCATTGGTGGAATGAGGGAGAGAATCAGAAGATTAAAAGTGAGAAAAATTGTGGGTTGAGATAAAGACAGTTTAATAAGTAAAGCAAAAGCCACGCACGCAAGCAAAGCAAAACAAGGAATTCATTCCCTGCTTCCCATCAGAAAGCGGATGTTCAGCCACCTCCAGGAAAGCAGGGCTTCATCACACGTAACGGTTACTTTGGAAGACAAACACCATAACTCCAAACGTCCCCCTCTTCCTTCTTCTTCCCCAGCTTTATATACCGAGCATGACGTCATATGGCATGGAATATCCCTTTGGTCAGTTGGGGTCAGCTGTCCTGGCTGTGTCTCCTCCCAACTTTTTGTGCACTCCCAACCTACTCGCTGGTGGCCGGTGTGAGGAGCAGAACAGACCTTGACTGCTTAGCAACAACCAAAAACACCAGTGTGCTATCAACATTATTCCCATTCCAAATCCAAAACAGCACTATACCAGCTGCTAGTAAGAAAGGCAACTCTATCCCAGCTGAAACCATGTCAAGCAGATATCCACCTGCAGCCTGTGGAGGACCCCACACTGGAGCAGGTGGATGCGTCCAAAGGAGGCCACAACGCCGTGGGAATGTCATGCTGGAGCAGGCTCCTGGCAGGACCTGTGAACCTGTGGGGAGAGGAGCCCACGCTGGAGTAGGCTCGCTGGCAGGATTTGTGACCCCATCCCCATAGGGGACCCACGCTGCAGCAGTCTGTTCCCAAAGGACTGCGTCGCGTGGAAAGGACCCACACTGGGGCAGTTTGTGAAGAACCGCAGCCTGTGGGAAGGACTCATGTTGGAGAAGTTTGTGGAGAACTGTCTCCCATGGGAGGGACCCCACGCTGGAGCAGGGAGGAGTGCGAGGAGTCCTCCCCCTGAGGAGGAAGGAGCGGCAGAGACAATATGTGATGAACTGACTGCACCCCCCATTTCCTGTCCCCCTGCATCGATGAAGGGGGAGGAGATAGAGAAATCAGGAATGGGGGGAAGGTGTTTTAAGATTTGCTTTTATTTTCTCATTACATTACTCTGATTTGATTGGTAATAAATCAAATTAATTTTTCCCCAAGTCAAGTCTGTTTTGCCCATGATGGTAACTGGTGAGTGATCTCTCCTTGCCCTTATCTCAATCCATGAGCCTTTCGTTACATTTTCTCTCCCCTGTCCAGTTGAGGATGCAGAGTGATAGAGCAGCTTGGTGGGCACCTGGTGTCCAGCCAGGGTCAACCCACCACAGTCAAAATTCAAACAAACTGGGCAGAAGACCAGCTTGGCTGAACAGGGAACTCCTCACGGAACGCAGGAGGAAAAAGAAATTGTACGATCTCTGGAAGCAAGGTCAGGCTTCACAGGAAGAGTACACAGCTGTGAAGAGCAGGGGGAAGACACAAAAGGCCAAAGCCCAATTGGAGTTGAAACTGGCCAGTGTTGTGTCAGATAAAAAGAATGGCTTTTTGAAGTATGTTAATAGCAAGAGGAGGTCTAAGGAAAACATTGGACCGATACTTGTTGAGAATGGTCACCTGACTAATAGGGATGAAGAAGCAGCCGAGGCATTCAATGCATTTTTTCCCCCAGTCTTTAATATTAAATACTGATAGACTTTGGGCTGCCCGGTCCCCTGAGTCGGAGGACCACGAGTGTGAGAACAGTGACTTTCCATTTGTGGACACTGAAATTGTAAGGGACCAGCTGTATCAGCTGAATGTTCAGAAGTCCACGGGGCCCGATGGGATTCATCCCAGAGTACTGAAGGAGCTAGCGGATGGTATGGCAGGACCCCTCTCAATCATCTGCCAAAGGGGAGGTCCCTGCTGACTGGAAGCTAGCCAACGTTATTCCAATTTATAAGAAGGGTATGAGGGAAGACCCAGGAAACTACCCGCCTGTTAGTCTAACCTCAGTACCTGGAAAAACTATGGAGAAGATCATACTGGATACTACTGAAAGGCATTTAAAGAATAATGCAATTGTCAGGAACGCTCAACGTGGGTTCACGAAGTCCTGTCTAACTAATTTGATCTCCTTCTATGGTAAGGTTACCCACCTAGTGGATGAAGGGAAGGCTGTGGATGTAGTTTTTCTGGATTTTAGTAAGGCTTTTGATACTGTCCCTCGCAGCATCCTTCTGGACAAGTTGTCCAACTGTGGCATGATGGGGTTCACAGTGCACTGGACGAAGAACTGGCTGAAGGGCAGAGCTGAAAGGGCTACATCTGGTCAGCAACCGGTCACCAGTGGTGTTCCTCGGGGCTCAATTAAGGGCCAGTTCTGTTCAATCTTTTTATCAATGATTTGGATGCAGGAGTTGAATGCATCATTAGCAAGTTTGCTGGTGACACCAAACTGGGAGGAGCTGTTGACTCTCTGGAGGGACAAGAGGCCTTGCAGAGGGATCTACATAGACGGGAGCATCGGGCAATCATCAATGGCATGAGATTTAGCAAATGCCCGATTCTGCACTTGGGATGGAGTAATGCTGGACACAAGTATAGATTGGGAGAGGAGTGGCTGGAGGGCAGCCCTGCAGAAAGGGATCTGGGGGTGCTAGTTGACAGCAGGCTCAATAGGAGTCAGCAGTGTGCCCTGGCAGCCAAGAGGGCAAACCGCATCCTGGGGTGTATCAAACACAGCATAACCAGCCGGTCAAAAGAGGTGATTATCCCGCTGTATTTAGCATTGGAGTAGCCTCACCTTGAGTACTGTTTGCAGTACTGGGCCCCACAATTTAAGAAGGATGTGAAGGTACCCGAAGAGCTGGAAAGCATGTCCTATGAGGAGTGGCTAAGGAGTTTGGGTTTGTCTATTTTGGAGAGAAGGAGGCTGAGGGGTGACCTCATTGCTCTCTACAGCTTCCCGAGGAGGGGAAGTGGAGAGGGAAGTTACTGAGCTCTTCTCCCTGGTATCCAGCGACAGGATGCGTGGGAATGGTTCAAAGCTGCGTCAGGGGATGTTCAGACTTGACATTAGGAAGCATTTCTTTACCGAGAGTGTGGTCAAACACTGGAACAGGCTTCCTAGAGAGATGGTCGATGCCCCATGCCTGACAGTGCTTAAGAGGCATTTGGACAATGCCCTTAGTAACATACTTCAACTTTTGGTCAGCCCTGAAGTGGTCCTCTCTCAGTCTTCTCCAGGCTAAGCAGACCCAGGTCTCTCAGCCTTTTCTCATCAGAGAGGTGCTCCATTACCTTGATCATCTTTGTAGCCCTCCACTGGACTCTTTCCAGTACTTCCCTGTCCTTCTTGAACTGGGGAGCCCAGAATTGGACACGGTACTCCAGATGTGGCCTCACCAGGGCAGAGTAGAGGGGGAGGGTGACCTCCCTCAACCTGCTGGCCGTGCTCTTTTTAATGCGCCCCAGGAGACCATTGGCCTTCATTGCCCCACAAGGGAACATTACTGCCTCATGGTAAACTTGTTGTCCACCAGGACTCCCAGGTCTCTCTCTGCAGAGCTGCTTTCCAGCAGGTCAGCCCCTAACCTGTACTGGTGCATGGGGTTATTCCTCCCTAGGTGCAGGACCCTACACTTGCCCTTGTTGAACTTCATTACGTTCCTCTCTGCCCAAATTTCTAATCTGTCCAAGTCTTGCTGAACGGCAGCACAGCCTTCTGGTGTGTCAGCCACCACTCCTCCCAGTTTTGTATCGGCAGCAAACTTGCTGAGGGTGCACTGTCCCCTCATCCAGGTCGTTGATGAATATGTTGAACAAGACTGGACCCAGTACTGACCCCTGGGGAACACCGCTAGTTACAGGCCTCCAACTAGACTCTGCGCCGCTGATCACAACCCTCTGAGCTCTGCCATTCAGCCAGTTCTCAGTCCACCCCACTGTCCATTCATCTAACCCACACTTCCTAAGCTTACCTTTGAGGATGTTATGGGAGACAGTGTCAAAAGCCTTTCTGAAGTCAAGGTAGACAATGTCCACTGCTCTCCCCTCATCCACCCCAGCCAGTCATGCCATCCTGGAAGGCTATCAGATTGGTCAAGCACAATTTCCCCTTGATGAACCCATGTTGCCCACTCCTGATAACCTTCTTTTCTTCTACGTGTTTAGAGATGACATCCACAATGAGCTGTTCCATCACCTTTCCAGGGATGGAGGTGAGGGTGACTGGCCTGTAGTTTCCCGGGTTCTCTTTCTTGACCTTTTTGAAGACTGGTGTGACATTAGCTTTCCTCCAGTCCTCAGGTACCTCTCCTGTTCTCCATGACCTTTCAAAGATGATGGAGAGTGGCTTAGCAATAACATCTGACAGCTCCCTGAGCACTCGTGCGTGCATCCCATCCGGGCCCATGGATTTGTGGGTGTCAAATTTGCCTAAATGATCCTGACCCTCCTCAATCAAGGGAGAGTCTTCCTTTCTCCAGACTCTGTCTTATCTCCAGGGTCTGGGATTCCCGAGAGCCGACCTTAGCAGTAAAGACTGAAGCAAAGAAGGCATTCAGTAATGCCACCTTCTCTGCATCCTCCGTCACCCCGGGCACCTACCTCATTCAGCAGCGGGCCCACATTTTCCTTAGTCTTCCTTTTTCTACTGATGTACTTGAAGAAGCCCTTCTTATTGTCCTTGACATCCCTTGCCAGG
>JAOWAV010000180.1:0-13074 GCA_028571045.1 Scolopax bukidnonensis | reverse complement strand
TCCTGTCACTACACTTCCTGACAAAGAGTCCCTCTCCGGCTCTCCTATAGGCTCCCTTCAGATATTGAAAGGCTGCTATAAGTTCTCCTCAGAGCCTTCTCTTCTCCAGGATGAACAACCCCAGCTCCCTCAGCCTGTTCTCACAGGGGAGGTGTTCCAACCCTCTGATAGTCTTCGTGGCCCTCCACTGGACCCGTTCCAACAGATCCATGTCCTTCCTGTGTTGAGGACTCCAAAGCTGCACACGTTACTCCAGGTGGGGTCTCATGAGCGCAGGATAGAGGGGCAGAATCACCTCCCGTGACCTGCTGGTCACACTTCTCTTGATGCGGCCCAGGATGCGGTTGGCTCTCTGGGCCAGTGCACATTGCTGGCTCATGTTAAGCTTCCCATCCACCAACACCCCCAAGTCCGTCTCCTCAGGGATGCTTTCCACCCAACCTGTAGTTGTGCCTGGGATTGCCACATCCCAGGTGCAGGACACTGCACTTGACTTGGTTATACTTCATGTGATTTGCATGAGCCCACCTCTCAAGCTTGTCCAGGTCCCTCTGGATGGCATCCCTCTGCTTCAGCGTGTCAACTGCACCACTGGGTTTGGTGTCATTGGCAAACTTGTTGAGGGTGCACTCTACATCACTGTCCCTGTCTCCAACAAAGATGTTGAACAGCACTGGTCACGGTATGGACCCATGAGGAACACCACTCGCCACTGGCCACCAATTGGACATTGAGCTGTTGACCACAACCCTTTGAGTGTGGCCAGCCAGCCAGCTTCTTTTCCACCAAGTGGTCCATCCATCGAATCTACTAGGCAGTAGAGGAATAGTTTTATTTATTTACTATTAACTATTAACTTTTGGTTAACAATAGCTTATATGCTACTGAAAAGTCAAAATATGATTAGAAAAACTGTGGAACAATTCAGCAACACTGAGTATTATCTATATGATACCTTTACAATAGTAAAAAGAACTTGGATAATATGTATACTGTATGCTTATTTCTGGTGTGATAAAAGGCTCATGATCATTGATAGTTTCTGCCTAAACAGGATTGAGACCTCAGTACGTATGAAAATGAAAGCTACAGGCCAGCAACAAATGTAATATTGCAGCACAGCAGATGAACAAGGAACGTTGAAGGGACTAATGAGCTCTGCTTATATGATGTCATTTTGAGTCTTATGAACATGACCATGAGTATGTCATCTTGAAGTTCTCAGATTTCAGTGAGCATGGACAGCTATATGTTTTTTTGCTTTGAATAACTGGTTGGGGTACCTCTGTTACGCCAGGATACCTTCCTGATAGCTATGGTATCAGGTTGGTCAGTGTGTCACTGAGCTCTGCATGAGAGCTCCCTGAGTCTTCAGACCACTACAGCTGCTCAGGATGCAGCTAGCCTTCATTTCTTGTCGTTTCTTTCTTTCCATAGGGGCTAATAGCACCCATTATATGCTTTTTCAATGACAAACCTAATGCCTGATTTTCAGTGAACTAATCGGTTTACACTTGGATTTGCTCCATCAACAACAAACAATATGAAGTCTATTAAATTGCATCTTGGTATTTTAGAGCATTTGTGCATAACTTTTGCAAAACAGTGCTTGAAGGTTGTTTACACAATGAAAAAGGCAATTCTCCTAACTTAGCTTATTAGTTATTTCTCATAACATTTGGTCCAGGATAGATGTAATATATTCACAAAGGCAAAGATCCAGGAAAAACCTTTCCTTCAGTAGAGTAGCTGAAACGAACAAAATGTTCCTGGTTCTTTAATTGCTTTTCTTTCTATTACTTACCATATCACATAATAACATGAAATAAAACAAAAGTGCATCTGTCTAATCTTGTAGCACTTATTCAAGCTGAACTCCCACATACCTCAATTTCAACCTCTGCCTTTTGGTTGTTCTACATTAATAGAGGTGAAAAACTTGTGACAGAAGTGGTACCTGAGAGGGTGGGATGGGGGAGAACATTAGTTTACTTGGAATGGCCATGTAAAACACTTTGATTCAGTTTGGGGCAGGAGGTTGGGATAAGAATGTTCTTCTGAGAGGGTCAGGCTTCAGAGCCTACTGCCATTGGAACAGGATGGCTTCCCAACACATGTTTTTTCTGACTACAACCATAAATCTGTCAGGGTGCATTCATGTTTAAGAGGCTACCACACTCGTAGACATTTTAGCCAAGCATCTACATGTGTTCAACCTCTGTAAAGATTATTCTCCTGAGCATTCACTTGCTGTTTTGATCACATAGGCCCCCGTAGAAGCCAGAGTAGCAAATAAGGACACATTTATGATGCCTATTGCAAAGAACTAGCTGTAAATGAGCCAGATCAGGTATTGGAGGCGCTGTGGCCATCATAGCATAGTGACAATGGCTGTGGTGAACTTGTATGTTTCAGGAAGCTGTTTGGGTTTCTTTACACTACACCTGAAAATGCCACGACTCAGCAGGTGGCATCTGCAGACATTTGATGCATAGGAAGGGACCATGTGGACATAAAATCTATTTCTTCTAGTGCTTCAACACAAGTGTGAATGGTACCAGCAAATATCCTGAGACACAAGAGAATAAAATAGCAAAATAAGTCCTCTGTCATAAACAGGATATCAAACTTGTTGTATTTTTATATATATATATATAAAATAGTTTATGTTTATTAATAATCAGGAATTAGAGGAAAATTCATTTTTAATTCTTTGAAATGTATTAAACATTAAATGATGGAATGAAATTCCATTCAGGAGCTTCAGCATAAAATGAGATGCAGTACCCAGTGGGAGATGTTGCTTTATTGCTCATAAATTAAAAATTAGTACTTTTTGTTTGTGTTTGGTTATTATTTTCTATGAAAGAATTGCTAATTGTTAATAACTAAGTAGAAAATACCAAATACTGGTCTGGCTAAATATTTACTGGATTAAAAAACAGGGAACAGAATCTAGGACTTGCCTCCTTCTCTGCCTAAAGCAGACATTAAATTGCAGAGTCACAGTCACATTTGTTTTTTATCTCTTCCTTCAAAAATCTGGGCTTCTTATCTGTACACTGAAGTGGCTTCAAAAGAATGGATGAAGAATAGTGGAAGTCCTAGAATAACCTCAGGATTGTCAAGACAGCACTCATTCTTTGGAAATGTGGCTTGAAAGTCTCCTTATGAAAAGGAGAATATTAGTCCCACATCTTTTTTCTTTGGATGACATCCCTAATCCCTAAATTACTAGAAGGAAGTAATAAGGATATAATAACTCCCATTTTATATTGGGTGTAGAAATGGGGTAAGCATAAGTGAGCAAGCAGAGTCCTCCCCCAGAGCTCCTTCTGATGTGGAATAGGGTTTAGACCATGCCACTGCCCACAGTGATCTTAGGTTGTTCACCAGCTCCAGCTCAGAGTTTATGCATGACTTGACTGTTTATGTCTTGATTTCCCCTCCATTCAGTCAGGATATTATATGAGTTTGCCAAATACAGAGATAGCTGCAGAAATACATGCATAAACTGTAGGTTACTCAAATACAACAGTAATTACTTTAGAAAGGAGAAAGCCTTCAAAAAATTAAAAGCAGAATACAAATGTATCTGAAAAGATGCTTCCAAAGTTAATTTTCTCACACTAGCAGCAAGGAAAATCTGTGCTCTCTGAGTTTCATGGAGAAAAGATACTGATTGGATTGCCTGTCTTTCTGGGTTCTCATAGTTTCAGTTTACAATGGATTTATATGACATGGATGAGTTTAATAGAAAGAAACTTGAACAAAAAATAGGGTATGTGTTTCCTAGTTCTGTATTATCTGAAATCAGATAATTCTTAGTTTGCAGCTAAAACCATAGGTTGGTTTTCACTTCAAATTTTTGGGAATTAATTCAACATGTTTAAATTTTGAAAAAAATTCAATGTTAAAATTAAAAATCAGAATTCTAGAAAACTAATTTATTCTAACACCGGGTACTGTAGAAGATCTGAAGAATAGAAATTATATATGCAGGATATCCCCTTAAAGCCATAACACTTAAAATGAAAATCATAATGCAGATTTGTCAGCGTTATGTCACAGGTAATGCATTCAGTAGGTTGAATCTGGCTTTGCTCTATGAAGACAGATTCTTTGTTATGAATCCATCTCTTACAAAAAACCATAGCATTGATATAACCATAAAAATCCGATATTATGAGATATGCCTTATGTAATAACAAATCTACATTCATTTCTATGACACTTTAAGAAAAGTATTTTAGTGAAACTATTGGTAAAAGTGTGAATCAGACTATAAATATGTTTATTATTTTTTTGAGTGAAAGGCTTAATTTGCAGATGCTGCAGGTAAGACAAAAGCGGGCATGAAATTACAGGCTGCCATCTGCTTTTAAAAAATTAATTTTTCAGTTCTGCCAGTCAAAATTTAAAATTCACAATTAATTCATGGTGCTCAGTTTAAAGCTGTTGGAATAATAGACAGTTCAGCACTGAATTCTACTACAGCTAACAAGGCATATCAGGGAGGTCAAAGCTTATTTCTTGTAGTCTTACACAGGCAAGGAAATCGTTCTCCTCATCCTTAGCGTCTTGATTTCAGAAAGCTCACATCATCTCCAATATATTTTCTTGGAAAAAAGAGAAGACTTTGAGAAAGTAAGACCCTATTCATGCTATTACATGCCTTTCAGTATTTTGCAGAGGTTGGTAGTTAACACCACAGATAACCATCCCAAACCAGAGAATCTCTGTAAGCAATAGAGATTATAAATTGTAACAATTCTCTCACAAAGGATATTAATTATAAAGGTAATGGGGCATGCTTTTAAACTACTGTATATCTTTCCTTTTTTCTTATTTTGTTTCTTCCCTTTTTTGAAGTAAAACCCTTGAATTTTTTTCTTGTATTATTTGTCCAAAGTTCTGTATATTCTATAGAAAATTATATAAATTTGTTAGATCAAAATTAATTTAAGTTTTCAACCACCCCACCCCCAATTTTAACATTTCTTCTTATTTTCTCTTTCGGTGTTATGTAGTTCAGCAGAATTGTACCTGTGCTTTTTTCAGGGTTGTTTTTAATTCATCTTGCTTGCATTTTGTATTCTGTAATTCTTAAAAACTTGGTATTTTTTGGATAAGTTAAATAATCAGTAAGAAAAATATACAAAGCACAAAAAGAAAAATAGGAAAACTGGAAAGGAAATGAAAATAAATAGCAAAGCTGGAAATAATTTCTTCTATTCCAGTTGATGGCAATAAACTTGGACTGGGGAAGAAGAATTAGAGGGGGAAAGAGATGTATCATAGTTATCATAGTTTTTGTTTTCCAAAACTAAATCAATGTAGAATTCCAACTGGAATAAGGTCAAATTTACCAATTCGTTTGGTTTGAGTTTTGTTTTTGTGTTTTACTTATAAACTTCATATTAAAAACATTCAAATATTGTTTTCTTTGGTAAAAAAATAAGAGCAGGTTGTTTTTCAATGGGAAAAAATTCAGACAGAATTTCCAGAGGTATCCAGCTCTTCTGGGGCTGACAGCTTTTTTGCTCTTGCAGATTAGTATCATGATATGGAGAAGTTTAGGAGCTGTTCCGTTTGCAGTGATCTGAGAAACAAGCTTCCAAGCACCAAGTTGCAGAGCTTATAATGGCCAATGTCAGCAGCCTGTAGATCAGCAGCCCCATCAGGTAAATCTACTGGGAAAAAGGAATTTCTAGGTTTCATTTGCACTGTCGTGAATTGTCCCTTATTTGAATCATTTAGAATGATTCATTTATAGAATCATTTAGGTTGGAAGAGACCTTTAAGATGAACAAGTCCAACTGTTAATCTAGCACTGCCAAGTCCACCACTAAACTGAGTCCCTCAGCACCACATCTACATGTCTTTTAAGTACTTCCAGGGAACTCAACTATTTCCCTGGATAGCCATTTCCCATGCTTGACAACCCTTTTAGTATTTTTCCTAATATCCAGTCTAAACTTCCCCTGGTGCAGCTTGAGGCTGCTTCCTCTTGTCCTATAGACTGTGACTTGGGAGAAGAGACCGAGCCCCCCTGCACTACAACCTCTTTTCAGGTAGTTATAGAGAGCAATAAGGTCTCCCCAAGCATCTTTTTCTCAAGGCTAAACAAGACTAGTTCCCTCAGCTATTCCAATGATATTGTGTGCGGATGATGCCTAGTTAAAGAAGAAAAATTAAGTCTCCACTAGGAAGAAATTATTGTCATCTGTACCATGGAGGCAACAGGGAAGAGAGAGAGGAAGATTTTCCCCCAGTAGAGGACTGGGTTAGAGACCACTTGGCCAAACTGGACATCCATAATTACATGGACCCTGATAGGATGCACCCACAAGTGCTGAGAGAACTGGCAGATGTTATTGCTAGGCCACTCTTCATCATCTTTGAAAAGTCATGGAGAACAGGAGAAGTGCCTGAGGACTGGAGGAAGGCAAATATCACTCCAGTCTTCAAAAAGGGTAAGAAGGAGGACCCAGGGAACTACAGGCCGGTTAGTCTCCCCTCTGTTTCTTGGGAAGGTAATGGAGTGACTCATTCTGGATGTCATCTCCAAACACATTGAAGAACAGGAAGTTATTGGTAGTGGTTGACATGGATTTACCAATGCCTTGACCAATCTGATAGCCTTTTATGATGTTATAACTGGTTGGCTGGATGAGGGGAGAGCAGCAGTTGTCATTTACCTTGACTTCAGCAAGGCTTTTGACCCTGTCTTCCCCAACATCCTCATTAGGAAACAGAGGAAGTGTGGGCTAGATGAGGGGACGGTGAGGTGGACTGAGAGCTGACTGTGTGACAGAACTCAAAGGTTTTTGGTTAATGGAACAGGGTCAATTTGCAGGCTGGAAACCAGTGATGTCCCGCAGAGGTCAATACTTGGTCCAGTCCTGTTCAACATATTCATCAATGACCTGGACAAGGGGACAGAGTGTATCCTCAGCAAGTTCACTGATGATACCAAACTGGGAGGGCTGGCTGACACTTCAGAGGGCTGTGCTGCCATCCAGCATTACCTGGACAGGCTGGAGAGCTGTGCAGAGAAGAACCTAATAAGGTTCAACAAGGGCAAGTGTAGGGTCCTGTACCTGAGGAGGAAGAATACCGGGCACCAATATAGGTTAGGGGTGGACCTGCTGGAAAGAGTTATGAGGAGAAGGATATGGGGGTCCTGGTAGATGGTAAATTACCCATGAGCCAGCAATGTGACCTTGTCACCAAGAGGGCCAATGGAATCCTGGGCTGCATAGAGAAGAGTGTGCCCAGTAGGCCGAGGGAGGTCATTCACCCCCTCTACTCTGCACTGGTGAGGCCACAGCTGGAACAATGCTTTCAGTTCTGGGCTCCCCAGTTCAGGAGAGAGAGGAACTACTGGAGAGAGTCCAATATAGGGCCACAAAGATGACTGAGGGATTGGAGCATCTCCCTTATGAGGAAAGGCTGAGAGAGCTGGGACTCTTTAACCTGGAGAGGAGAAGGCTGGGTGAGGGGAGACCTTCTTAATGCTTATTTATAAGTATCTAAAGGGTGGGTTGAAGGAGGATGGAGCTGGACACTTTTCAGTGGACGAGGGGCAATGGGCACAAGCTGAGACATAGGAAGTTCCATTCAAATATGAGGAAAAACTTCTCCATGGTGAGGGTGACAGAGCACTGGAACAGGCTGCCCAGGGAGGTCGTGGAGTCCCCTTCTCTGGAGATCTTCAAGACCCACCTGGATGTAGTCCTGAGTAATGTGCTCTGGGCAATCCTGCTTTACCAGGGAAGTTGGACTAGATGATCTCTAGAGGTCCCTTCCAACTCTGACAATTCTGTGATTCCATGATTCCATATCAAACTTGCAAATATTAGACTTTGTGTGCTTTCTCAAATGTAGGAAAGCAAGCAAGCTACAAGGAAAAACACTTTAAATTATAGCTCATCTTGCAGAGTCTGTTGTGGAGAAATTAATGAAGTTCTAGGTCTCCTAACTGCTCTTGGAAGTTTCTGCCTTTCCCAAGAACTATTGTATCTGCCATATTGTCAGCTCTACCTCATTGCAGTGCCAATACCTATGTGAAGAAGGTCGGTGTAAGCATGAGGTTTTACAGACAAGGCGGCAACGTTCTGCAGTTACAAACTAGTGTATGGCCTCTAAAGGAATGTGCACTGGTAGATTGTGTACTTGGGGAATTGCTCTGCAGGGTGGCTTCACATGAATGATTCAGGTCAACCTCTCTTGAATAAAAAGTTTGCAGTGGAAAGATATTTGTGATTTAACAAAAAAACCCATAGATTTTTCAGATTGGCAGAACTTCTCATTATTCTTTTTGAAATTTTTGTTAATGGCCTTGTGATCCTGTTTCAAATTTTCTAACAGCATGGTAAGAACTTAAAAATGGATTCAATTAAAAATAATTGTATCTTTCACAGAAGAGAATTCCCTCAGAAACAGAGGAAGTCACATTATCTTGTTTAATTCCTGGCCTTGCCTTGGTAACTGGATAAAAGAATTTGAATCAAAGCTAGTCTTCATACAATATGTTTTCTCATTTTCTTAATACAATATGTTTTAGAGCTTCTCTAGCTTGCAAATTATACAAAATGTATTTAAGGCTTTCAAAGCAGGAAGTTTCTTTCTATTTCTAATTATGCATGTAGATTTGGATCTAATTTGCAGCAGAGTTGCTTTAGGATGGAATAGAATAATTAGAAAAGGTCAGTTTATGCAAAAAAAACCCAAGCCCTCATATCTACATGCATGCTGGAATTATGAAAGTAAAATTTTCAGCATTGTAAGAAAAAGAGGTGATCATTCAAAGCAATACAGCCAATATTTAATATGTTCTCTTGTCTCTTAGTCTCTTGTATGCATGCATATGTGCACATATGTATGTACATAGCATCATTCAGTGGCATCATCCATTTTGGAACTGTTCTCCAAAGTAGTTTCCCATTTACATGGTTGCCAGCATGTTTTCCTCAAAGTAGCACAAAGTCTCCTTGCACAAAATATAACCTAATTGTCCTGTCCTATGTAACTCCCCATATAACACATATGTATAGCTATACCCATTATATATGCATGTTTTATAGGTAAATGTTTTTTACAGTCAATGAAACATATTATAGTTAGGTATAGTTGTTATGGTACAAGTCTCTAAAATGTTTAATAAACTTAATTTTCCTTAAAAAGTCTTCCAAATCAGATTTTACACACCCTAATTATTTTGGAGTAGAGAATTTTTCAGGCACAATCCTCAAAGAGTAGTGACTTTTAAAAAATCCGTTCCTGATCTGTGCTTCAAATGTACACAGCAGATTTTCACTGAAGAAAAAATGAAGTTGTTTCTAGGTTGCTTTTTGTTTATCATATTAAAAACCATGGTGTATTCTTCCCTAGATGCACATGTGTAACTCCCATTAGCATTACAGTATCACACAAGCACTGAGGAGATAGGATAGTTCCCCAAGGCTTTTATGTTATCCTCCATGCATTAAATCATGTGAAGCAGAACAAAATAATCTGAAAATGTGAAGGCTTTTGAACTAGGGCTATTGAACTGGAGTATCCTTGCTGCGTTAATTCCACAGAATCAGCAGCAGCAATAGAGTTTATATAGGTAGATATGCCCATAAAGCATACAGATATTTTTCTCGCCTTCTGGAAGGCAGTGAGGGACAAAAGGTTTCTCTGCTCTTTTAGATATCATTGGTAAGTTGCAGAAAAATTGTGAATTATTGGGCATAAGGAAGAATTTTTGTAGCTTTTCTTTTTTTTTTTTAAATCTTTGTATACATAGTATACAGGTATTCATGACTAGGATCTCTCAATAGGTCATTGAAGATAAAATAATTAGTTTTCTTCAGCCTTAAAGTTGGTGGAAATATGAAGTTTTCATTCTGAAAAAAAGCTATGTCTTTATAATGTTACAGATGTTAGATAATTTGAGGGGGGAAATTTACTAAAGCAATGTGTTCTATTGAAACAGCCTTTCCTAATAATTTATTCTGTTAGGGACTTTTGACCAAGTTTTAGATTGGTTTTTGAGTAAAACAAGGACAAAACCATAGCAAAATCTTTTTGCCAATAGCTAAACTAGCTCTAAATATATATAATAACATATGTATACACACACACACACATATATATACATACAATTATATATACACACACATATATATCGACATAAGTATATAATATAACATAGTTGGGCAGTTTCCAGGATGTGACAAACCATTCTTTTAAATATGACCTCACTCAGAACTATCAGTTGTTCTTTGCAGAAAGTTTAGCAAAACCTAAAAATTCTAATTAAATTGTTTCTTAGAAACCAATTAATTTCTTTGGATTTTTTTTTTTTATATATTTGCAGTATATTTCATATATCTTTATGGAAGACGTGCTTAGAATTTCCTAGTGTATATTGAATGAAATGAACAGCCTGGTCAGTAAATTGGTTCTATTAATGTATAATCTCCATTACCATGCCATTATTTGTTTAAAGTTCATATGTCTTCCTGGCTGTGATCATGAACTCTTATGCAGTAACCATAGCTTGCAAATATTTGTTCACTTATTGCTGGTTGTTGTCCTTCTTACCTGTAATAAAGCTAAGTAAATAGTTATGAGCAGCATATGCTTATCTCATTGCTAGGCTGAAAATGATGAATCAGAGTGAATAGTTATTTGAAAAACATACTGTTTCAGAGCAAAGAAAGCCACCCACCTTGTGTCATCCCGGAAACTTTTAAATATATTAGGAGAATATTGGCTAGCAAGGCTAGACTGAGCCAAATTAGTAGGATGTTAACATTTATTTGTAATGTAAAGAGACAGAGTAAAAGGTCACAGAAAAATTTCATTACTGTAAATCTGCCAGAGATGAAACTTGCCCCTGATATGGGACAAACTGTTCTGTAAAAGAAATGCGTTCTCAAATCTCATTTTTATAGGACTTGTTTCATTACTCTGTGAATTCAGTGGCAAATGTTCTGATGGTATTCATGGTATACAGCTACTTTCCTGCAAGGCGAGCTCATCTCTTGCACCTTCAGGATTCTAGTCAGCAATTAATCCCTCTACTGATGTTTGAGGATGTCAATTTCTCATTGGGTTGTCTCAGTACTGGGATACAAGGTTACGTGTAAGGTGAGAACTCATGTTGGGGCAGCTGCTGCAGGAAAGATATTTGGGGACTGCTGGGTAGGAAGTAACAGAAGGGGGAAAAAAAAACAAACAAAAAAGCAAAAACAAAGCACCAAAATTATCACTTCAGGATCATGAGATTTCTTGTTTGCCTTCTTTGACGAAGATCACGCAATATAAGATTAGTTGGTTTTGCATTACTCGTTGACTAGAGGTCACTTCTTTCTACTCCTATCATTTCCTTCCCATGTTACATTTTATCTTACAGCTTCCATACTGCTTCATTTCCTTTCTCTTTTCTACTCCTTTCAGATTTATTTATGTGACTCAGCTATACTGCTTCCCTATGATTAATATAAATTTCTTGACCTTCTGCTTCACTACACAAACTGAGAGCTGATAGAGACTCCTAGATGAGTGAAGGTTGCCAGTCCATCCACACCATCCTTTTCCAAAGGTCATTCAGTGAGTCCTTCCTGTCTTCTCTCCAAAGACCTTTTATGAGGAAATGTGCTGCTTCCTCCTCTTACACCCCAGGAGGCGTATTAAAGAAATTTGGTCTTCCCCATTTACCCCTGTGAAAAAGCTGCTTATCTATAAATGTTTTAATCTATATTTCTGATCAAAGACATTCTTCATTTTGGATCTTACACTGCTGTGTTATACCACTCCGTACTGCCTTTCCTTTTTGCCATCTACACCATAGAAAATGACTAGGAAATCTCCCCGTATCCTCCCAAATCATGCTATGATTGGACTGTGTGTCCTTTCCATCAAATGTTGTGTATCATCCTATTCAAAAATGTTTTCCTACAGTGTGTCATCTGTATAGTTTTCCGTAGCAATTTGTTAAGCATCTGTCAGATTAATTACTTCAGTGCTCTCATGTAAGTATGTGTATATCCTAAAGTTATGTGAAAACAGACAGTCAAGGAGGGCCACAGGAAGAATCACCTTGAAACAATGTCTGTGTTTTTCTCTATTGTTCTTCCCATTCAGTTCTACAGTAAGCTGAGGAAAATATTTCTGCAAAATGGTTTACTTTTTTATGAAGCTATTAAAAGGTGCAAGAGATATATTACCTGCTAAGAAAAGGAAGTCCAAGTGAGACATAATATTATTTTTTGATCCTGTCTGCTTGAGCAAGAAAATATGTATTGCATACATTTAAAAAGTTGTCTTGGCCTCTCAGTGCACTTGTTACTAAATTTAGCATGACTACACAGAAACAGAAAGGAAAAAAAGCAAATAAAGCTTGAATCTTTATTTCCATTAATAGTTAATTGTTATCTGCATAGCGTCGTACTCATGAGATGATATAGGACAGACATCCTTCTTTATTACAAGTGCTGTGATATTATTAGAGACAGGAAAAAATCATGGAAAAAAATCAGCAAATAAATGTGGTCCTCAGAGAAATAAAACCTTCTGAGATTTTTCTTCCTCTTAGAAAACACTTAAGCTTCCCATCAGACTCTAACAAGGAGTACATCTGGGAAAGTAGATCAATGGTAATGTTTCATTAAAAAAAAAGAAAAAGAAAAAGGAGCTCAGATGCTCTTTAAAGGTTTTGTGGTTCTCTATTGGTTGTGTTAATGAAGTTCATTCTTTGTAGATGATATAACTGCACATACTAATGCTTCCTGCATTAGTGAATGAATTCCCTTTTCTCTTATGGCAGAGCAAGTCTCTGGTGAGAAACTGAATTCATGACAATATATAGGTCAATATCTCACATCTGACTAGGGTGATCCTCCCACCAGCCTGTAGAGAATGTGGGTGGTAATGAGAAGGGCACAGGTATTAGCAGAGATTGAAATAAATGAAATGATCTCTACTTGTCAGCAAAAGTATCATAGAATCATAGAATGGATTGGGTTGGAAGGGACCTTAAAGATCATCTAGTTCCAGCCCCCCTGCCATGGGCAAGGA
>JAOWAV010000179.1:0-13101 GCA_028571045.1 Scolopax bukidnonensis | reverse complement strand
GGCAACTTGAGGCCACTTCCTCTTGTCCTATCGCCTGTGACTTGGGAGAAGAGACTGACCCCCGCCTCTCTACAACCACCTTTCAGATAGTTGTAGAGAGCGATAAAGTCTCCCCTCAGCCTCCTTTTCTCCAGACTAAACAATCCCAGCTCCCTCAGCCTTTCCTCATAAGACTTACTCTCCAGACCCCACACCAGCTTTGCCCTTTTCTGGACCCGCTCTAGCACCTCAATGTCTTTTCTGTGGTAAGGGGCCCAAAACTGGACACAGCACTCGAGGTGGGGCCTCACCAGTGCCGAGTACAGGGGGATGATCACCTCCTCAAGTCCTACTCACCACGCTGTTTCTGATACAAGCCAGAATGCTGTTTATCACAGCAGAAGTTTATCACATAGATGGCAAGGAAGCTTAGTAAATTCTGTAAAAAGTCAAGATTTTAATGAAAATTGTCTGTAAATTCTTTGTTGGAGAAAGAATAGAGAAAAACATGATTGTGGTGTACTCAATTTGGGTGTTTATCAGTCATATACTTGTGCAGTTTTCCTCATGGAGTGCAATTCCCATTTACTTCATGACATGTCACCAGCTGATAAACGTCATTGATCTTTTGTTAGCTTTTTAAAACTGTCTAGTTCAAGGACTGTTCAGAATTGGGATCTAAAAAAAACAATTGTGCCTTGATTGTATAGCAAAATAAAGCTTGAATAACAGACCTCAATAATCTTACTGACAGTATTTTTAACTTTTAATCTGTTACTGGTGATTTTGGATGCTGTGCCCTCCTCCCCCAAGTAAGCAAGGAAATCTACCCTGAGGTACTGTTTTCAACTGTGATTTCAAGTGATTTCTTAAAAAGAAAAGTATGTACCATGTGAATATTGTGGTTTTGTAGCAGCACTTGAATTTTATTTTTCCCTTAGCAGTTGTCACATTGATACTGAATGTTAGCTTGCCTTTGTCAGTGTGTCCAGATAAGTTTAAGTAAAGATCAGCTAAGCAATTGCAAGTCTTGTGCTGTCTCATGCAATAATTTGAGCCTAACAAAATTACTCTTTGGCAATCTTAACTCATGTCAACTCTAATTCAGATTTACCACTTTGCATGCTTATGTAATGAAGATATTGATTCTCATATCGGGATTTAACAATAACCTGGACTGTATTTCTATTGAGAAAAGCTTTGGAGCAAAGGAATTGAAGCAACAAGTTAATTTTAAAATCCTAAAACAGCAATAAGGTATGCATGATTTCTAAGGAAAAATATGATTGGTTCTCTTTTTGTAGTTATCGTGGATACCTCCAGTGGATCCTTGATGTAGCTATCAAGGGTAGCAAACACAATAGACAGCTGTGTATCTGAATGTGGAAGGTGAGCACATAGATGTGGTTGCTATGTTTGGTCCAAATAGCTGGTTTAAAAAACTGATAGGGAGCTAATACACAAAGCCATTCTAGAGAATACGAAGAGAAAGCATTCATTGTTGTTAACACTTTGAAAAACAAAATTGAAACTAGTCAAGTTCTCCATTTTCCTACTTCAATTCAAACAGGTACTACAGAAAGGATCCTCCTTCTGTAAATGATGTTTCCTGAAATTTTGGGAGGGGGGGTACAGCTGTCTCTAATTTAAGCTCCTCCACCAATATGTGTTCATTGAGGCTGATAGCATTAATTGTATTGGGGAAAGGAAACAAAAGATAGACAAAAAATTTACTTCATGTGGTCTGAACAGTAATGGAGTAATACAGCGTGTTATAAAACGAAGTTTTATTGAGACAGTAAGAAAGAGGAGCAATGACACACCCATATGGTGACTCACCCAATCACTGATAGCAAACACAGGATCATAAGTGATGCCACGGCTCCCGTGGACTGCCAGGGATACTTGCTGTCTGGGTCATCTGGCAGCAACAGCCAATCGTGCAAATGCCTTTTGGATGCAACTAAAACTCAAACTGCCTCTTGGCTCCACCAATGGCAGTGTGATTTCAGAGAATCATACCCTACATGGAATGTGGGCAGCATCCTGCCTACACTGCTGATGTTGGTCACAGGCAGGGTGTCAGGAGGTAGCAAGTGACTCCTTTTGCATTGTTTTGGTTTTTTTTTCTCCCTTCTTTCCTTCTCTTATTATATTGTCACTATCCTGATTCACGAGTTTTCTCATTTTTGTTCTTCCTTTACTCTCTCTTGTCCTGCTGGGAGAGGGGGGAGTAAACAAGCGGCTGTATGGGGGCTTGGCTGGCTGGGGTCAGACTACTACAATAATAAATCCATTTTTATAGAAGTCAGAAAAGCAGATTAATCTCTCCAGTGAGAATTCCCAAAAAGGGGTAAGTTTAGTTATTAACGAACATGAATCAGGCATAGGATTGGATAGAAGTCTGAGAATGTTGGGCTTGTTAATTTCCTGCACTGATCCAGTGATCTAGGCATATTTCTGTAGAACATGGCTAATATTACAAGTCAATTGCAAAGTCTAAACTTCCTATTCTTTCCTTTTCTTTACTTTCATCATCATGGAAATGGTCTACTAGGTATTTAGCAAGGCAGGTTATTGTAGAAACAAAAACAAGACTAGGACAGTAGTTTATGGTGAAGGGCAGTTTCAGAGAGATTCTTAGTTGAGAGAAAGAACCATAAAATTTGTTGGCAATGAAAGAAGTAGTGGAAGAAAATCACTTGCTCATCAGATGATAGAACAGCTATTCATTGTGTTAACTGGCTAGGAAGTGTGAGAAATGAGCTGAGTTTTGCTTCAGCTAATTGATATATTTTTTTGTTAGTGTGCCTGTATTGATGGAGGAGGCTCGGTGATAGTGGAGTCTCCTCCACTGTATCCAACTAATCCTTAGAAATGCCCTAGGGCGGTCCAGAGATCCTGGTTTATGGGAAGTTATCTGGGTGAAGAGAGCCAGATTGATGGCAGACCAATAAGTGGACAAAGGACAGTGAAGACTGATAAGTGGATGAAGACCATCTAGAGGGTGACTGATGAAGATGAGGATACGACCACCGGATGAAGTAGAGGACCACCAGGGTGCTTGTAACTACTAACACTGGACAGTAGATGATAGCAAAGACTGTGAAATAACGTGTAGCATAATCAACTAATTAAAGGTGTATTTAAGATAATGATTTTGTAGAATGTGTGTGTGCGCGTTATAAGGTAAAAAGGTGTAAACTAGATCTGTAATAGGTTAGGCGGTTTGGAAAAATGTGAGCTCCAACTTCTCAGCCAATGAGAAGAGAGACAGGAACTCAAGTGGCCAGGATAAGGGTATAAAATATCTAAAAGCTAAAAGATCAGTGTGCCACTGTTTTGAGATGCACCCAGTTCAGCGCTGTTTCGTACAATAAATTTTTATACCTTTGCTTCGGTGACTTTGTCCTCTTTAAATTCTAAGTGTGAGATGGTGTTTCTCACAGAAGGATCAGGAGCTCCTTTGATCTTGAAAATATGATGGTTTTGATACTATTTTTTATCCCAACTGTATGAGGACCATCTGCATGAAACCATGTAGCAGAACTTCTCTGTAATAAAGCTACTGAAAGAGACTGTGGAAAAGGGTACTTAGAGGGAGTTACTGACACCTTCAGAAGAACATGATAAAATGTGGTATAAACATGATGCAAGCAAGCAAAAGCATTTTTACCTACAGATACAGGTGTCACTAAATAAAAATCCTGACGGACACTTATTTTTATCTTAAAATCATCATCTTTGAAATTCAGGTTAAAGTACTAATGAATTGGATTCTCCAGGGCTAAGTTTATTTTATCTGAAAATATCAGCCTTCATTTTGGAGCTGAAACACTTTTTTAATTCCTAATGATGTAGACTTCACTTGAACCTTCAAATGTGAAGGCTACCATTCCCTCTGATTAAAACAGGGAAGAAATGCAGGAAAATTAATATACCTGTATACCATCAAAACTATTGATTCATCTAGGGAATGTAATATTTTAAAAGTGAAGAGTAAAGGTTTGAGACAAAGCAAAGTGATTATGGATTGGATACAAGTGGGCTGTCTGACTAAAAATGTGCAGCTTGTGATGTTTCTAGCAGATAGAAGTGCCATAGATTATTACTTAGATAAGTTATCTTTTTTCATGGTGTGGTGGGTTTTTTTCTTTACTGTAATGTTATTCATCAGTGTCAGTATTTCTTACCCATCTATTGGTATCAGTGGAAAAGAATAATTCTCTGTTATACAGTAGAGTACTAAGTTTTCTCCGTTCTTCCATCTCTGGAGACTGTTTAGTATCTAGATATCTTTGGGTACTTTCTTTATCAAATTCACTGGACTTGGTAGATATACAAGATGTCATATATTTTCATTTGTGTCATCTACTTATCTTGCCCCACTCAATTAATAACTGTTATACAGTGTAGCATAGCTTGTGTGTGTTAATATGTGCAGAATATAAAAGCAGGACTCTCATATCCCCAATGGAGGGATATATTTTGGGGAGCTGGTGAGATTGGTTGGGTAACTTCCCTTTTTTTTTGCCATGCATTACACTCAGTCCCTCCCAATCCCTTTGGCAAGGCAACAGGCAGCACAGGAAGTTGGGATCAGTGCATACTGGTTTGGTTTTGCTGCTTATTTCTTACTCATTTTCTTTGCTCCAGAGTGAGTATTCTACAGGCCACAGTCCCTTTTTGGGGTGTCCCTGCTCTGGTGTGACTTTCCATGGGCTGCAGTCCTCTCAGAGGAACCTCCTTTGGTATGGAGCACCTCCTTCCAAGAGTGCATCTCCAGTCATATCCTCAACAAAGTTCCCTTCCATGTGTCCCTGTTTCATTTCTCCAAATGTGTCCCTTCACGTTTTTTGTCATGTGTGTCCTCCTGTGTCTCCTCTCACCTCTCCTTTTTGTGCCTTCTCACATCTTTCCTGTTGTGTCTCCTTTAGTGCATCGTCACATGCCATCTCCTGCCTCTAGTAGCTGCTGCTCTTTCTTAAATATGTTTGAGAGGTGCTATGTGCTCCTCTGACTGGTTGAAGTTTTGACACAAGGTGGGTTGTTCATATCTGTTGCAGAGCTGGCTGGAACTAGCTGTGATTAGCACAGGGCAGTTCATGGCTTCTTCCCACGCAGAGCACCCCTGTAGCCCCCTGCTACTCAAACCCTGTGGCCAGTTATGCCAAATACACCATTTTTAATGCTTCTGTGCTAAGTCTTTTATTGTTGATTCAGTTCTTTGGTTTGATTATGAAGAAAAAGCATTGTTGTTGATGTTAATTCTCATGATCTGAACTTTTGAGAACAGAAATTTAGACAGTTGCATTAGGAACAACACTGAGGTGACTTCCCAACAGTGGAACAAAGTATGATTGTTTTAGACTTGCTTGGTGATTACCCTCTCACAGCAATCTTTCAGAGGTTTGCTGGCATCATACTTTCTCTAGATGTTTCTAGTTATTATTTAATCTGGCGCTGAGGTGCTGTAAAGACAATTGTTGGAAATTTTCTGGCTATTGTTATGTGTGAATTACTTTGAATGGATTGTTTATTAGGGGGAAAAAACTGGGGAAAAGACCGGCCTGGTTGAACAAAGAGATATGGTCACAACTCAGGGAAAAAAGGAGAGTTTATGACCTTTGGAAAAACAGGCAGGCCACTCGGGAAGATTACATAGACGTTGTAAGGCTATGCAGGGAAAAGATTAGAAAGACCAAAGCCCAACTAGAACTTAATCTGGCCTTGGATGTTGAGAACAATAAAAATAATTTTTATAAATATATTACTAACAAGATGTGCAGAACATCCCGTGGCCAAAGGTCAATGTTCACAAAGGAGACAGAGGAGTTCTGCAAAGACTTTATTTGAATCAAGGGAGAGTCCACTGGAGCATTCCCCTGTGAATTTTCCAGAGGATGCAGCCTTCATTTTATCCTAATTCCCCAGCTGCATGCAACCCTCTTCCTTTCCCCGTTGGCTGGAATACTTGGAATACAGACTTCTCGATCCACCTATTACATAAAAGTTTAACTTTTGCAGTTTTATAATTGTCTAACTTTTGCATTTTCAGTTAATTCCCCTATTTTTTGGTTATCTCAGTCCTGCAGTTTCAATTAACTCTCCTATTTTGTCTATCTCACTCCAGTAATTTCGGTTATCTTCCCCTGTTTATGGAGACACTCTTATCCGTATTTTATCACCTGTTTCTGAAGACACTTTTATCCCTACCTTATCAAAGAGGAGGACTCCGGAGAATCTCCATCCTTTATTGGATGTGGGAGGTAACATAGTGACAAAGGATGAGGAGAAGGCTGAGGTACTTAACGCCTTCTTTGACTCAGTCGTTAGTAGTAGAGTTGGTTGTTCCCTGAGTACCCAGACCCTTGAGCTAGTAGATAGAGGCGGGGAGCAGAATAAAACTCCCATAATCCAAGGGGAAATGATGAAAGATCTGCTACAGCACCTAGACATACAGAAGTCTATGGGGCCAGATGGGATCCACCTGAGGGTACTGAGGGAGCTGGAGCAAGTGCTCACTGAGGCACTTTCCATCATTTACCAGCAGTCCTGGCAAACAGGGGAGGTTCCAGTTGACTGGCATCTAGCAAATGTGATGCCCATCCACAAGAAGGGCTGGAAGGATGATCCGGGGAACTACAGGCCTGTCAGTCTGACCTCGGTGCCTGGGAAGGTCATGGAACAGATCATCCTGAGTGCCGTTATGCAGCACATAAAGGACGCCCAGGTGATCAGGCCCAGCCAGCACAGGTTCATGAGAGGCAGGTGCTGCTTGACAAACATGCTCTCCTTCTATGACAAAGTGACCCACTTGGTGGATGAGGAAAAGGCTGTGGATGTTGTTGATGACTCTAGTAAGGCCTTTGATATGGTTACCCACAGTATTCTCCTGGAGAAACTGGATGCCCATGGCTTGGATGGGAGTACTCTCCACTTGGTTAAAAACTGGCTGGAGGGCCAGGCCCAGAGAGTGGTGGTGAATGGAGTGAAATCCGGTTGGCAGCCAGTCATGAGTGGTGTCCCCCAGGGCTCGGTACTGGGGACGTTTCTCTTTAACATCTTTATCAATGACCTGGACAAGGGGATTGAGTGCACCTCCACTAAGTTTGAAGATGATACCAAGTTGGGTGGGAGTGTTGATCTGCTTGAGGGTAGGAAGGCTTTGCAGAGGGATCTGGACAGGCTGGATCAATGGTATGAGGTTCAATAAGTCCAAGTGCTGGGTCCTGCACTTGCATCACAACAATCCCATGCAGCGCTACAAGCTTGGTGAAGAGTGGCTAGAGAGCTGCCTGGCAGAAAAGGACCTTGGGGTTGTTGGTCAACAGCTGGCTGAACATGAGCCAGCAGTGTGCCCAGGTGGCCAAGGTGGCCAGCAGCAGCCTTGCCTGTATCGGGAATAGTGTGGTGAGTAAGACTAGGGAAGTGATTGTCCCTTGTACTCAGCACTGGTGAGACCCCACCTCGAGTACTGCCCCTCACTACAAGAAAGTCATTGAGGTGCTTCAGCATTTCCAGCAAAGGGCAACAAAGCTGGTGAGGAGTCTGGAGAGTAAGTCTTATGAGGAAAGGCTGAGGGAGATGGGGTTGTTTAGTCTGGAGAAAAGGAGGCTGAGGGGAGACCTTATCGCTCTCTACAACTATCTGAAAGGAGGTTGTAGAGAGGCGGGGGTCAGTCTCTTCTCCCAAGTCACAGGCGATAGGACAAGAGGAAGTGGCCTCAAGTTGCCCCAGGGGAGGTTCAGATATTGGATATTAGGAAAAATTTTTACACTGAAAGGGTTATTAAGCATTGGAATGGGCTGCCCAGGGAAGTGGTTGAGGCACCATCCCTGGAGGTATTTAAACAATGGGTAGACATATACTGCTTAGAGACATGGTTTAGTGGTGGTTTTTATCAGAGTTAGGTTGATGGTTGGACTAGATGATCTGAAAGGTCCCTTCCAACCTATACAATACTATGTTTCTATTAGCTCTTAGTCCTTCTATCCTTTATGAAGACCAGATCGGACACTCAGATTTACCTTAATTGCATTTCAAAGATCCTTCCAAAAATGAATGTCCAGAGAGCTAAATAAAAACCCCTTAATTTTACTAATGTTTTCAAGTGTTGCAAACCTGTTAGTTTCCCCAGAGAGTTTAAGCCCCAACATTAGCCAGTAATCTCTAACACTTTCAATTTGGAGACATGGAAGAAATTTACAAGATGCTTTTCAAGTGTTGCAGTTTCCTCAAAAGTATTAACTACCTATAGCATGCAGATAAAGCTCAGATATGAGCAGGGTGTAAACAGTTAGATAAATGAATAATAGCAGGATTCTGAACTTTTGTATGCTGACCATATCTATGTAGGTAGTCACTTAAATCTAAAATAGATTTTGAGTCACTAAGGTATCAGTACTTGTAATTTGTGTTCTTAACAAATTTTCTAACTTTTTATGTATTTTCAGAGATCCAGCTTACTTTGATGAAAACTGGTTAAATAGAATCAAAACAGAAGTAGGAGATAATTGGAGGCTAAAGGTATTTGGTTTGTTTTGATTTCCTGCAAATCTGTTTATCAATTCTTAGTACAATATTGCTTGTGTTTAAATAGTAATGTATTTTTCAATTACCACTTTGCTTTATAATAAAGTATGTTGAATATAAGATGATTTTAGCTGTTTGTTACATTATTATTATTATCCTGTACTTTAATGAAGAAAAAACAAACACAAGTTGAGTTTGTAAATAATTTTCAATAACTTAAGATGAAAAATAGATCTTAAAATAAATTGCATGTTTAAATCAACATTTGAGCAACTGAGAAGTGTGAATAAGGGGATTTACTCTTTTTATTGCAAAGTGAAAATAATTACTCTTTCAAAAAAAGTTTGTGCTCTGAGAAATGACTGCATAAAAATAGCAAAGCAATAAGTAATTGATTTGCATTTAAAAAAAATTGTTTCTTTTTACTTTGACAGCTCTGCAAAATTATTGAGCTGTAGAGGAGAAAGTGGTGCTCTTCTGTTTTGTGTGTAATCAGCATATATGTTAACAGCACTGTATTTGCTAGATTATTTCTGCCACTTGGTATGCTAGTACTTTTTCTTGATTCTTTTTTTATGCAAATCTTCAAGGTAGTAGAAGTTTCACTGGTGTAATTCAGGAGCATTTGGACTTAAAAACTGAAAGAACAGAGCCATTTGTCAGCGTAGCTTTAGGTAAAAAGTAAATTCAAATGTACACTGATCACATTTGATGGGAAAATCAGGATATATGTGACTTCCTAAAATGCCATTTCCAAGTTAGTTTCCTGGGGAAACAATACTGGCATGGTTTGTCTGTCAGTTCATGTGTCCCACAAATTCACCTTGTTCTGGCGTACAAAAGCCTTTCTGAACCCATTTCAGCCATGTTTGGCAAAGGACTTAGAATTCTGAGATGTTTTACTTCTTACAGGTTTATGAACATCAGTGGCTTAGTAGAGAAGATGCACAAATAAGTGCCTTATGATTAAAAGGTAGGGAGGACTGCTGTTGTACATGTTTTGGCCAACAGGCCTGTCAGTATTGTGTGCACTGCCTGGCCAGTCATGTGTAACTCAGTACTTATGTATAGCACGTACTGTTTCTTGCATAATGGTGTTGCCAACAGAAGTGAGGGAGACTGATGAGGCAGTATGGGTGGTCTGGGGACAAGGGACATTCCTCCCAAAACCAGATCCATTGGTTCTGCTGCTCATAGGGCAGTTTATTTCAAATAACTCATAGCTTGTTGAGGCATATTCTTGTTGCTAGACAGAGTCACTCTCTTTATCCAACATCATATGATGAGTAGTCAACCACTTGTACGATTGTATGAGCTGCCAATATTACAAACCAAATAAAGAATCCATCCTAGAATGGAAAATGAGTGATGACAGAATGTGCAGGGGTGATTGTCACACTTCTCTGATATGTTCCCTTTGACCAGTAATCTTAGCACCATTGACACAAATATCTAGAAAAATACCTAATTATAAATTTTAATTGAATGTTCTTGTGTATGGAGAACTATGGAAGAATACATGGACACATGGCTCGCTTCCCCCTGTCCCTGCCCCCCTATTGTAAGCTACCTTTTTATTCAGTTAGTTACTTGTTTTACTTGCTGATAACTGCAAGGACACTATCTTATTAAAAGCATTTTTCAATTACTGTACTGTAGTGAGTTTACATGGCAAGGTTTGGAGGGGGGATGTAGGGGTGGCTTCTGTGAGAAGACACCAGAAGCTGTTCCCATGTTGGATAGAGCCATTTCCAGATGGCTCCAACATGGACCCGCTGCTGACCAAAGCTGAACCAATCAGCAATGGTGGTAGAGCCTCTGTGATAGCATATTTAAGAAAGGGTAAAAACTGCTGCGCAGCAGCAGCTGAGGGAGAGGAATGAGAATATTTGAGAGAAACAATCCTGCAGATACCAAGGTCAGTGAAGAGGGAGGGGGAGGAGGTGCTACAGGTGCCAGAGCAGAGATTTCCCCTGCAGCCCATGGATGACCCCACACCAGAGCAGGTAGATATGCCCTGAAGGAAAACGCAGCCTGTGGAGAGTCCACTCAGGAGCAGGTTTTCTGGCAGGACCTGTGCAGGGGGACCCACAGTGGAGCAGTTCATTCCTGAAGGACTGCACCCTGTAGAATGGACCCATGCTGGAGCAGTTAGTGAACTGCAGCCTGTGGGAAGGACCCATGTTGGAGAAATTCATGAAGGACTGTCTCCCATGGATGAGAGCTCACACTGGAGCAGGGGAAGAGCATGAGGAGGAGGGAGTGGCAGAGATTAACTGACTACAACCCCCTATTGCCCCTTCCCCTGTGCTGCTCAGGCAGAGGAGGTAGAGAAGTCAGGAGTAAAGTTGAGCTTGGGAAGGGAGGAGTGGGAGGAAAGTGTATTTAGATTTGTTCTTATTTTTTTCTCATTGTTCTACTGTGTTACAATTAATTGGCAATAAATTAAGTTAATTTTTTCCAAGTCAAGTCTGTTTTGCCTGTGATGGTAATTGGTGAGTGATCTCCCTGTCCTTATCTTGACCCATGAGCTTTTCCATTCTATTTTCTCCCCCTGATCTGTTGAGGAGAGGGAGTGATAGAGCAGCTTGATGGATACCTGGTGTCCAGCTAGTTTCAAATAAATCTGTACAGTCACAGGTCATTATAATCTTGGTTTTAGAGCAGACTTTGGCTTCAGAGATTTGAGTAATGGATAGGATAGGAGAATGAAAATATTAGAACTTTAGGGACTGGCAGGGTAGAAAGCATCCAGCCATTTGGTATACTGTATATTAAAACCAACCCATTCTATTTAAATATTGTGTTCTAACACAGATACTGTTTGCTTCCTGGAAGATAGAATTTCAGGGGCAAATCTTATGTAACCACTAAGCTTAGCAGTTCATTTTTTCCCCATTTGGGAATGAAAACCCTATTTTTCATTACTGGCTTAAATGTAATTTTATATTGTGGCTAACAAAAATAAATCTATGAACATGGAGAGAACTCTATTCTGATTAAGAAATACTTTCTATAATCACTTTTTAACTGTATGCAAACCAATATTTCCTACTGACACATTTTGAAAACAAAACAGCCTTCACTGAAACTAGGAAATAGACCAAAAAGTAACTTAATTCTCTTACTAATATTTCTCAAGAATGAAATTCCTTAAAAATAGTTCAGTGGTCAAGGGATGCACTATGGAGCACCTCCTCCTCCATTTCTGACATTCAGGTTCCCTCTGTTGCTTTTAACTCTTTTTGTTCCCTCCTCCTCTCTCTACCTGAATTTTTCTGCTCTTTCTGAAATATGTTTTCACAAAGGTGCCACCATCTTCGTTGATTGACTCAGCTTTGGCTTGCAGTGCGTCTGATGCAGAGCCAGCTGTGTCCATCACAGGGCAGGCCCTGATGTCCTTTCACAGAGGCCACCCCTGCAGCTTCCCCTGCTACCAAAACCTTGCTACATACACCCAGTACAGGCACCCTGTCTGGGCCCCTCTCAGGGCTGTCCCAGGAGAATGTCAGCCCTGGGCTCCAAGCATGGAATCCATCAAGATAAGTCAATGCTGGAGCACCTTTTGGACTGAGGGGGGGTTGCTGCCTAGGACACATTATGGGATGCAGGGGAAGACCATTTTGGGATTGCACAGGACTTATTATGGGATGATTAGGGGAGGAACCAAAGTCAGAAAAAGGGAGGGGTTTAAGTGATTTGGGGAGGAACAAATACAGGGAAAAAAGAGTAGCAAGGGGATAAAAAGGGCCGGTCATGTGTACATGAGTGCCTGGTCAGTAAACTTGTGTGGCCATGCCCTATACTTGATCAGCACAGTCTGTCCTATCTTCTTATTAAATTCCTTTCTAACTCTCCCTGGGTGAGGGGCTCTCCAGTCTATGCACATATGTGTGTGTGTAAAGGTGTCTGAGAGCCAGCAACTGGAGTCATTCCGCAAGTTGGAGGGCTCATGTGCCTTGATACCATTGACTGGAGAAAGCTGAGAGAGGAAAATCAAGTGCCAGCCACTGGAGTGGGACATGGGAGCAGAGCACCTGTGTGTCTGTACTGCCAGCAACTGGATCGAATGCTGCCGAAGTGCAAGTTGAGTGTATGATCACTACTGAATATCAAGGTTGACTAGCCAGTGACTAGGTGAAGTGACCTGGGAGTCAGGGGGCTGTGTGTATCTCTGAGGATGAGCCCATTTTAGGAGCTGGCTATCAGAGGGACTAGGGGAGTCCCAGCCACCTGCTGGAGAGACGGTAGGGTCTGGGGGACTCTTAAGAGTGAAACCCACTTGTGTACGTCTGTAAGGGTGAGACTATGGGGGGGTGGGTGGCTACTAGGGCACCAAGAGACTTCCAGAGAGCTCTGCGCATGTGTGTGACACTGTTTCTACCAGTAACTTGAGTGGGGCTGCAGCCTCAGTGGCTCATATGTCCAAATGCCAGCAACTGGGGAGACTGGGATCCAGGGGCAGCTACTGGGCAGACTGAATATCTGAGCCCTGCTGCCGGAGGTAGAATCATAGAATCATATGGGGTTGGAAGGGACCTCTGGAGATCATCTAGTCCAACCCCCCCGCCAGAGCGGGTCTACCTA
>JAOWAV010000178.1:0-13177 GCA_028571045.1 Scolopax bukidnonensis | reverse complement strand
AAGCTGAAGTTTGATGTTTCTCAAAAGGCTGGATTGTTCACTCCAAGGAGATTGTGGCCTTAGCCACTCTTCCACAACTGAAGGTCTTTCTTTTGCCTCCAGTATATTTGCTTGTCAGGCTTGTATGCCTGGAGTTGCCATTGATGGCTTCCAGCTTTTCCTGGGTGTCCCATGTGAGGACATCCAGGACCAGATGATCCCTCACCCCACGGACCATCACCAGTCGCTGAGGCTACTGTCACAGTCTCCTGCATCAAGTGCTGGTCAGATGATTGGTGTCACTGTCGGTTGCTGGCCATGGTGTCCCCCAGCCTCTAAGGTCACCACCACTGGGCTGTTGGTGACCTGAGCCTGTTTCCTGGTGGCTGACTCCATGGGCATCCCTGGGTGGGCGCCGGCATGGAGCTTGGCCAGTGCTGGTGCCTCACGGGGCTTGCTGTTGGTATCACCGGGACACTTGTTTGACAGCTCTGTTCATTTATTTCTAGAAAAAGTCCTTATCCCCAGAGATGTTGGTGGGGGTTCTGTCACTGCCCTAAGGCCTATCCCTGCTGTGGCTGCCTTCAGTCCTTGCTGAGGGATGGAACAGTGGTCTGGTGGGGCACGGAAACTGTTCCGGTGGACTCTAGCGGGGGTCTAGAGTCCCTCTGAGGGGTTTGGACAGATTCTCCTGTTTGCGCAGGGTGGCTGGTAAGGGGAAGTGGAGCGTGGGTGTCCCCAGGAAGGTGGCTGTGATGCAGGCTGGAGCAGCAGCTGCTCGTGTTGAGTCTCTCTCTCTCAGGAGTGCCAGGGCGGCTAGCCAGAATCTCTGTGTGCCTGAGGTGGACACCAGCTTTCAGCCGGACTCCTGAAGCTGCAGAGGAACTTCTGTGGAGAGAGGAGGCTGTTAAGGACTCAACTGCAGGTGGGACAGGAGGATAATGAGACACCAAGGAGAGGGATACTCTGGGCAGGTTGCCTGGGCAGAAGGCTACTGCCCCTCTGGCTCCCTTTCCTCCTGACCTGGCTTGGCCAGTCCCCATTGCTCCTGGAGCTGCTCTTGTCCAGGCAGGATCAGCGCTAAGGCTGGCTCCAGGCAGAGAGGGCTCCCCAGAAGGTGGCCCAGGAGCTGAGGCCAACAAAGGCATGTCACAGCAGCAGAGGCTGACTCTGAGACCAGAACTCACTTCATGTTCTTTCTCCACAACTTCAGGTTGACAATGCACCAGATGACCATTGCCAAGAGAAGAAAAGCCATGCCTACTGCTGTGACAATGATCAATCTCTTTTGCATATCTTGAGGATCAATCTTCTTTGCCGTGATGTTGGTGTTGGGAACAGCTGAGACTTCCTGTCTGACGGCATCTGGAGGAGCAATTGGGAACGTTAGCCATCCTGCGTGCCACCAGTGGCCTTGGGGCAAGTTAAAGAGGGTCAGGAAAGAGACGCTAGAGCTTTGGTCTCCCCTTCTGCCTTTTCTCCAGCAGACCCTCCCAGGTTTAGGGACATCTCTCCCAATTAGGGACCCCAGCAGCTCTGATCAGTACCTGAGTTTGACTGAAAAAGGTAGTATATTCTGTCTTTTCCTGACTCTGACTGTGCTGCCAAAAAGCAGAGGGAACAGGTCAAGACTCAGCAGGGCTCAGGGCAAGAGGATGCAGGAGGAGGAGGGTTTCCCCTCAAAGCCCCCAAAGCCCAGGGCCAGTCAGGGCATGGATCAGGGCCCTCAGCTGACATGGGGGACCCCGCTCTGTACTGCTCCTCTGCCTTGGGCCTCAGGGGACTCGTGGCCAGCTCTGGGACGCAGCCACAGCAGGAGCTGCATTCCTGCAAGTGTCACCTTTCCCACCATTTGCAGAAGGTGTCCACCTCCTCTGGAACCCAGAACCCTATCAGCTTTGGCTGCTGAACAGGAGGAGCAGGAACGGGCCCAGGGAAAGAGCGTGCTGATACACAACCATCCTGAGGGGTGACACCGGCTGGCCACGGGACAGCAGTTACCTGGCGTGGCCTCACTTGCTCCAGCTGAGAATGGCAGTGAGGCGATGTGTCCTTCTGGAAACACCACCTCCTGCACCGCCTCTTGGTCCATCACTAGAGAAAGGAAGTGGGACAGGTGCGTCAGATGGAAGCCTGCCCCAGCAGGGAGGTGGCACCTTCAGAGGCAGTACTTCTCCAAGACACCCAGGAGGGTTAGAAAGAAGGATGGAGCTTCTGAAGCTGCTCCCAGTCACTGCTCCAACATTGATTTACATCTACTGCATTTTTGGACACTGCAAGATGATGCTAAACGCCAGCCTTCCCAGAGGAGGAAAAGAAGCTGCAGAAGCCCAGACAGCCAGGGACAGGGTTCTTCCACCAGACCCTCCTGCCCTACCCTGGAAGCATCAGCAAAGCTGACATTCCTCCCATCCCAGCTACCGGTATACAGATGGGAAATCGAGCACAACCCCAAAAGCGTCTGAATCAGCATCTCCAGGAACCTTGCAGGACTAGGAAAGGGCAGTCAGAGCTGCCTGGGACCTCACTCTCCCCTGGAACTGGCCCATTGGGCCAGCAGAGTTGTGTGGCAGCTGGACACAAGGGCAGAACATGCCATGACCCCAAATTTAACTCCTACCTCTGTGCAAACAGCTCTGAATCCTCATGGTTGTCATGGTCATGAATCATTGTCATCATGAGGTGCCGGCTTTCCCTGGCACCTGCCTGGAGCTGCAACTGGCTGCAGAGGCCCTGGACCATCCCTGGGGCTTTGCATCGCCCGCTAGGGCTGAAAGCCAGCGTGGCTGCTGCAAGGCTCTGATGGATCCCATCCTGCTTTGCGGGCTCCAGCCCATCCAGATGTGGAGCAAAACCCTCTGGTGTCCGAGTCCCACAGCTACTGCAGAGTGAAATACACTCACCATGTACTGCATCCAGCTCCTTGAGAATGTCCCTGAGGACTTCAGGTGGCTCCGGGGTCATTTTCATGCTTTCAGCTGGGAACTTCTCTCTTGGAAGACCTTCATAGAAAGTAGCTGGCTCAGTTTCATATCAATCAATTACAGAAAAGCAGTGCAAAGCCAGTGAGGTCAGCAGGAGGAGACAATTAAGCCTGCCACCTCAGCTGGGATCTAATGCAGGATCCAGCCAAGGAGATGGAAAACCCCCCCTTTCGGGCATGGCTCTAAAATAAACACCCAGAAAAAACCTCCAGCATTTATTGTGACCTCCCTTGGACCAAGGGCACTTCCCTGGGCTCGCCCCGTTCCCTCTCTGCTCTTCTCCACGTCTGCGCCTTGGCCACAGAAGGAGCATAGTCATTTCCCATGTCCCACTGACTTAGCTCTGGGAGTGCTCTTGGGCTCGGGGACAGGAACAGGGAGAGAGTTCAGGAGGCCCTTGACCCTGAGAGGGTCTTACAGGAAATTGCACAGGAATCACCTCTTGCCACATTGTCACTGTTGCTGATTCCAAGGAAAGGGACACTGAAAACGTACTTGCAGGAAGCCCGAAGGGATGCAGTCCAAGGTCTAGTCGATAAGCAGGTTGAGCATTGCCACCCCGTTCATCTTGAAGCAAGCACAGATGAGAAAGGTTGCCATTGCTTGTTGAGATCCATTTGTGCTTTAGGAACCTGCAGGGACTGGAAGGGGCTCAGGTGACCAGGTGGGAGCCTGAGGTGGATGGAGATTGGCTTCTCTTACCTGCTCCATGATCTTGCCAGGGAGCAGCCCAGGCCACCCTGGTGGGCAGGGCCACCAGGAGGAAGAGGATGATGAGGAAGCGTTTGGCAGGGGACATAGCCCCCTTCGCTCGTATCACGTTGCTGCTGCTGCAAATGAAACTGCTGCTGCAACTGAAACTGCTGCTGCTGCAAGTGCTGCTGCACTGGGGATCTCGGGCTTAGCCTTTGGTGACTCATTGACTTCACAATCCCACCGTGACCTCACAGAAGAGCCCCGGCTGCGCACCACACATTGACGTGTGACACCCCCAGATCTGAGGCTCAGAAGGGCCAGTTCCATTGAGGACATGCCTGGGCCAACCTGGCCCTGCACCCCGGAATATTGTGTGGCCATGTTCTATCGGCCCCCTGTATTCCAGATTCCATCCAGCTGTGAGAAACACTCGCTCACAAATAGAATATAAATAGGACGAATTCTTCAAAGGAAAGATTAAAAATTTATGTAAACAAAATAAACACAACAGCTGAGTTGGCTTCTCAAACCCCCTTCCCCCCACCCCCACGGTGTTAAATTTTCCCATATCCCACCTTTTGCTAGCAGGTTGTCTAATGCTAATCTATTCTGGTATCGTGAGTCCTCAACTGTGTTTGTTGGGTTGCTAATAATTCTAATGTTGAGGATTTCTGATTGGTAATTAATTATCCTATTTAACATAGCAACAGGTGTTCGATATCCCCAACTACCTTCTTGTGCCCATCTCACCGCTTTGTAAGTTTCTGCAATGTGCTGAGGGGGCTGTTTATTCTTCCCCCATTTTTGAGTTCCTCCTATCTCAATAGAGGACTGTTTCTTTCTCATTAGCTCATCATATAATTGAACTCCCAGCCCAGCTGCCTGTGCTGAGACAACAAGAAGAAAAAGAAGATGGGCATTCCATATCCAACGTAACATAGTCCTGACCAATTTGGAGGTAACCTTCTGTAAGCGTGCTGCCCACACATCCACTAATGATCTTCCAAGGCCCAAATCCAATTAGCAAATGGACCCTCCCATGTTTCATTATCACCTGGTATCTCATAGTATAGAGGATCCTCTGATCCCTACGGTCCTCCCGATAGACTTAAATCCCCATAGGAATCGCAGTAGTCACATTCAAAGGCTTTGACATCCTCATACCATTTACAGTTACATCCATTATCCTCCTTAGTTCAGTTTGTAGCCTGTCATCATTGAGACGAATGCAACACACACACACATACACACAAGCAACACACACACACAGAGATGACACACACACACACAACTTTGTGATCCAAAGCCCAAAAGATACAGCTTTATTGTCTTAACAAGCTCTTTTATATCTTTCTTAGAAACGTGTGTCCATGTATAATTGTTTCACTCAAAACCAACAGTTCATGATTGGATAACTTTTTCCTTGTTTGTTCTCTGATGCAACTTTGGTAAATTTCCTCTGCAGGCAGTCTGACAGCTCCTTAATCTTGTTGACACAAGAATCACAGAATCATCTAGGTTGGAGGGGAACTTTTAAGATCATCTACTCCAACCAATAAATAACAAAAAAAAACCCAAAAAAAGCACACACCCACACAAACCTCACACTACACCCAAAACAACAGCAATCCACTACTAATTCATATGCCTGAGCACCACATCAACTCATCTCTTGAATATCTCCAGGGATGGTGCCTCAACCACCCTGGTTGAGTGTCAGTAGTGTAAGCCACCCAAGGCTACATGGTCTACCATTAAGTTTCGGTGGAATTCCCCCTCATGCTCTATCCCCACAAATTAAAAAGATCCCTGCAGGCAAAGCAACTGGAATAGAAAAAGAGCATGATACATAGAGGAAGTGTAACCACACCAGGTAGCATTTCCATACACAGGCAAAGTAGCATTTACGTTCTGATCCTTTTGATTGGTGTTATAGGTATAGTTAAACATCACACAAGCATCCATTGTGACTGACCCCAACAGTTCCAACTCTTGAGGTTCTTGCGTTACCTGAGGTAAATATGCATATACACCGTCCCAGTTATTAACCCAAGATCATGGATTATCACAATCTGGGAGACCAATGAGACAGAGACAAAAAGGTTGTGGCCAAATGCCTAGAGGCAGCCCGACCAAACAGAAAGGCAGAGAAAGGATTTTCAGGGGTAGCGACAGAAAGACATAAAGTTTCTTGATGCGTTATGCTTGCCAGAGTTATCCATATGTTCTGCTTCTCTTGTTGGACCATCCATTCTTCACTTGTGTGAACCACCCATAACAGGCCGAATACAGTGAACCGGAACCCACCGGGGCCACCACCATCTGCGGAGAGACAAGCATACCCTCTTCCCCCGGTTAATAAATCACATGGAGGTGACCATTGACCACTCTGCAGATCCTTCACCCTAACCTTAACACCAGGGCAAACAGTGGTCATTTTACGTAGGGACTCAAAGTGGCGAACCATAGGTGGCTCCTGCAAATCCTCTGTTTTATTAACAAAATTCAGTACATACATGGCTTTATTTAACCGCGCTTCAGGGGGTTCACCAGTCATTCCCCCTTTTTGTATTTGAACAAAATACAATATTGAACGACATTTGAGCGTGCCGTGTGCATGTTCTACAATGCTCTGCCCGGTAGAATCAGGGATACCGGTACCATGGGTAACCTACCAAAGCTGTAAAAAATCTTTCACTCAGCCAGAAATATAGGCAGGATCATTATTGCTCTTAGTCTGATGTGGAACACCACATACAGCAAAAGTTCGTTGCCAGTGTCGAATAACATTCCAAGCTGTTTCTCCTGTGTGGGCAGTAGCTACAATGACTGATGAAAATGTGTCAATAGACACATGCACATATTTAAATTTACCAATGTGGGTAACATCGGATTGCCAAATCTGCAAAGCTTGTAGACCTCTGGGGTTTGTACCCTAATACACAGGTGCGTGCTGACCCTGACAATCAGGTCAGGCTGCAACAATAGAATGGGCCTCCACAGTTGTTAAATGAAATTGATGTTATAAGGCATGAAAACCTTGATGCAAAAACCAATGGGATTCAATTGCTTGTTGTTTCACATTAGGCACCGGTCCCATTGCTACAGCTGAGACCAATTGCTCTGCCCATGCATTACCAGCGGTCAGGAATCCAGGTATAGTGGTATGGCTTCTAATATGCAAACCATAATACAGTTGCCATCTTTTTTGAATTGTCAGCCATAATAGCTTTAGCACACCAAATAACAAGGCATTACTCACATCGCCCAAGATTGCCTTATCCAACCATTGTATCAGCCCCGCTCCATAAGCTGAGTCTGTAACAACATTCGCTGCACAAGTACATCATTGGAATGCCAAGGTAAAAGCACAAAGTTCAACAATCTGAGGGGAACCTTCTTGTTGCTTGATGATGTGTTGCCACTGATGACCATCATGCCAAACGACAGCTGCTTTCCCAGCCCATCCTGATCCATCTGTAAATACTGTGGGACCTGTCACAGGTTCTTTCTGGCTTAATTGTTTCTTCTGATATGTATCTGACTCCCTAATTTACATAATGAATGAGAGGGAAGACGATATTCAATTTGTCCCATATAATTCATCAATGCAGCTTGCAAAGCTGAACTGTTAGCTAGACACCATTCAAAATAGTCCACCTGCACAGGCAGTACAATTCTTTCTGGATCTCTTGGCAACAGTTCTCAACATCTCATTCAGGCCTTAATGATGATTTGTGCCAATAATTCAAATAGGCCAGAAGCAGTCTCCTCTTTTTTTTTTTTTGTGATGATAACACTTGAGATGGTGGAGCAGCCAAAAGAATATCATCCATATAACAATAACTGTACCCTGATGGATATTTTTCCCTAATTGGGCTCAAAGTCTGAGCGACAAACCATTGATAATAGTGGGCAAATTTTTCAGTCCTTGTAGAAGCACTTTCCACTGATACCTCTGCGTTGGTTGGGCATGACTAATTGATGGAACTGTAAAAGCAAACCTTTCCATATCAGTCACATCTAACAGAATGGTAAAAAAACCCCAATCTTTTAGATCCATCACAACAATTTCCCATTGCATAGGCATCATTGTAGGTGAGGGCAATACTGGTTCTAGTGCTCCTATTGTTGCCATCACCTAGTCGATCCAGCGCAAATCGTATAACAATTGCCATTTTCCTGACTTTTTCTTAATTACAAACACTGGGGTGTTCTGTGGGCTACAAGATGGTTCAATGTGACCTGCAGCTAGTTGCTCTGCTACCAGAGTTCGCAGGGCAACAAAATTTCATGACTGAGGGGCCACTGATTCACCCAAACCGATTTTTCTTTTAGCCATTTTAAAGCTATTGTGGGTCTTTTCATGCCCGGCAGCACAGTAACCCCTACTGAAAATCCATAGTTATCCAAACCCCCCATTGTGACTAACAGTCTCTTCCCCATAAATTCAGAGGGGCCACACCCACATAAGGTCGAACAGTAGCCTTCTGTCGTTCTGGGTTGGTGATAAGTACTGGTTTCACTGCCATGAGACTGTTGGCAACGACACCCTGGGTGGTAGAAATTACAGGCCAAGAGGAAGGCCAGTCTCGTTGAGAAATAATAGTGACATCTGCACCTGTATCCAAAAGTCCAATTACCTTCAATGACGTTGGTGATGCATGGTCCATGAAGAGTGAACACACCATTTGCAGCCGGCTGTCAGATAGCATTTATGTCCAAAACACTTGTGGTGGTCTGCTAGATCTAAAGCCTCCAGTGCCTTGGGTGACCTGTTCTGTCCTAGGAACACAACTCATAAAAGGTACAAGTTGAGCAATGCGAGTGCCTTTTTCCACCGTAACAGGTGGATTGGGTGTTGAAACCATAGCACAGATTTGTGTCTCATAGTCAGCATCAATGACTCCTGCACGTATCATAATTCCTTGTACATTTGCACTTGATCATCCTATTAATAATGCACTTAGTCCTTGTCCAATAGGTCCCCAAGCATCCAGGGGGACTTTATGTACCCTGCGCATTGTTATAGTTACTGTGTCAGCAGTGGATACATCCATGCCAGCTGATCCCCTGGTTTTCCCGATAACCGGTCACAAAGGCTTGTGTTTGAGGGTGGCTGAGGAATGGATTGTTTGCTGATGTGGCAGGCACTTGTGTCTGTACATGTCCCCTTTGTGTATTTACTAACATACCAACAGCTAGTGTTTTGTTAATCAGGTGTTGCACACATTGTAACATACAGGGAATACAGATCATAATACACAGAGAGATGATGATACAGAAAAGCACAATTGGTAAGGCTGAATGCATCCAACCAGTTAAGCCCCAATTGTAAAGGAAAAAAAAAATAAATCAGTTTCCCCTTCTTTTTTCCTCTTCTTTGCTTTGAGAGTTCTCCATCCGGATAGGACCCACTGCCCTTTAAGGGTTGAGACAGTAGATTGGAGACTGCTGAAATTAGCAGGGCGTGCCTTTTCCCTCTTGCTGCCCCGCCTTGCAGGAACAGGAGTGCTGATCCTGGATGAGCGCCTAATTCACGAGAAACACCAGCTCACACTTAGAATTTGAAAGAGAACAAAGTCATCAAAGCAAAGATTAAAAATCATCTGAAAATAGAGGCACACACAATCTTTTAGCCTTTAGATATTTGTATCCTACCCCCTTTGTTCTACATCACGTTTGTCTCTTAGTTAAGACAGAATACCACATTCAGTCCTGATTCAAATGTTGTCGATACAGACAAGCACACCTCACTGGAATCCACTGCAGTCACTGCTTCTTCCGAGTGCACAGTCCTTGCCGCCTCACTGGCCTGGCAGGGCGGAGGGGTGCCTTACCCCCCTTCTCCTCTTCCTGCTGCTGTCACCACCACTGCAGGGCTGGGACGCTGGCTCAGCTGCTACCAGCACTTTTCATCCCCCCTCCCCAGCTCCATGCTCACTGTGGGTTAGAAAACCATCACATTCCTGTTGGCACATTGAACCATTACCAAAATGCACATCACCTCGTGGAAACTGTAAATTTCAAAGTGCTTAGGCATCAGCCATCTGCACGAATATAGTTCTAAAAACAGTACATTGCACCGGTTGAAACATTATCTGCACTGGCATAGAAATATCATAGGGCGTCATTTCTTCCATAGTTATCAGTCTGAGTAACTGCACAGTCTCTGGAGAGTTAGTACCATACTGTGCCACACATTTTCGCAAACCTTGGATTACTTTCCATGTGTATGTCTGTGCTCATCCCTTACCCCTTGCGCTGGATCCCCCCTCACAACAGGAAAAGCCATTGCTGCAGAAGGATCGGCAGCGGGCTGTATCATTGAGATGTCTATTGCCTCAGATAAATCCCAGTTCCATTCCTGCAAAGCCTGTGCTTTTACCCTCTGCCAAAAAGTTAAAAGATTACATGGATGAACAGTAATATGTGCAGGATGAAAAACCCATGACTGAGGTACCTTTTTGCAAGAGGGACCCCCAAGAGGTTTGTCCGATTGCCATTCCAGTTCCTGACCCTGCTCTTTCTCCCCACCCCCCATCCGTCGGATCGTCAGGGTCTTCATCTGGGAGTGGGGGATACAATAATGAGTTTGTAGAGTGTTGAATTTCTCCTTCATCTGAAGGAGGAGGTGGCAACGGCTCAGGTGGTGGAGCCGATGGCTGTACTGGAACTGAATTATTGGTGTCAACTGAGGGCATATCGGTGTGAACTGAGGGCAGCACTTCCAGATCATTTAGCAGCTCTTCAGGTGTTTTATAAGTTCTATCACAAACTGACAAAGAACGTTTCGTGTATATCCCATCATCAGCCCAAAGCTTCACCCTCTTCCTCAGCTCATGAGCTTTAGAGCATACTCCGGAATATGCAATCCTTTCTCTTTCTGGCATTACACTCCCCGTTGTTCCCTTAGGGTCCGTAATTTGTTTATTCCTCTCTGAAGGGAGTGGGGGGGGCACAAGACTTTGTACAGTATTAGAAGCAGAGGCAATGCTCTCTGTCTGGTCCCACTGTGCTTTAAAGTCTTTCAGTGTCTCATAAAGCAGATGCCATGTCATTAAAAGTTGTGTAGCATCTTTTGCCCCCCATGCGGCACAGTCAAACAATTTATTGCTTAACTTTTTCCAAAAAGAAATACTAAAAGAAGTTATAGCAGTTGCCTCATATACATGTTTGTTTCTCATAATAGCATTTTTTTGTAAAGACAATTCATCCAACTTAACTCCTCGTTTTTGCAAAATCATTTTCCAAATTGAAATAATCATAGTCTCTTCCTTACTTAATGAAGTACCCGTGTTCCCAGCAGCTCACCCCAGGTGTCCTCTCTCACCTTATTCAGGTGGAAATAATCTCTCTCACCTTATTCAGCTGGGTATACTGCCAGCTGACATCTGCAGCTCTGCGCTGCTTTCTGCTATGCTGGGCTCCATCTCTGTGGCTCTACCCGCCGCCCTTGGTTCAATTGGAATTCCAAATCCAATTGTGCATCATTAGACATCTGGGGTTACCAGTTGTCATCATTGAGTCGGATGCGACACACACACCCACACACCCACCACAGCTCCCAGCAGCTCACCTTATCCAGTTGTTTCTTCCAAATCTGGCTCTGGCAGCTCTACCTGCTGCTCTCTGCTATGCTGGGCTCCGTCTTGACAGCTCTACCCGCCACCCTTGGTTCAATTGGAATCCCAAATCCACTTGCACGTCGTTAGACATCTGGGGTCACTGGATGTTGTTGAGACAGATACGACACACAGAATTTTGTGAGCAAAAGCCCAAAAGACTCACCTTTATTGTTTTAACAAGACTTTTTATATCTTTCTTAGGAACATGTGTCCATACATAATTAGTACACTCAAAGTCCATCAGTTCATGATCGGATAACTTTTTCCTGCTTTGTTCTCTGATGCAACTTTGGTAACTTTCCTCTGTTGGCATGCTAACAAATCCAGTCTTGTTGACTCCCTTCTTTTCAGGATTCTCAGGCCTCTTCAAGGGTACACTGGTATCTGCTTAAGGTCAATGTTAAGCTCGCATTCTGATCCCTCAGACCAGCCGAGGTTTCCCACAGATGTCGATCTCAATGAAGTTGCTGGGCACCAGCTGCTGAGGTCAGTTCTGATCCCTTCACTGCTGCACTTTATTTGGTTTTTCATCGGAGTCCATTTGTCAGTGGCTTGGATGATTCTTACTATAGTACAACCAATAGTAGTTACAGATATTATATGTACAGTGGCAGGGCAATTTACATTTACATTTAGCAATTAACATCATACAGTTTCATTCATTGGCTATTCTTGCCCTAAATCAGGTTTCTGTGTAGTTACATCGAACTTCCCCATTCTGCCGCATCACCCACCAAGTGCACCCAGGTCCTTGAGCTAAGGCAATCCCACGGATGGGTTTGTCTTTGCCTGAGGCAGGACTAACCCAAACTGTCTTCCCTAACATACTCTTCATGTGCGCTATGGATACTCTATCTCCCTCCACCGTATGTGGAGGCTTGGATTGGCCAGGGCCAGCTCGGTTGGGAGATCTCCTGGTGCTAACTAGACAGGTAGCCTTTGCTAAATGGGTATCCCATTTTTTTAAAGTTCCACCACACATTGTTCTCAGTGCAGTTTTTAACAGTCCATTGTACTGTTCTATCCTCCCAGAGGCTGGTGCATGATAGGGAACGGCATAGGCCCATTCAATATCTTGCTCTTTGGCCCAGGTGTCAACGAGGCTGTTTTGGAAATGAGTCCCCTTGTCTGACTCAGTTCTCTCTGGGGTGCCATGTTGCTACAGGACTTGCTTTTCAAGGCCCATGATGGTGTTGTGGGTGGTGGCACAGGGTATGTTTCCAGCCATCCAGTGGTTGCCATTGTGAGCACATGGCACTTGCCTTCATGGGTTTGTGGGAGCGTAATATAATCAATCTGCCAGGCCTCCCCATATTTGTATTTCAGCCATCATCCTCCATACCAAACAGGCTTTAATCGCTTGGCTTGCTTGATTGTAGCACGTCTCACATTCATGGATGACCTGTGCAATAGCGTCCATGGTCAAATCCACCCCTCAGTCCTGAGCTCATCTGTATGTAGCATCCCTTCCTTGATGACCTGAGGAGTCATGCGCCCATTGAGCTATGAATAATTCACCCTTATGTTGCCAGTCCAGATCCACCTCAACCACTTCAATCTTAGCAGCCCAATCCACTTGTTGATTGTTCTGATGTTCCTCAGTGGCCTGGCTCTTGGGTACATGGGCATGATGTACCAGATTCTCTGATTCTCTACCTGGGCAGCAATATCTTACCACAATTCAGCAGCCCAGATAGGTCTGCCTCTGCACTACCAATTGTGCTGCTTCCACTGCTGTAACCACCCCCACAAGGCATTTGCCACCATCCATGAATAAGTGTAGAGATAAAGTACTGGCCATGTTTCCCGCTCGGCAATGTTCAAAGCCAGCTGAATTGCCTTCACCTCCGCAAACTGGCTTGATTCACCTTGTCCTTCAGTGGCTTCTGC
>JAOWAV010000177.1:0-13251 GCA_028571045.1 Scolopax bukidnonensis | reverse complement strand
GATGGTAGCTGGTAAAATAAGCTCTGACTGACTTGCACGGAACAGGCCTCCTGGTAGCAAGAACCGTTACAAAACCAGGCTAAATGATATGAATGCAGCAAGATTCAAAGCTTAAATAGTAAGTGCAGATATAGTTTTTATTGTCATAAAAAACCCCAAGGGTTTAGCCCAGAAAGATATCTATTTGCTAGGCTTGGGACAACACTTTAAAAAACACACAAAACGAACTTATTGAAAGATCCCCCAACACCTTAAGTAAGCCCTATTCCAGTTACAAGACTACCTTGGTAGGCTTCTTAAGTGACTGATTCATTCAGAAAAAAAATAGTTCAAGCAAGAGCTGGTGTTTCTAAATTTATTTGGAAAAGTCACACTTATCAATTACTGATTTATATGAGAAAAAATGTTACATGAGAATTCCACAGGGTCAACCATTCTTTCCCCCATTAACTGAAGAAACAAAGAAGAAAATCTAAAATGCAGATTCCATCCTTCACTGGGTATAATCTCCTTTAGAAATTGAAGGTGTAACAACCTTTTAGGTCAACAACTGGCAGCTGTGTCCTGAATGACATAAGACAGTCCTCTTAATGCAGTGAGAGATTCAAGAAAGAGAGAGATGACCAATCCATTTCCAGATGAGATCCACAAGCAATGGATTAAATAAAAAAGAACTAAAATACTGGAGTGACATTCTAGAAAGCATAAATTGGCAAGACAAGCTTGCTGCATCAACACAATGAGCCTGAAAGTAGGAATAAATAAGAAAATAATCAAAATTGATAACAAGAAAGAAAGAAAAACCTAATTACAGCACAGAGAAATGAGAAACCTCCTTAAATGGATTTGAAGTAGTTATTTAAACAGACCAGCTGCTTAGGAAGCAGAAGAGAAACATCTTGTGAATCTTAGTGCATTTTACTAGTTTCTTTGAATTACAGGTGCAAACAGCTGATACTAGGGAGCATTCCTAGTTCACGCAACTATGACCACCTTTTCTACTAGCAATCTTTTCAATCAGATTAGTTAGGCTGACTGCCAATATATAAACATTTTCATTACAAGTCCAACTGAACAACATGTTTCTGCTTTTCCCTCCAAACCAAAGCTTGAGATCAGTTTGTCAAGAAATCTTTAGGGAACAGTTTTGAGAAAATTTTCTCCCTCTGGCACAGCTTATAGACTTAGGCTAATAGACTTCAAAAAAATCCATCCCCAAAGCTGTCCCTCCAGTGGAGAACATCCATTCTTTGAGGCAAGGACAATTATACAGGTACTAGTTTTGTAGGCACATGGCAACGATGAAGTGATCCTACTTTAGGATTATCCCTAATTGACCATAACTGAGATGTACGTTCACCTTTGTTAATGAACAGTCAGGTTTTTGTCATGACAGATGCCAGAAACAAGAGGATGACTCAAACAGTTTCCCCGCCACATAGTAGGTTGAAACACTAAAGTGAAAAAGATAATATGAATTCAGGACACATCCAACAGAAGGTTGATTCGTTCCCTGACAGAACAAAGAAAACCATGTGTCTGTATCCTCAACTATAGCATCAAAGTCTGCATTTATGCATTGAAAAAGCTGGGAATATCTTAGCATAACTGGGGAATACAAGATTATACCACTGGAATTATTAAAGAAGGATTACAATGCTTATACAAAGTGGTTTCTATATGGTGAAGCACTTCATCTGGTCCTAGTATTAGTGCCTCCCCCTTGTTGAGTTTGCTAAGCCCCAGTGGGATGCAAGGTAATCAGTGGAGACAAGCGCTAGGACTCATGATGAGCCTCCTGGACTGCCACCACATCAAGCTAGAGCCTGCTACATTACTGTCATGTGGATGTATTCACTTAGCACATCCATCTTGTGATGCAAAATCAGAGCAAAACCACTTAGTGTGTTGATTAGTAGTTGCCTATGCTGTGCTCATCTGGTTGCTTGCAGTTTCTGAACATTCACGTGGCTGTGTGTATCAACACAGAAGCCTGTGTATTTGAAAAACTGATATTTAAAAAGCAGCAGAGAATTCAAGGTCTGACATACGAAAACAATCATGTTGCACCCGATTCCGTTTCATGTTAGGGACCTGCAGGAGAGATGGGAGGGACTCTTTGTCAGGGAGTGTAGTGACAGAACAAGGAGTTATGGTTTTGAGCTAAAAGAGGGTTGATTTAGGTTAGATAGTAGAAAGAACTTCTTTGGTGTGAGGGTGGTGAGAGCCTGGCCCAGGTTGCCCAGAGAAGCTGTGGCTGCCCCATTCCTGGAGGGGTTCAAGGCCAGGCTGGATGGGGCCTTGAGCAACCTGGTCTGGTGGGAGGTGTCCCTGCCCAGGGCAGGCGGTTGCAACTGGATGACTTCCAACCCTAACCATTCTACAACTCTATGCCGCGTGGACATTTTCCTGTAGGAGGTTGCTCAAATATCCACGAGCTGCTAACCTGCACTGTCGAAAGATGGGTTGTTCTCTGGTACCTTGTGTGAGAGATAACTCTAAAAATACAGCACATCAGATCTGTGCTGTTTAACACCCATTGTTTACAGATGTAAATGGCCAGCCGCTGCAGAAAGCAACTGAGAATAGATCCAATAAACTCAACCGATTAAAAGTCTGGCCAGACATAACTAGAGGAAAAGGAGAACTCAGATGCTTATTTGTTAACACTAGTTTTTGGACAGTTTTTGTGGTCATAAAGCATACTTATACTTTTTATAATAACAGAAATAAACCCAACAACATCCAAAGTTACTGGAATTGTCAATGTCTTTATCACCAGTATCAGAAATATAGCACTCTTCATGACATTCTAAAAAGAACAAGTTTTTTGCCATTGCATCAAACACCATCTTAAACAAGTTATGTTCCCCAGAGTGCCAATGTGAAGGTTCTAGTAAAATCTTAGTGTTTGGATGGTTTGGAAACATGTCTGGTAGAAAGGCACCTGGTTTTCTAGACAAAAGAGATGTGAAAAGACTCATTTGTTAGGATGCTCTCACAACATGTGATAAAGTGCTACCTGAGACACAATCTAGCTGCATGGTGAAGGTGGATAATTATAGTGGAAACCATTGGGTGGGAGAGTGAGTGGGTAAAGCACGAGATAACACTGAAAGACTTATTATTATGGAGGGAGTCAACGTCCCTGAATCTCACTCTGTTTTTCTGCTTATGCTGACAGAAGGCACCATCTTCCACCGTTAATACAGAACGTCAGAAGGTAGCACAGGTACGACATGGCCATGGAGACTTGATTGAGAGGAATACCGTATCATTCAACAGCATAGTGCAAAATTATGTCAATATTTCTGTATTCTTATTACTCTAGCAAATGTTGGTGTAAGCTGAAAACTTCACTTATAGTTTGAAATATCAAAATACTTTCTTAACCTACAGCAAGTTCTTCTATGTTGGAAATTCAGTTTATCACACAAACTGGTTGCCTATAGCCATCTATACAATTGCTTTTCTAACCAGCCTGGTTATAGACCCAGAGAGATTGCTTTTTAGAAAAAAACCTGTGTTTCACATTCATCTCTTTGCAGAACTACAGATTAACCCAAGAAGAAGAACGAGACACCAGGTACTAAATATTCTCATAATTTCAGACTCTGTTCAGACAAAGTAGTTTTGAATTCACTTCTTATTTTCCAGATCATCAGCTTTAATTGTAAACTCTTCATCATTACAGACTATGGCCAGCATGAAATCTTAACAACTGTGGAAGCTTTTCAGCTTCCTACCTACACAGTCCTTCCTACCTATGGGGGTTCAGAAGGGAAGCTTTTTTAACCATTTGTATCCACTTCGGTAACAAGCTCCAGAAACAGTGTTCTGGAAAGTGCTTTCAGATCTCTGGATGGAAATAAATTGCTTTCTAAAGTCCAGTAAATATACAAAACCATGGTTTATTTGAAACACATCTGCACATTTGAAATGCTTGCTCTGTTATTTTCTGTAAAAGAAGCCCTTGAGAAGTAACAAAGACATTTCACTGGTCAAGAGGCACCACTGTTAGTGAAATGCCAAAGCCTGGTAACATAAACAGAGGAGAGGAGAGAAATTCCTTGTGACATTTAAACCTATCAGCCTTGATAGTGTGACGTACCAGTTCAACCAGGTTAACAGAGTTTCTATGACCACTCAGCTTTCTTCCAAGATATATTTCTCTGCATGAAGGCCATCAGCTTCACAAACCTGTAATTATGTCCTATTTGACTATTCTAAGAACAATCTAATCTTGAAACTGTTGTTCTATAAGAACAGTCTATTAGAATAAACTATAAGAATAATTTTCATGAAAATGTGTTGGTTCAGAGCAATATCAGTAATATTAATTTCTATAGGCTTCTTTGCAGTCATTAGATCCAGCAGTGCCATTTAAACCAGCTGCAAAAATACTTTATTAATGCTCAGAAGTGTCAGCTCAGCAAAGACAGAAACATTATGAAGGAATCCTAACTAGAATAAAAGGTTTGGGCCAGGGCTCAAGAAACTAACAATGAAATTATGTTTTTTTCCTTTCAGAATTAGCAATTTTTGCTCAAATCCATTGGTATTAATCAAGTTTTCTGAACAGTGCAGGGAGCAGATTAACTTCACCAAGCATAACTCTAAGCAACAGGCACATCTTCCATCACCTCGTGGCCAAGGGCTTCGATATTTACCTATGCTGTGAAAAGTCCAACTCAATTTCCTTTTCTGCTCCTGATGATTTGAACTTGCCTATCCCAGGTCAGTGAATTAATTATGACTCTCTGTGGGTTGCCTGGTGGTGAGACGCTCAGTCCCTCCTCTGTGTGCTCCAGATTTCCGCTGCGGGTGCTGTTTTATGTTGGATAAATAGTTAATCGCAGGCACTGGGACTGGAGCAGGAACACTCTGGCTGACAGACAGCATTGAACTGCCAGGGCATGGAGTCATTCAGAGTCTTCCCTGGCTCAGTTGTCTACTGAAACACAGCACAAACGCTCCAGCAGATGAGATGATGAAAGGCCATTCCTCTACATGTTCCTCAACCTGTGATTAGGACATTTACTGCAAATGTAGGTGTCATTCATCCAAATCCTTGCCTTGAACTGTTTCTCTTCTCTTTTCACAAGTCTCTCCCATTCTCCATCCCTCAGTTTTCTACCTTGTGTGGGAAAACTATGTGGTGGTCAGAGCCTACAATGCTGTAGGCTTTAGAAATGCTTAAGTTGTGTAGGAATAAGCAAAATGAGTGCACAGTGTATCTTGTTACATCCCACTGAAAGGTGATCCCCCAGGGTAGGATGGGCAGTTGTTGCACAGCCATGAAAACCAGTCCAGTGTGGAACAAACACATCGGATCACAGGATCCCACCATCATTTTCTAAAGTGGTTCTAAAGAGCCTGTGCTCTGCGAATTGATTCTGACAAGGAGGATAATAACAACACACCATTCACTAGACCATCTGTCTTTCCTACCAAAAATATCTTAATCAACTATTAGAGATGTTTAATATGCATTACAGCAAGAATTATTTGTGGGTGTTAAACTGTGGTTGAAACCAAAAACAGAGGAAGAACATACACCCCTAGTCTTAACTGGTGTGGAGTTGTTAAAACTATGCTGACTTGTGCCAGCTGAGCATACAGCCCATCATATTTAGAAACACAGTATTAAGAGTGGTTATGCTCTGAAACTTAATAAAATTACAAATTGGAATATATCTAGTGAAATTAATGATCCAAAATATTACAGTCAAGCAGAAGTCAGCCTTGTCTTGAATTTTGAAGGTCATTTGGATTCATAAAAATGCAGTTTTATGCTTTAGAGCTTTGAAACAATAATAAGACCAAGGGGACATTTGGCAATGAAAGGGAAAAAAGGGCTCATCTATCCTCTTCCTCCTCCCCCCGTCGTCTTTGCAATTATTTTACTGAAAAAAACTTTGCATAACTCCTTCCACCAAAACAAATATCTAAATAAATCCACAAAAACAAAAGCTTAGTGACATTCAAAATAAACTGGTGGCCGCTATTTCTTTAGAGTTGTTCTTGTGACTGGGCAGAAGATACAAAAAAAAAGATGGAGAAAGTGTTTCAGTTCATACATTAGATATTGCCCAGTTGTCAACCTAACATGCTTCTTTCCTCCTGAAAACTCATGATAGGAACCAGACAAATGATGGATTTCTGAAAAAATCAGGAAGAAAAGTAAAATAGCTTGAGTCACACCAAAGCAATATACTTTTGTATACTTAGTGAAATGAAAAAAAAAAAAAAAGAGAAAAAAAAAAAAAAAAACAAAAACTCCCCAGGGAAACAAAAAGTTTTGGTGAAAAAAAAATTTATTCAGATTCAAGGCAGTTTTTGTGGTTTTATAGGAAAATTTTTTTTCAGTTATTTTTCTCCTTTCCTAATTGTGCTATTGTGTCAACACCTTAATCTTTCTTCTTTTTTAAAAGGAAAACCTGATTTAAATGTGGTTTAAAATTGACTGATTTTAATAAAAAGTCTTCTAGGTTTTAAAACAAAATCTCTCATTTTACATCTTTGTAAATGTTGGGGTTTTTTTAAACTTAAAAAAATCCTTCATTGTGGGTTACCAAAAGCATATGTTGTTTTGACAAAATTTTCAGATAATTACTTATGTCACAGAAATATTTTGTCCATTTCTACTCAAAACCAACAGAGGCTGGAGATATTACTAAGTCCCTGGAGAGAAAAAATTACACCAAATGAGAGAAATTTGTTGCTTGGAGGAGGAGGATGCAAGCAAATGAAACAGGAGCTTAACTTACTGATCTTGGCCAAAAATATTTGAGCAGGTTTGGCAAGCCAGTCACAGATTCAAATTCCCTGCAATAGGAATGACTTAATTCCTTCGTCCAAGTCATACATGGCAGGGATTAATTGTGTGCCTCATGCTTACTTTTCCACATGGGAGTAATGAATGCTACCCTGATGCCTTGAGAGTTCAGAGAAACATACAGAAGTACGGGGTGAAACACCAGTCTAACTGAAATCCATAGCAGAATTTTCTTTGACCTTGAGTTCTTGTCTATTAATCCTGTCACTGTTTAGTTTCACCCAAAAGAACAAGATTTTGGAAAGAAAAAAATCAGAGTTTGTTTGTGTCACCTTTATGGTACAGTCATGTAGCCCATCTCCTTTATATCAGGCCTTGTACACAAACAGGGAGAGATCCTTCCCCCAAAGACCTCACAACTCCTACCAACAGAGCAATGGCTAGAAAAATGGAGATATTTGCTCTTTCCAAACATGTGGCTGACCTCCCCCTTCTGGAAGTGAGTTTAAGCTTAGGCGTTTGCCAAGAAAACTTTTTCCCTGGCACTCACCAGTCTGCCTTTCAGCTAGAGATAGCAATATTTTTTCAGGCTTTTGCTTTCTCTCTCTTGAGTGGAAAGAGCATTACTATAATTAAATTTTTAGAAGGGGCAACATTAACAAAAATGAAAAAGGTAAAACTAAATCAATACAAGATAATGTTCAAGCTGACCTGTGCTGAAATATCATTTTGAAATTTTCAGTCCATAAAACTATTTCTAGATTGACGTTTTATCTTCATTTTTTCAGGAAAAAATGCTTTTATATTCACATTTTCATGGGAGAGGGAAATCGTTTTCCATGCAGCTGTATACTTCAAGTTGACAGCTGCATTTTTCACGGATATGATCACTCAAGCTGAGGTCATCACTCAAGCAGCTTGAGCTGATCCCATGCAGGGCTTTGGAAATGACCAGAGCTACCTCGAAATTTCCCTGAAGAGAGAAGAGCCCCAGGACAACAAACACTTCAGGGCCATGTTGCCAGGAAGACCACTTGGTCTCTTCTGACCGCAAAAGAGCTTTGTATCACTATTTTTACTTGTCCTATATGTGATGAAACAGAATTCCTGAAGTCCAAAATGTTAGTAGAAACTCATACTCCCAGTACATTCCAGGAGGCAGGACTGGATCCTGCTTCTCCTGTGGGGTACAGTTGCCCACTGCTCCAAATGTTAGAAGTGTCAAAGTCACTGCCAGAACTGCCTTATAGTTCTGGAAAGACATGCTATAACCTCACCTCAACCTGCGTGTGAAGACAAGATTGGCACAAGGATTTTCAACCTTAGAGGTTGTGCATCATTTTCCCCGATGTTCAGTTTTGAGAGCTCAGGTTTAATCTGCTTGAGGTATGAAGGGACCCAAGGTGGGATCTTTTTATTTTAAAATAAAAAATACCAAACAAAACAAAACCACTAAACCTGTTGAGTCAATGACACTGAAGAGGCAGCCAAGAGTATTTGCACTGGCAGAAAAATAAGAGAGGGTCTCTCTGGGGAAAAGAGGAACTTGTTTTGTCTCTCAATACATTCTTATAGAGCTGATTTGCACCTGTTCATCATCATGTCTGTGTAATTAGCGCTCCAGTTTGTGATTTTCCAAAGTGAGAAAGCAAAGCCCTGAATCTTGTGCACCCTGTGAAGCTGAAGGCAACAAATGTGAGTCAGCAATGGAATTGCAAGGCTTTATAAGTAACCTACATGTGTAACTTGCTCTCTTTCAAATACCTCATCAATCTGGAAGCTACACTCCCCATATGTCTCTTCTGCCAATTCGTTTTAACTGTCAAAGAGGTTGTTTTCAAAAGACTCGAGTGACAGCTCAGAAATCCATCTTGGTGGATTGGCAGGGCCTGGGAACTGTGTCTCTGAACTGCACAGAGGTCAGCCGTTTAATTTCATATGGGTTCCCATGATTTATACATGCTCCAGCTCTCAATTCAGAGCAGCCTGTGCTTCCTCTCTTCGTCAGGATGTAATGCCTGTCTAGGGATTGCTCCCTTCTGTATCGCGTGTACTATTACAAAGCACAGTGCCCGTGCTAAAATAGATCAATACTCTATTACTATTCTTATATCAAAAGAGGCAGCAGGTAGGTGTCCTGTGAACACAAAATCTGACAGAAGTATTTGCCTTGTCAAACATTTGCTACACCCCTCCTCTGGCTGGTGCTTTGAGAAGCTTTAATGGGCACAGACAAAATCAGCTCTTGGCATTGGAATTCACAAGCAACTTCTTCAAAGCAAGAGCAACACTAAGAAGAAAAAGAAAAACAAAAACAAAAAACCCACCAAAAAGCTTTACAATACTAAAATCTTTCAAGATATTCTAGTATGTTTATTTTCTGTCCAAAGAAGGAAAATTTTGGAAAGACACAGAGGAAGTGGTTTGCCTGGCTCATGCAGTGTCAGAGGAAGGAACTGAGATTTCTGGGTTACCAGCCCTGCTTTGCTCCGTGCAGTGTGATAACTTTGTCATTTCTATGTTGCTTCACCCACCCAACATACTCAATCATAGGAACAGTCAGGAGAACTCAAAGGTAGCCTGCAGGCTTGGCCTGGAAATACCGTGAGAACAAAAAGTTGCCCATAACATGCTGAGAAATTGGAGATCTAAAGAGTGATTCTATCCTACAAATGCTTAGACATTTGACAAATTTAAGGAGAGTAAGGGGAAGGAGTGTTTTTATTTTTATTTCAGGCTGCCTTTTTTCTTAATCCCATGGATAGAGGTCTTGTGTGCTGGGATATCCAAAGTCCTGAGGACAACTCTATGCACCCTGTACTAAATCTTGCAGAGAAAAACATCAGACTGAAAACACCTCACCAGCACCATCTCTGTAAATCTTATACATCATCTGTCTTTGTGTGCCACACATAACTGCATCTCTGGTAGCATCAGCCTCCTAGCCAGAGTCCATAGGTTGAGAGATTTTTCCCTTCAATCCAGGCTGACACAAGGCTTCATACATCAGCAAAATGATGAAGATACCTATATATCTATCTATCCTCTTTTTATGACTTGGAAATTTAAACTTCTTTCTGTTTTGATTATCTACCTTTGAGAAACTTGCAAAATAAAAAGCAATAATATATATGGAACAGATATGTTGAAGTTTGACATCTCCAGTTGATTTCACAAGCCACTCCCTATTCTCCCTATTACTGGCAGAATGTTTTTTTGGCACCTGTCTATCTTGCCCCATTGCTTGGTAGTGATGGAAGAGGAGAATCCAGGAATATCAAAATACATGCTCTTATATTTCCTAAAAGACCTGCTGGTGCTTGTAGCAAATCAAGGGGAAATGAGCCAGCCTGGACAGTATTTGCCTTGTGTTGCAGCTATGTCACACATACATTGCTAAAAACAAACCTTCGCTTTACCTTAAGCTATAAGTGACTTGGATGCTCCATTTGAATTTTTGCTAGTCAAAGTTACTCAGACACAAAGGCCCAAGGACGTCACTCTGTTTGCACAAGGTGGACGATGGATCACAATACATTTTCATCAGTCTCAAGTGGCCTTCTGCACCATTCCTGAGCCTTCACTATCTTTGTGCTGACATCCCAGGAGTTTAGAAGGACATATAGCTCTTGGTAAGCAGTCTTCCAGAATGTCCCTCAACAACCTGAAAACATCACAGAATGATGAGACCACTGTTAATTTCTCTCCTAGTGTCTAATCATCACTGTCTAGTAAGGCCTAACCAGTAGTTGTTCACTAAATTCACTAACTATGACAATATCAACAGTCAGCAAATGCCACACATGTTTATGTTATGTTTAGGAAGAGCCACGGTCATTTTTTCTCTTTCAGCTCCAAGCATTTCCTTTTCCCATTTGTGGGTGTTCCCAGTACAGTTTTACATACCTTTTAACACCCCCAAAACACCTCTAAGAAGTTTATGCCATACTTGGAAACAGAAGAGGAGAAACATCACAGAATCACAGAATGCTATGGGATTGAAAGGGACCTCTGGAGATCATCCAGGCCAACCGCCTGCCAAAGCAGGTCTACCCAGAGCAGGTTACACAGAAACATGTTCAGGGAGGTTTTGGATGTCTCCAGAGTGAGACACTCTACCACCTCTATGGGCAGCCTCTGCCAGGGCTCTGCCACCCTCACAGGAAAGAAGTTCCTCCTCATGTTTAGATGAAACTTCTTATGTTCAAGTTTGTGCCCATTTCCTCTTGTCCTGTCCCTGGACACCACTGAAAAACGACAGGCCCCATCCTCCTGACACCCACTCTTTAAGTATGTATGTATAGGCATTGATCAGATCCCCCCTCAGTCTTCTCCAGACTAGAAAGACCCAAGTCCCTTATCTTTTCCTCATATGAGAGATGCTCCAGGACCCTCAGCATCTTTGTAGCCCTAACTTGAAAAATAAAAGGCTTTTTTAATACAATTTCATGGTACCCTATATTTCTTCAGATCCGCCTGAGTTGTCTTTGGAGAGGATTAACAGATCAGCCACCCCACACTAGATGTATCCCAGCATGGAGAAATGTTCCTGAAAAAATCCAAAACCTTAATTCCTGTATGTAGAGTGAGATCTAAAGTGATAGTCATGAAACTTCCTTCCTCTCTGCTCTTGGTGCAGATGCAGGTGATTTTTCTTTCCAGATATTAAGTTCAAGTCAAAGTTCTTTGTTGAGCTTAGCAATGTCCCCTTCTACTCTGAGAGCTCACCCTGTGCCAAATGCACTGATTCCTGCCTCTCAGGTGCTGAGATGCAGTTGCAAACCAAAAGAATAAATCTAGAGAGGTGTGCCAAATATGTCATGTCATAGACTTTCTTGACAGTGTGGCCAGTAAAATATGAAAGATGCTACCTTTCTCCCAGTTTGTGTACCCATGGTTTGTTATTTCAGAAGCAGCTGCCGAATACTGCATTTCTCCCAAATATCAGGGTGATGGGCAGCTTTCATACTGCATGCAGGTTAAGGCAGGTGGAATAAATGACTCCTGTCTTGTTCTCCTGCATGTCATGGTAGCATGGTTGCAGAGACGACTGTGGCATGTAGCAGGCAGTACGTGATCCTTTCACCAAAACACCACAGGCTATAAAATACTTCTCTCTGTCTCATAAAAAAATGAGAGGCCTCCACTGCCTTTTGTAAACGTCAGGCTCCCATCAATTGCAGAGAGTGGGGACAGGCCAGAAGATGATTCTCACTTTGTTCTTCTCAACACAGGCAAAACAGAAACCAATTTACTCCTTTTTCACAATTCTGAACTTAAAGCAGTGGAGGCAAATGCAGGACTATGTTAGGCACAAATTCATGGGTTTATTCACTCTGAAAGGCATTTCGTGCTCAAAATTTGAGAAAGTAATCCACAGCAAACAGCCACAAAGTAGAATGAAACATACAGAGCAGAATTATGCAGCAGCTGTCAATTTGACTTTTGTTTATGGAAGCAATATCTTTTAGGAATTATTCAAATCCACAGAGTTCATGATTGTTATTAATGGCATTAAGCACTATAAGATTGTAAAACTGGCACTTCTCCAACCAGTTACCTACTGGAACACTTAATAGAACAAAGGATTAATTTGCTTCCTTGGAAAAGAGCTCAGGCAAGTGAGTTTTCAGACAGCAGAATGAAAAATAATGGATCACATTAAACAAAGTGTTCCTGTTTGTCCAAAACAAGCATTTTTTTTAGATTCCTCTGGATTTCTGCAACTGAAAAAGGGTTCAACCTGTTTTGGGAGGGAGCCGACAAAATGTCATGAAAACATTACATTATAGCAAAGCTCCCATCTCTTCTTTTTTTTCTTTCTCTTCAAGCCTTACTATAGATTCCATGTTCATGAAAGGAGATTAACGATAAAGACAAAGGGCTGTCTTAAAAGCACCAATCCCACAGAAGGCAAATAAAATAAAATCCTTTGTTATTGTCTCCACTTTTCTCAAAATCTGTGGAATCTAGCTCACAACTTTTGATAATTTGGGGTCAGATGGGCTGAGTAACCCATGGAGAAGCTGAAAGTCAGTCCACTCAGAGCTGACACAGAAACCCAGAACAACCAGCCTTGTTGGTGCTTCAGGGGGCCACTGGCTCACACAGAGGAGAGGACTCTTGCATCTCATGGTCTTCCCTCCCTTGCTCAGACAATGCCAACTCCCAGTCATTTTCCAGTAAAATCAGACAATCAGTTACAATAAATGGCAATGATATGACACAGTCTCTCCTCCCATCCATCTGGGACCACTCTCCTTGTAAGTACCATTCTTGCAGCCAAGTAATGAATAACTCACAGGAAGAGATTTAAGCCAACAAGGTGACAAAGTGGCTTAAACCCATCTCTCAGTGGGCTCATAGCCTGCACAATGTCTATTCTGACTTCACTGATGTGAAGGGGATGGCTTGGTCGGCCCCGGGAGGGCCCATGGTGTTGCTTAGCTGGTACGCAGGCCTTGGTGGAACCA